>JAJGRW010000805.1:96488-241380 GCA_025461045.1 Carex parvula
TAATTGAGAGAAGAAAAGAAATGAAAAGCACATTCTAATACGGGTTGTTTTTGTCAAATTTTTGTTCAGGCAATTCATACATGAACAGTTTTTTGACTGCTCTCGAGAAGGCTTTAAAGGTACTTCTGGAGTAGATTTATTTCCATTGTGGATAAGAAGACAGCTATCAGCTACGCGTACTAATTTACTTTTGTATTTATGTAACTAATATTATCTAACAGACTCGAGGGACATCAAAAAAACAGCACGTGCATGGATGCACAATTGTTAAAGCAAAAAGGATGTATGGTTTCTTCCCCAAAGAGGAGCTTTTTATGAAGATCTACTTGTATCCAAATTATTCCATATGCATTGGTTCTTTAGTGCTCCAATGTTTGTTTTGATTATTTTGTAAATGCATCAAATATATGTACCTGCAAATTAATCCAACATTTATCTCAAGTCCAAGTAATACCTAGTATTTCCTAGATTATTATGCAAATAACACAAATGGAAAAACCAAGGTCAAGCAAAGCGAAAGGTCGCTAGCTTGCCCTTACATTTTCATATCTTAACCAAAGCGCTTCCCTTGTCGCACTATGTTCCAATTTGTAGGCAGGATTACCTTGATTTTGTTTAATTAAGGCTTATTACTGTAAGGACAATTACCAATAATTGATCGTATGCACCTTTTCAATATAATGGGTGCAGATTATATAAAAATATCATGAATACTACTAGTCCAGTTTCATATTGAGAAAGTAGGAAGTTGCATCCATATATGGTGGCATGTTGAGTCTCATTTTTGAAATCCCCTGTTTTATTCTGTTATCGTTTACGAAATAAAGATATTATCCTCATGATGTTTCTCGCGCTTCTACGCTTTTACTGGTATGTCTTTTCATTTCGTCAAGACATCTTATTTTTGGACTGGTATATGGTGTAGCTTTCTTTATTCTCAAAATTTACAAATTACTCTTGTATTGTTAAATTTTAGAGTGGTGCGATTATGAGCAGGCAGTTTCAGCCTTATGAATCTCACATTCCTTATCTCCTTCAATTTTTGGTCAGTACCTGTTCTTTCTTTACCATTTTAGCTGATTTTTCATCACATATATTTTTAGAAGTACCTTTTAATTCAACTTCAATTTATTTACCATGTAGGTCGACTATAACTTATATGGTATGAGTCATGTACACGTGTCAAATATGAAGTTCAGGCCTCCAATACCTGATTCCTTTGGCAAATGTTCGTCGCAATTGAAAGAGAAATCACTTTCAGCTTCTGACAATTCGCAGGTTCTTTATTTTCTGGCTGAATGAATCCTTTTGTTATTTTTTTTTGAAATAGTGGATTTATAACCAGTTTCAAGAATCTAAAAATTCAAAAGTTGGTAGCACACCCCGGTACCAACAAGGCTACAACTAAAGTAGACTACATTGTTTGTTTAAGCCAACTACCATCAGTACCATCTACACAACAAAACAAAGTAACAACCTTACAATCCAACAAAATATCACATAGAGATAAAAGCACAGGCATATCAGACCAACTCTCCAAAACATAAAACTAAAATCTAAAGTAACTGAGGAACCATGGTCATGTTTGGTTGTGGAGTAAGAGGTGGAGTAAACCCCTTACTCCACACTTACCAAACGAGGAGTAAAATAGGAGTAAGATGGAATAAGAGGTGAGCTAATCAGGAGTAAGTTACTCCACCTCTCCAGGTGGATTGACTTACTCCACACTTTCTCCGTTTGTATGACCCACTGTCATAGGCAGAGGTTCATTTCCCAACATCTTACTCCTCTTAGGCAGATTAATTTTAGCCATGACTTAAAATACCAAATGAAGTGTAAAATATGAGAGTAAGATGGAGTAAGCAATTTAATCCTAACTTTACTCCACAACCAAACATGACCCGCGTGATCAATACCGTCAATACTGCTGCCAGACCCATCCCCAGCCCCGTCATTTACCAAACCCACCTTTTGATCGTTCTCCACTGTGACATGTACTGGCAGTTGTGCAACATCATAAGGAAACACTTTGTCGCAACTTGAAATGAGCCCCCTGCCCTTCAGATTGACACCAATATTGTGCTAAATTGATGATGACACCCCCTAAGCTTTGCACTTTTGCAATTTCCACCCTGAAATGTTAATCTATTGTGCTCTCTCCATATTTATTATTATTTTATAATAGGACACCTGCAAGTTACTGCCATAATGCTGAAAACATCATAATATATTATTTGCAGGAATTACCTAAAAGAGTAGCTGAGATGGGTTATTTTTGTTTGTAGAGTGATTTCTTTCTTGGAAAGGTTCATCCTTTCCATTGGCTTTTTGGCAAAGGATTAAATTTTGATTTTTTTCATTAACAATAAGGAATTTTTGAGAAATAAGAGTTTGATAGAGATTGTTTTGATTTAGAAGAGAATCATTATTATAACCCAATAGGTAGGTCTAAATGGAATAATCAAGGTTGCTTAGTTAAGAGCAAAGCGATAAGTTTATATTTTTAACACCCTGTTATGAGATATTCTTTATGCAAACACGACATATTGTGGTGACTTACTAATGCTAGATTTTCTTTGATATTAGGCAGATCCTAATGATTGTTCACTTGGAAAATTCGCAATTTGGATTACATCAACAATTTCACGTGATTTACTCTGGGATAGTTCAATTACCGAAAATTTTGCAAGGCGTCAGAGTATCTCAATGCTCGAGGCTGATTCATGTGTAGACGGTTCTCTTCTTATAATCTATTAGTGCAATTTTATATTCTTCACTTGGAATATCTTTTCTGTGTGCTTTTGCAAATGTATTCTTACAATATGTGGAATATCATCTTCTTGCTTTTTAGAAAATTTAAAAAACTATGTTCATACTTGTTCTTGAAGAGAGAAAAAAGGAAGATGGATATCCACACTATTAGTAGAAGTATCTGATAACTCTGTTTTTGCATTTGCAGATATCCTCAACGAGAAATATAAAATGTATACCTCTCTCTCTCAAACTACTTCGGATGTCAAAATGGTCCAATCTCTTGTTCCAATTTGGGAGGTCAGATATCCTTAATATATTCATTTATCTTATACGAGTAGATCTCTGTAGATGCCAGTAAACATTGTGCCGTATTGCAAATGGTTGTTTGTTCCTAGAGCAAAAAATATGTCTACATAGCAAAAAGTGCATCTGTGTGTATGTGCCAGTAGAGAAGTCATCTATGTAAGCAAAAAGATGTCACACTTCAAGAACTGTAAATCATGCTAATACAACACTCATATATTCAGTAAATGCTATTCTTTAGAAGACCCACTGACCTATTTTTTCAGCCAGGGCAAAATAGTCTTGAATAAGCGTTCATATGTTTTTTTTTTCTTACAGGAATTTGCACGATCCGGTTTGCAAGGAGCAAACCTGCCTGATGCCGGCAAACCCAATCCTGAAACCGTTCTAACAAGTTTCATGAATAATTCTGAGTATGATGATATAATTGCAAAGTTGAACATTGAAAAAGAAACCTCTCTTTTCAATCTCTCCCCAGCCGAGGAGGCAGAAAGGATAGAGCACTGCATTCGATCCCTGAGTGGTGTTTGTGGTTCAGTTGCATTTGGTAAAACGGTTGATTCATCTGGGATGAAATTGAAAGATAATGAGTTAATTATTACTACTGACGTGAGGCCTGAAGGTGAGGAGATAATACATGGGGTTCAGTTGACATCACAAGAGGTAATAAGTTGTGAGCCCAGACTAGGGACAGTATTGGTCAGGTCAATACAGCAATTGCCGGAGAGTGTAGTTGTGTGCCTTTGTTTATTACTTGAATAAATTCACCCCCTTGTGCCCCCTCCCAACCCAAAGACATGCACAAATACACCCACACTACTCAGATACAATATCTGTGTAGATGAAGGCTAACTACCACCTGTTAGATAGAAACACAACAAAAATAACAGAAACCTTATAATACATCTTGCTATTAAGTAGTTTGAAGAAGCAGGATCTTACCTAGGATCAGGGCCGGAACTGGAAAATTTAGATAAAGGGGGCTGAAGCATAAAATGTATAATATGTGAAAATACATAATGTGTGGTCATTGGGATTTGAACCCGAGTCTCCACAACCACTAAATGGAATTCTAGCACTAGGCTACAAACATACATTTATCATTTCAGGGGCTGAACTATATAAAAACTATAAGAAAAATAAAAATTAAATTAAATTTCAATATAAGTAATTAAATTTTTTGAAACCATGGGGGTGGCTAAGCACCCCCTGGGCTATACGTAGATCCGCCCCTGCCTAGGATATAAAGGGGAAAAAAATGAGAGAAACCTTTTTAATACTTCTTGCTGACTTGTTTTTCTGTTTTTATGTTTCTGTAGCACACAAATAAAGAGGCTCTTGGCCTCCTTAGCTGGCTTGCTTCATCCCAAGCTGCAAACTATGTAAACTCTGACGATGAGTTAACAAATGAAGTAATTCTAACTCCGTTATTTCCCAAGAAAACATATCAAGCGGCATTAGAGACCGCACAACAAGATTTTGAGACTGCCTCTCAGAGAGAATGCCAGGACATCCTCGATTCAGTTGAAATTCACAAATCAAGGTCAAAGGAGACCGACAGCACCAGCACTTCGTCAGATAACTTCTCTGTTATACCTCAAGTCGATGGTTCCACAGATGAAAAGGAGCACATAACCCCTTACAAAGATACAAAAAAGACTGTTAAGCGTAGTAGAGAGAAGAAACCTCCATGGGGTGTTTTGCCTCTTTCTGTTAAAATGAGAGAGGTTGGGAGTAGCAGCGCATCTCCATTTGTTGAGGGTGGCGAGAGAAACAGTTTGGTGTCGTCACCTTCTGCGAGAGATTTGATGAGAATGCAGCGTTTTTGCCGTTCTGATGCGTGTGAATCTGCAAACTCTAGAGATATGTTGGATTTTGAGCTCTCTCCGCAAGAGTTGGATAATAATTCTATTGAGAGAGAAGTTTCTACAGAGATGGCCTTCATAGAAAAGCCTCCTATGAGAGAACAAGTAGAAGACTTTAATTATTTTCTAGAACCTTCTATAAATGGTAATTGCATTCTTAACTTGTTTATCTTATCCTTTGTCTATTTGTTTTTTACAATTCTTGTCATGCTCGAGAATATAAACTATAGAGATCCATTAATCCCGTGTATCAAATAAAGAAATATATGTTACATTTTCAACATCATATTTTTATTCATCCATATATGCCTCACATCATTTTCTTAATTTTTTTTTTATTCATAGCTGCTGGACCAGGCTTGAACAATGTCCTTCCATTTTTTAATATTGAATCCAACGGCAAGGAGGAAAACAAATATTTTGCAGAGCAACACGAGGGAGCACAACAAACAACACTTGGTGTGCCAACTCACTTCGAAAATAATGGCTCAGTTCTTTATCTACTAACTCGAGCGTTTTCGCCACCAAGTCCTGAATCAGTTTCAAAATGGCTAGTTCAGGAAGGAAAACAAAACATTAAAAATGACCAAGAAAATCATAATTCACCACAAAAGAGAAGTATTATAGACTCAAAGATTGATACACCTGAATCAAATAAAGAAACGAAGGAAAACATATCTTTTGAGGTGAAAGGGAATGACGCTTATGTTACCGGTAGTTGGAATGAATATTCACAAATATCGGGACCGGACGATAAAGGAAAGCTTACTCCTCTTAGTCAAATAGGGTTCCAAGACCCGGCAAGCGTTGGTGGGGGTCAGCAACTGACAATAATAAGCCTCGAGGTTTGTATATTTCTGTTAGTTATTTGTACATACAAGTAGGTACCAGGCAGTTATATTTCACGATCTGATCATGTTTTTTACCACTCAAATGTAGGTTCTTGCTGAATGTAGAGGTGATTTGCGACCTGACCCAAAGTTTGATGCAATCAATGTTGTATCCATTTGTGTTCAGGACGATTCAGTCTCTACAGTTGATACTTATGTGCTTATGCGGGGTAACAGTGAAGAATATTGTAGGAGGTTTGCTATTACTTTTGTTTTACCATCTACTTTAGCTGGTGTTATGCCTATAATTTTGTCAACTTGTATTATCTTATAGTTGTCGTAACCAAAGGTATATTTTCCATTCAGCGATGCAACAGAATAAGTACAGAAAATAAAAGTTTAAATGAAACAGCATGCAATATATACTTCCTTATTCTTGATTTCATCGGTATTGAAATTTTAACTTTTTATAAATGGTCACTGAAGGTCAGTTCCCCTACATTAACACGCCTTTCTCCTCTTTTTTGTGATTCCAGAAATGTTGATGGAGTTTCAGGATGCAATTTTGTAATATTTCCTGAAGAGCGGCATGTTCTTGAATATTTCATAGATATCATGTCATCTCTCGATCCAGATGTTCTTATTGGGTGGGAAGTCCAACGAGGGTCACTAGGGTTTCTAGCCGAGCGAGCTTCTTACCTCGGCATCAGCTTACTAAAACGAATTTCAAGAACCCCTATACATGATAAGAAACTGAAAATTACCAAGAACTCAGATGAAGAAGCATCAACTTCAATTGAAGATGTAGTGGATGATGAGTGGGGCCGCACCCATGCCAGTGGGGTTCATGTGGGGGGCAGAATTGTGTTGAATTTGTGGCGGTTGATGCGAGGAGAGGTTAAAATTAATATGTATAAGATGGAGGCTGTGGTAGAAGAGGTTTTGAGGACGAAAGTACCATTGATCCCAACTAGGGTTTTGAACAGGTGGTTTGCTAGTGGGCCTAGATTTGCTAGACACCGGAGTATAGAGTATATTAGTGATCGAGCCCGGATTAATCTTGAATTGATAAATCAACTGGATATGGTATTAACCTCTTGATTTTCTTTATCTGTTTTAACGTCTCAGTGCCATGCACGTGTCATGATTGACACTGATGTGTGCCAAGCTGTACCAGGTACATGCAGGGGTTTTGACAATTCAATCGTTGTATATATTCTTTTTGTAGATAAATCGAACTTCTGAACTTGCCCGTGTTTTTGGAATTGATTTTTTCTCCGTACTCTCTCGTGGCTCCCAGTTCCGTGTTGAATCGATGCTCTTAAGACTGGCTCATACACAAAATTATCTTGCTATATCTCCTGGAAGCCAACAGGTCCTTTTCTACCATTATTTATATACACGGAAAAGATTGCATAACCACATAATTGCCCCGGTGCCATAATAGTACTGTTAATATTATTTCCTGTATGCTTTTTGTGCTCTTTTTTTACTGGAGCTTAAGTTTTTAAGGATCTAAGTTTCTATACATGAGAAATTGAGGTTTAGTGGTGCCCAAATGGTATCATGTTCAGTACACTGTCATCTGGTAGACTGGTACAAGCATCTTGTGTGTTTGTTTTCTCACATGTGCTCAAGTTGTTCGAAAATTCCTTTCATTACATTTCTGAGGGTGGCAATTTTGAACTATACCTGAACTGTGCAGTTTTGTTTTCTCTGGCTTGTCTAAATTGATTTGAAACTGAATAAAGGATTTATGATCTGACCCAAGCCATTTCCAGCTCTTATTTCTTCCTATACTAGTTATACATTACTGAATGATTTCTAGCTTATTTCAGGATTTACCAAATACTGTTCTATACAATTTCATAGGTGGCTTTACAACCAGCAATGGAATGCTTGCCACTGGTAATGGAGCCTGAATCTGGTTTCTACCCAGACCCGGTAGTAGTGCTGGATTTCCAGTCTCTCTACCCTTCCATGATCATAGCTTACAACCTATGCTACTCTACTTGCCTGGGAAAAGTATTCCCTTCTAGGTCAACCGTGCTAGGCGTATCCTCTTATCAACACAATCCGCAAATGTTGTCTGATTTGAAAGATGGTTTGCTTCTCGCCCCAAACGGCGTACTATATGTGCAATCAAAGGTTCAACATTGTTGTTTCTTGTAATATTTTATTCTTTTGCATAAGATAATATTTGATATTTTGTCAAATCCTCGAGTGGTTGGTCTCTACTTTCACTGGTCTACCACGTCAATTAAATGTTCTGAGCTATCATGGGATTGTTTTTCAGACCAAATGGTATACTATATTAGCAATCAAAAGTGCAACATTTTGATATATATACTGTTTTGCTTATAAGTTTTTAAGCCAGTGCATTGTTTGCAGGTAAGAAAAGGTGTTTTGCCCCGGCTACTCCAGGAAATACTATCAACTAGGATAATGGTAAAACAAGCCATGAAGAAATTGGGTCCTTCACAACAAGTTCTTCAGAGGGTAAAATAAACTCTCTCTGAAACCTTGGCGGCGGCTGCAAAATAGTAGGGAAATATAATAAGCTTCAGGGCTGGACTTGAACCTCAAAGCCTCAATACATTCTCTCTCTGTGAGAACGAGTCCGCATCCTCTGAATTAACACACTGGTTGAGTTTAGCTCTGGACCGTCCAATCAGAATCAGGGCCAATCAGGCCCACGCTTGTAATGCACGGGGCTCTTTAAAATTTGTGCGGATTTATATCTGACGGTTCAGATCTAAACTCAAAATTTGAGTTAACTCAGAGGATACGAATTCTCTGAGAACTTGGCAGGGGCAGTCAAAGACCTCTTTCTCTCTCTCTCTATCTCGAGTCTGTGTACCTCTTTACTTGTTTCCTTGAATATATACAAATTTATAGCAGTCATTGTTTCACTGAAAAATGTAAAGTTGTATGTTTACCTTGTTGACTCACTGTTTGAGGTAGGTTGCCAAAATACAGTACAGGGGGTCTGTACGCCGTACTGGTACATCTTCAGAAACAGGGAAAGGTAACGTACTAGTACGGCAAACGGCAAAATTAGCGATCCAAACTTCATTTAGCTTTGGTCTTTTATGTAAATTTGAATATTTAATTGTTTTCTTTGACCATTCTGTTCTGTTTTTCACATATTTTGTAAATAACAATTGCAAAAAGAAAATTAATTTGATTTCCACCAAGTGCACTTTTTGGCATCAGAACATCATAATTATACAATAATGTTTCAACAAATCATATGTTATTCCCAAAACTTGTTTTTCCTTCCGACACACTTGCTTTTGAATCTCAGTCCCATGGTTTTTAGTACCATGTACCAGAGGCGGAGCTAAGAAGAAGGAATGGGGATCAATTGACCCCCATTTTTTTCCATTTTTTGTATTTATATATGATTTTTTATATAATTTAGAGTAAAATGTCATGGTACTGTAAAATTAACCCCCATTCCCTGCAGAAAAAATGTATATGATTGACCCCCATATGTGTTTGAACCCCATAGTTCGGAAGTCTGGCTAACGTTCTCACTCTGGCAACCTGACATTCATTTCTCTCTCTTTCCTATCAGATATATAATGCACGACAACTTGCATTGAAGCTTATAGCCAACGTCACCTATGGTTACACTGCTGCAGGATTCAGTGGCCGCATGCCCTGTGCTGAGCTGGCAGATAGTATTGTACAGTGTGGCAGAAGAACCCTAGAAACAGCAATTTTATTTGTTAATCAACACCCGAGGTGGAAAGCTCGGGTTGTTTATGGTGACACTGATAGGTAAATTATGTTAACAGAAACAGCAATTTTGTTTGTACCAACTGGTACATACACTGATAATGAAGACTGGTTGATTACCGCTGGCAATCTGTGGTCTAATGTTGTATATTTTTCTTTACTTCAATTTATTTTTAGTAACTTATAAAGCTACCTATGAAGCCACTACAGAATTCTGTATAATTTGTGGCAAAAGAACTCTGTTGTGCACCAACCTCAATTCTGTTGGTAACATAGGCAAGCAAGCGCAACCGAAACCAAATGTTTTAACCACCTGGACTAGCTCACTTTTGTTGTTAAAGCCAGTAACATAACTCTTATACCAAATGGGTCAGTGTCAGGTTAACCTGTGAACTGATGGGTCATCTCCGATCCGATGGCAGGTCGGGTCGGGTTCGAGCTTTTTAAGGAAAATAATAGTGACCCGACCTTATTCTGACCTGACCAGAAATTTTTGATAAAAATTTAATAATGCATGTATGTTTATACTTTTATGCTATGAAAATAAAAGGATATCCTTTATATATATATTTTTGTTGTTGTAAAAATCAGCTTAAATTTTAGTACATGTATGTTGGCCTTATACCCCCCTTCATTTCTTTTTCCAGCATGTTTGTTCTTTTAAAAGGTCGAAGTGTGGAGGAGGCATTCAAAATAGGAAAAGAAATTGCATCTGCCGTAACAGCCATGAATCCCGAACCCGTTACATTAAAATTGGAGAAGGTTTACCAACCTTGTTTTCTACTTACCAAGAAGAGGTATGTGGGATATAGTTATGAGAGCCCTGATCAGAAAGCACCAACTTTTGATGCCAAGGGGATTGAGACGGTGCGAAGAGACACATGTCCAGCTGTTGCAAAGATTCTAGAGAAGTCTCTTAGGATTATGTTTGAACATCAAGACATAACTGAGGTATTTATTTATTTATTTTTTGGTATTTAGTTGCACTGTTGAGGGTAAATTGCTCTCAATTGAGTTTGAATTGAGGTTAAAGATCAGCCAAATTTTTGAGGTTTACTTGGTCAAAACTGAGCTGTGCTATTGACAGTTAATTAGTGTGTAGTTCGGTAATCCTTTTATTTGGCGTTTGTCTTGTTCAAAAAAGAACCAAAATAGTTTTTATTGTTCTTGTAACTACTGATGATATAAGCGAGCCTTAATGGTGAGTTTTATTTAGTAAAGCAAGGCTCAATTCTTCAGCAAAGGGCCACTTTGGTTTAATTAGTTCTGCTTGTAAAAATCTGCTATTTGTTGGAAATTTTTGAGTTAAATCAAGGCATATTTAAGGCTGTGTTAGACTAGGTGTCGATATTTTTTGCACTGCTGAGGGTTGCTTGGGTTAAATTAAGCCTAGTCTTAGACTTGGTATTATTCTTTAAGATATACTACATAACACACTAATTTCTCCAAATGCCAAATTAATATAGAAAATCCCTTTTTGGTTTGTTTTGTATTGTTTCCTGGCATGTTTGGTGTTAATTTGTGCAACTTTCTGTACATTTGAGGCTTAGTTGCATATAACATCACCGACTCTCGCAAAAGAATTCATTGTAAAAGAAACAATTCTGAACTTAGGTCAAATCTTATGTGGAGCGTCAGTGGACCCGTATATTATGTGGCAAGATCTCTCTGCAAGACTTCATATTTGCAAAAGAGGTCAGATTAGGCACCTACAGTACTCGCGCTGGTACAGTTCCTCCGTCAGCAATTGTAGCGATGAAAGCCATGGCTCAAGACCCACGAGCTGAGCCACAATATGGTGAGCGGGTTCCATATGTCGTGGTCCATGGTGAACCTGGTGCACGCCTTGTGGATATGGTCATAGATCCATATTTCCTGTTGGACTTGGACTCTTCGCATAGACTAAACGATCTGTACTATATCAATAAGCAGATTATACCAGTACTTCAGCGTGTTTTTGGCCTTGTTGGTGCCGATCTGTACCAGTGGTTTGCAGAAATGCCGAGGCCGGTTCGAAGAATGCTGAAGAGAAATTTGAATGAGAACAATAGAGGGGGGAGGATTGATAGGTATTATGTGTCAAAGCATTGCATGGTGTGCGGTAAGTTTACTAGGAGGTTGGATTATTTATGTGATGATTGTGTAGAGAAGGAAGGTATGGTCTCTGCAGTTTTAGTTGGTAGAGTTGCAAAATTCGAGCGGGAGATGCAACACCTTAATGATGTGAGTTCTAGAAAATATAACCAGTGTCATTGTTTTTTTTTTTTTTTGGCAAAATGCACTGAAAGATGTCTTTGAACTTCGAATATAGCGCACAGTACCACTTATTTGCAAGTAATTTTGATGATAAATTGACAATATTACCCAAATGTTAAAATTTAAGGTGAAGAAAAAAAAATATTAAATTGCTTTGAATTTGCTTCCCTGTTTCCTCAAAAGATTCCCAAAATACCCCTTCATGCTGATCCTCTACATTGGAAGGAGGGGTTAATTTTGGTATTTCTTGAAATGACTGGGCAGTCGGGTTACAATTGGTATTTCAATGAACTCAGGTGAGTCAGGTAAACTTGAATTTTTTTTTCTGAGCTTTAGTTTTATACAGATCTGTAGGCATTGTGGCGGAGCTGATTGGAAAGTGGAGAGGGGTGTGAAGTGCATCTCTCTCTCTTGTTCTGTGTTTTATGAGAGGAGAAAGGTTCAAAAAGAGTTGCGAGATCTCTCTAAATCTGCTGCTGATGCTGGATACTTTCCTCAGTGCATGGCTGAGTTGTTTTAAATAGCCGTAATAAGTTGTATTTATTCATTTGTCAGGTTTCTGTAAATGTCCTGTTAATAGTTCTGTAAATTTGCAATTCAACTTGTAACATTTGGCAATGCTTCCCTGCATAGTGAAAATATAGGAAAAGAATTGGAGATTTGCAGTTATCTTTCCAGTCAATGCGCCTTTTTTGTATAATTTTTCTTGGTTGTATCAAATATGTGCTCTCTTAATAAATGGAAATTTTTGGGGCTCTTGGTGTTGATCTTTTTATTATTTGTTACTTTTTTATTTTTGGAAGGACAGCTTTTAATCAGTATTTTCATGTTGTACAACAGTTAATAGATTTATCTAGATCCGAGTTTACTAGTGATGCTGCAAACTACTGCATTTTTCTATTGGGCCCGCCTAGCTGTCCCCCGTGATCAATCCCCCGATTGATCCCCCGAGTTTGGATAAGGCGATATTAATGGGGGGACCGCAACTGCCTCCGCTAAAAACGCGTTAAAAACAAGCTAAACGCGTTAAAAACAAAGAAGACGCGTTAAAAATGGGCGGGGACCACACAACCGACAAAGAAAACGCGTTATTAACTGGGGGGGACCGCATAATCGTCAGCTCATTTTATGACCTGGCGGTAAAGTATTCTCCTGTGACATAACAAGTATTCATCCAGCTATAGGCAGGTATTCACCTTTGCATATTAGGATTCATTACAACATTCATTTCGCGTTGTTAATTGGGGACCGCATAACCGACAAAAGAAAACGCGTTAATAAGTGGGGGGACCGCATAACCGACAAAAGAAAACGCGTTAATAAGTGGGGGACCGCATAACCGTCAGCTCGTTTTATTAGGAATTTGCGGTAAGTATTCATCTGTTTCACAACAAGTATTCACCCATCTGTATGAAGGTACTCATCACCACAAACAACATACTAAGTGGAGGGACCACATGCAAGTAGAGAAACCGGAAATACATAAACAAGTAATAACACGATTATACTGCATAAGGTCAATACTTGCGAGAGAAGGATGAATATAACATAACAAACTATATTACATCAACAAAATTAGCATCAATTCATATCTGTTATCAATTCATATCTGTTAACATATCAAACTATATGACATCAACGTTAATAAGTCAGTGAGTATCCTAAATTGCAAACTTAAACTCATTCCTCTCATCAGTTAGTATCCTACACGCAAGCAGAAGACGCTCAGCACTGATCATTTCCTACAAAAATTAAACAAAAAAACATGTCAGTTAGTAAATGAAATTTTAATAAAATAAATTAAAAGTATACATCCCAATTCAAAAAAGTATTCATCCAGTAAGTGTGAAGTATATATCCCAGTAATAAGAGAAATTACAAAAAACCAAGTGAAACAAAGTATTCATCCATGAACCGTAAAGTATATAACCAGTAATACTCAGTATTTACCCCAAGTGTAACAAGTATTCATCCATTAATCCTAAAGTATACATCCCAACAATACCCATGCTATACATCCCAATAATACCCACTAATATTTACCAATTAAAAACAAGTAATTATAGTATACATCCCAAGTGAAATAAGTATTCATCCAATAGCAGTAAAGTATATATCCAGTAATACTCATTAATACAGAGTAAAACAAGTGAATCAAGTATTTATCCAGTAATATTCAAATTACAGAAAGCAAACAAATTTATATAAAATTGGGTAATTAACCTGGGTGAAATTGAGCGGGACCTTGCGAGTCAAACAGTCAATACACCGCAGAACAAATATCGCACAATCCTGCGAAGATTGCTGAGGAGTTTCCATCCAGGATACCTGTACGTCCATCCACTCAGGTTCTCCTATATTTTGTATAAAAACAATAAAATTTATAAATGTTTTCATACCTAATTCCCAAAAGTATAAATCCCAGTTGTAACAAGTATTCATCCAGTAACACTAAAGTATACATCTTAGCAATACAGAAATTCCCAAAAGGAAAAAGAAGTAACAAATATTTAGCAATTACTTTATACATACAAAGTATTCATCCATTCATGGCAGAGTATTTACCCAAAAATACTAAAGTATTCACCTAATAATACTAAAGTATTCACCTAAAAATTACTTTATACATACAAAGTATTCATCCATTCATGGCAGAGTATTCACCAAAGAATACTAAAGTATTCACCTAATAATACTATTCATCCAGTAACAGTAAAGTATAAATCTGGATAAAGTATAACAAGTATTCATCCGGGATAAATACGAGCTTACTGAAAAAAAAAAGTAACACATAAACACATTAAAAACATGAATATAAAGTAAGATATAAGTACTTACCAAGCCTCCAGGAGAGAAAGTACTTCACCCAGTGCAGATGGTTGATGTGTGGCTCAAAATAGTATGTGTTCGTTGAATGGTGAAGGGAGTTGTACATCTCGATCTTTTGATTTTTCAAATCGAAAGCAGCTAATATCCAATGCTTCAGACCAACTAATGGTACGAACAACCATCTGCTCTTCTCGAATTGTGGGGAAAATAATTCCCTCTGTCCACGGTACAGAGTATCCAATTTATTGAATGGTGCCATTTCCTACAATATTACAATAAATAAAATAAACAAACCAATAATATTTAATTGTTTCAAAAATTTATAAAAACATACTTTTTATAGTTTTAGAAACTCACAATAGAATCATTCTTCAAATAAAACCACTCTTCATCAACTGGAGTCTCCTGTTGCATTATAAGGAGAGCAATATCAACAGCCTGCACAAATATTAATTCATGTCATGATTAGTACTTATCCATAATGTAAATAGTATTCATCCAGTTAATACACAAGTATTCATCCCAGTATTCATCCAATACCAAAAGATTTATCAATGGCTGCCAAAGTATTCATCTATGGATACCAAGGTATTCATCTATCAATAACAGATTATTCATCTATTGATACCAAAGTATTCATCTATGAATGAAAAAGTCTTCATTCAGGAAAACCAAAGTATTCACCCATGAACAACAATAATTAGAAAGCCTGGACATTCATACTGTTATGATTAGTACTCATCAATAATGTAAAAACTATTCCTCCATGGACACCAAAGTATACACCCAATTAGTACAAAAGTATTTATCCAGTTAATACACAAGTTTTCTAAAATAAATACACAAATATTTATGCAGTTAATACACATTTCATACACAGGGATTGATCTATGGATACCATGTATTCATTCTGAATACAAAAGTATTCATCAATGAACAAATATAATTGACAACCTGCACAAAGTAAAAATTTTCATACCTCAGACCCAATTTCGTTCTTGGAAAACAACAAGTCTCGGAATTGATCAATTGTCATAAATAAGCCAGACGGATTGTTTTTAAATGGGTAGTCCTCTTCACCAACTTCATACTGAAAGTACTTCTTTCATGTATGTATTCACTTATCAAACAAACAATATTCATCAAAACCTTCAGAGATCTTCTCAAGACCTTCATCAAAACCTTCAGATATCTTCTCAAGACCTTCATCCAACTGTGCTGCATGGATTGAAGATTGACTTGGCGAGTCATGTTGTTCTGTTAAAAAATAAAAGTTAATAATAAAAGTATACATCCCAGCTACACCAAAGTATTCATCCAGTAACTAAACTACATGCATCCATTACTATCTATCATTGGATCCAATCATAATCAAGTATTCACTCTACAACACAGTTATAGATGAAAAAAAGCTTACCATCAGCTTGAGAAGGTACATTACCATCTTGTACCGTATCATCTCCAGATGTTTTCACAACATCTTCAGGGAGACTTGTTTGTTGACCTTCCGCTTCGAGTTGTGCAGTGATCTGTTCACCTTCACCTTGGAGTTGTTTACAAAAATTAATCATAATTCAGGTGTAATATAACATCTAATATAACAGTGTGTTCATCTAACAAAGAAGTATTTACATCTAATAAGTATACATTCCAGCTACATCAAAGTATTCATCCAGTAACTAAACTACATGCATCCATTACTATCTATCATTGGATCCAATCATAATCAAGTATTCACTCTACAACACAGTTATAGATGAAAAAAAGCTTACCATCAGCTTGAGAAGGTACATTACCATCTTGTACCGTATCATCTCCAGATGTTTTCACAACATCTTCAGGGAGACTGGTGTGTTGACCTTCCGCTTCGAGTTGCGCATTGATCTGTTCACCTTCACCTTGGAGTTGTTTACAAAAATTAATCATAATTCAACAGTGTTTTCATCTAACAAAGAAGTATTCACATCTAATAAGTACTGAATAGTGCATTTAAACTAAACTATTCATCTCTAGCAACAGTGTGCTCATCTCTAATCTAACATTAAACTAAACTCCTAAATAACAGAAATAGTGTGCTCAAACTAAACTAAACTAAACTAAACTAAATAACAGTACATTAAACTAAAATAAACTAAAAAAAAACAACATAACAAAGAACAGAGGCAGCGACACACAGTGTTACTGGTACCGATTACCAGTAACAAAAATCGTCACAACAACATAGCAAGATAAAGCAAGCAAACCGGTACCAGTACACATTAATTAATTAAAATAATGAATACTTCAGTTAAGTTGGATTAATACCTCGAGAATCAGCAATTGTTACATTTATTTCTTCATTTCCACTGATTTGCGGTGCAGATGCCTCAGGCAGAAGCGCTTCTTCACTTGGAGGCAGCACACCTTCTTCACTTTCAGGCACCACCACTTCTTCGATTTGAGGCACCACAGACTGTTCATTTCCACCGATTGTTGCATTTCCTTCTTCATTTCCACTGATTTGTGGTGCAGATGCCTCAGGCAGCACAGCTTCTTCACTTTGAGGCATCACACCGTCTTCTCTTTGAGACAGCACCGCTTCTTCTCTTAGAGGCAGCACCGATTGTTCATTTCCACCGATTTGCTCCATTTCCGCCAAATGTGCGATTGTGCGATTGCGATTCCGAATGTGTGATCGTTATCAGACGAACTCTCTCTCTCAATCACCGAATGTGCGATTGCACAAGTGGATGAACTCTCTCTCTCTCTCAGTCGCCGAGTGTACCGATGAACTCACTCTCTTTCTTTTTCAAAAAAAATGCTAAAACCCTATCGTCACCGGAACGTGCGATCGCGAGAGTAAGATCGAGTGAAGTGTGCGATTTCGTCAAGAGGAGTTAATATTTTGTCACGTAGTGAATTTTAATTTTTCATTTAAATTTTCAGTTACAATATCATTGATATATCATATAGAACGGGTTCATCAAAATGAAAGGACGTTAATGGAAAGGGGATATGAAACGAAATGGCGCAACTCCTATAAATATATTTCAAATCCATGTGGTGGGACCATTTAATTTGAACACCATCTCCATTTCACTGGAGGGATGCTTGATATTATAATAATTTAATATTTTATTGTGTTTATTGTATTCACGCAATATGAATAATATATTTACTCAATATTCATATGATATTCACTATGCATGTCGCTGCATAAAGTATATGAGGTGGGACCATATAAGGTGGGACCATTTCAACAACCCAACATCTCCATTTCACTGAAGGGATGCTTGATATTAAATACTTTTTATTGTATTTTATTGTACTAGATGAAAAAGTAATTTTATTGTGTAATATTAAATACTTTTTCATAATGTGAAATATTTTCATTTAACCTATCATGGATTAACACTAATTTTATTTTGTACAAGTGTGTTAACTTGTTTGTCGATGGATGAATACTTCGATGAACACTGTTCAATTCAACATTTATTTGTACACCAAAAAATTATTTAAATGTAATAACAGTATATATTCATCTCTTCACATAAAACATCAAAAAAGCAAAATTACGAATTATATTGAGCACGAATTGCTAATTGTAATACATCTGAACCGTACATTATGAGATCTCACAAAGAAACAAGCAACCTATCAGTGTAATAGTATTGTATTCATCTATTTCACCTGAAGAATTGACTATGGACACTAAAGTATTCATCAATGAAATACTAATGTTTCTATGCAAATTAAAAATTAAAAAATGATAATCTGTACAAAGTTATGTTTCTATATTTATAAACAAAAAGAATTACTTCTGCTTTTTCTTCATATTCTTTTGCTTGTCCAACAACTTCTTTATGGCAACATCCATTTTGCTCTTGAAAGCAATTTTTTTGGATCGTCCCCTCCGATTTGACTTTTTAGGTGGTAGTAGAGGTTTAGAGGGTGGACAATTAACTAATGAAGTCCCATCAATCTGTTCTTCAACTGTCTCACCTGCAAAGAAGTATTCATCCATTAAATTGAAAGTATGCATCCCACAATGCAATATAAGGATTCACAATCACTGCTATTAGTACATGAATTTTTATTGTAAAATTGTATTCATCCTTTCATCACAAGTATTCACACTATCAGAATGATGTACTAATCTGTGTAGAAATTAATATAACTATCATACCACCTGCCGCTGAAACATCTTGTAGCTTTCCTTTTGCTGTGGTAGACTTTTTTTTCTTTCTTACTATAGGTGTCATTCCAGAAACTCCAGAAGTATCAATAACATTCACATTCTCTTGGCCACCAACTAAACCTGATTTCACAAAACTCTAAAGTATCAATACATATTCACCACTAATACAATAAGTATTCACTTCCAATGTCAGAAATATTCACTACTAATCCTGAAGTGAAACAGAGAAGATATTGAAACAGACAGAAAATGACTATTACTGACAAACCTGCTATGTTTTTTCTCAACTGATGTAAGCCATTCAACACCATAGTATGATACTCATCATTCACACTTCCAATGTTTAGCAGATCTTGAATTATTGGATTTGTTGCCATGGTCAACTCATACAACCTGTAAACACCATAGTATTACATAAAGTATTTATACCTTAAGTATAAAGTATTGACCTCTAGGCCATAAAGTATTCATCCACTAACAATGGAAGACCTCACAAAACAATCTTACTGTGTATTCCAAACTTCATAAAATCCCTACAGTATAATGTACTCACCAGTACCACATAAAGTATTCATCAACTTCATACAACTTGCAGTGAAGTATTCAACCTTCTAATTGTAAGTATTCAACCATAGCATAAATAAATAAACTAATTAGAAACTTTTACCTGTTTCGTTCAGGTAAAGTTGGATGAGATGAATCAATTATAGTCAAATTCTGACGATCGATATCCTTTCTCCACCGATCGACAATATACTTTTCATCAATAGAAAAGACCTTTTCATGCTTTAGGACCTGGATTGAGTGTGAACACAAAACACCCATTACGTCAAAAAGTCTACAAATACAAAACACCTCCTTTAAGGCCCTCCTATACACAACCTGAAAATTTTTCCCCCAACAATCTTCAACAACATAAAGTGCCTCACCATCTTGTTCTGCAATTAAATTGCACGATAAATTCATACACAATGTAAACTGCTCTTGACATTTGAGAAAAATTTCATTTGTATAACTTTGTTGAAATTGATATTCCATGGGCAATTCAGAATTACACTTATGAGCTCGATACTTCGAATCATGGTCAGCCTTATGCTCTCTCTCCCAAATGTTTCTTAGAGCTTCATCAAAACATTCGACAAAACCTTTAAGGCTTTCTCTCCTTGTGAGGTAGTTATCCAAAAAAGAATTCATACTTTCTACACGCTGTGTAGTATTCATTCCAGCCCAGAATTGGGAATTTAGATACACGGGCACCCACTTCTCTCTCATTTGAAATATATCTCTAAACCAAGCATCCTCTTGCTTCCCAATTTTATCCATCAAGTGCACCCATCTTTCCTCAAAATCTTCCTTACACTGGGAATAATAAACAACCTCCTTCAACTGAGCAGATAAGGCACTTTTCTTATCCTTTCTTTCCAATTTACTGGGTAGCTTGTGTAATATATGCCAAGAGCAGTACCTATGAGTGGTTTCTGATCCAAACACATGCTTAATCCCTAATTCAATGCTTCCACATTGATCTGTGAGTATGCCACCAGGTTTCACTCCATTCATACATTCCAAAAATCTAGACATAAAATATTTGTTAGTACAAAATAATTGTGCTAAGAAAATATTACATAAAGTATTTATCACTTAAGTATAAAGTATTGACTTTTACTACATAAAGTATTCATCCACTAACAATTGAAGATCTCAAAAAACTATCTTACTGTGTATTCCAAACTTCATACAATCCCTACAGTATAATGTACTCACCACTACCACATAAAGTATTCATCCACTAACAATGCAAGAACTCAAAAAGACAACCTCACTGTGTATTCAAAACTTCATACAATTCTTTCATTATAATGTATTGACTTGTATGGCATAGAGTATTCATCCACTAACAATCGAAGAACTAAAAGAAAACCTTCCTATGTACTCAAAAATTCATACAATTCATACAGTATAGTGTATTGACTGTACCACATAAAGTATTCATCCAACCATGTTTTGAGTATTCATTCATACTTATCCAACTAAATCAGTATTGAAACATTCAAAACAACAAATCAATTAGTACCTGGAAAGACACCATATGTAGTCTCTTTCAATTTCCCTTCCTAGCAAAGCACAAGCTAAGATGACGGAATGACCATGATGATTAACACCAACCCACAATACAAGTGGCATATCGTACCTGACAAATTTTAAACAAAAATAGCAAGTATTCATCACAAGCATACAAAATACTAAATTACAGTCAAATAAAATAATAATTACCAGATGATTACTTACTTATTTGTGAGGTAAGTTGCATCCATAACAATAACATCGTGGAAATATTTGTATGCTGCCCGACTTCGACCATCAGCCCAGAACACACTCCACAATCGACCTTCGTTTGTGTAATCGTGAGCATAAAAAAAATCTCGATCAATCTTCGATTTGTTTCGAAAGAACTCAAATATCAATGAGGCATCATCACCTTCAAAAGCACTCAACTTCATCCGCTTGTACTTCTCAATATGATTTCTTGCATCTTTTTTAGTAAAATGGCACCTTATATAACCTCCAGCACTTTTTATTACTAACTTAATATTAACTGCCACACACCCAAACCTTGATCATCATTAAAATCCAGCATATTCTGATATTTCAAAGGGATGTATCGGAATCCAGATATCAGAAATGAAGAATTGGGTTGCAAAATGTGGTTGTGACACCCAACATATTCTACTACTACCCATCCACCATTCAAACTAGAAGGTTTCAATTTTAAACAAGCAAGACAACCCGTGCCGACAAAACCCCTTTTCCTTTTTGGGATACGACCTTCGTTTGACACTACTCTTTTTGGATATTTGGTGCACGTAAACACATAATGAGTGCTTATGTTACCAATCTTGTGATTTGACCTTTTGCATATGCTAAATCCACATTGAAATCCATACAATTGATAGTATGAATGTGCTTCGTCTATCGAATCAAACTCATCCCCAACTGCTGGTTCTCTCACACGATGATCATCATCATCATCAGCAGCAGCAGCATCATCAGCAGCATCAGCTTCTACTTCAGCATTTTCTGGTTCATCTTCCCCACTCTCAATGTTAATAGCCTCCTTATTTAGGTCAAACTCAAATATACTCTCCTTGCTACCTACACTATCAACCACTCTCTCATTTTCACGATGAACCTCTTCAAAATGTTGATAAAGGTTCACCTCATCAACTTCAAAATTGCTATTCTCCATCCACATCTCATCTCCGCAGATTTGATTGAGATCAAAACTCATCCTGAAAAAACTACTTGAGTGTAAATACAAGTATTCATCCCAAATGTAAGAAGTATTTATTCAAAATGCAGATAGTATTCATCCAAAAGATAGAAAGTATTCATCATACGACCCAATTATTCATCCTACTAAAACCATGTAAAAAGTATTCATCCCAAATACAAAAAGTATTTATCCCAAATGTTGACAGTATTGATTTACGACCAAATAATTCATCCAACAGTATTTAACATCAATTCACAAATAATGTAAGCAGTATTCATCTACAATACAAGAAGTATTCACACAATATGTATAAAGTATTTACCCCAGTTGTATTTATCCCTAATGCAGAAAGTATTTATCCAAAATGCATAAAGTATACCAAATGTTGATATTATTCATTTACGATCAAAGTCTTCATCCAACAGTATTTAACATTAATTAACAACTAATGTAAGAAGTATTCATCCAACATGTCGAAGTATTCACCAAATATGAGAGAAGTATTAATCCTAAATGCATAAAGTATTCATCCGAAATGTACAAAGTATTTATCACATATATTGACAGTATTCATTCACGATCCAATTATTCATCCAGAGGAATTAACATCAATTTACTTTTAATGTAAGAAGTATTCACCCGAATGAAAGAAAATATTCATCCCACAGTATTTAACACATTTATAAAGTTGCTCGGGTTCATATGAAATTTTCAAATTACAGTAATAAAATAGCGATTTCAGATTTCAGATTTCAAATTGAAGATCAGAGATCAAAAATAAAATCAGATCGCATCAACATTTCATTACCTGATCAGAGAATAGCCTCAGCGCAGATCGGCGGAGAGTCCCAGCGGGTGAGATCGGCGGAGCGTCTGAGCGGGGAAGGTCGGAGCGTCCGAGCGAGGAAGATCGTCGGAGAAAAGAGAGAGAAAGCGGCGATCGCTTGAGAAAAGAGAGAGAATTCCGAGCTGCGATCTCTTGAGAAAACAGAGATAATTCCGATCTGCGATGGCTTGAGAAAGGAGAGAGAAACCGGAGCTGCAATCGCTTGAGAGAAGAGAGAGAAAGCGGCGCGCGGGGAGAGAAAGGAAATAAATTCAAAAAAGGAAAGGTTTTAGAGAAACGGGTAAGTGGCTGGGTTAACCGGGAAATTAACGGTAATTAACTGTCTAATTAACGCCTTATCCAAAAGTCGGGGGATAAAGCGGGGGATGGGAACCCGGGGGAATATATAATTACCCTATTAGTTAATCATATGACATACTCAACTATTTCTTTATTTGCTTTGTTTTGGTGTCCCCACCGTTTTAAGAGGACCAATGAAACCAGGAGAAGGTGCATCCACGCAATTGTCGTTATCCTAGGTTTCTTCCAAAGAGCCCCTCAAAGTTTCAGGAAATTTCTCAGTCCTCTCAAAAACTAAATAGTAGGGATGGAATTGGAAAATTTTAATTGAGAACTGAAATATAAATACATAATATGTGGTGGGTGGAATTTGTATTCAAGTCTCCACAACTACACAATAAAATTCTAATCACTAAACTGCAAGAACACATTTAGTATTTACAAGTGGAGTTGAACTATATAATTTAAAAAAATAGTTAAATTTCGATATACACAATAAAATTTAAACTAAATTTTTTTAAATACGTATACAATGTTAAAATTTATTTAACATTTTACTAAATTAGACCTCATAATTTCAAGTGCATTAGCATGAAATAATACTCGAGTTGTGGGTATCATTGCAAAATGGAAATGTTTTATATATGCAAAATCTTTTTGCTCTAAGAAATGCTTGAGCTATTACTATTCCTCGACTCCATTGATTTCTCCTTCAAATATGTGACAGCGTGTATAGTGTATACTAATGGGAGCGACCAAACAGAAGAATTTATTTAATTCTAATATTATTATGATTACGATAGAAATTTAAATATGTTAGATTAGTCTTTTTGCATTTCTTCCAACAAATATTTTTCGAGTTCTTCTGATTCAAGAGATATTCTCTCATATATGTCTTAAATAAATACCAAAAGTTGAGAGAGGCCAAAACACGACAAAAGAGAAAAAAAATCGCTTTTGCCAATTGACTTTACGGAAATAAAGAAATACTCGTATGTGAGATAAATATCCAGGATATTTATAAAGAAGTAAATATTGTAAGTGTTCAAACATATTACAAGAAAAGAAAAGGGGGGGTTTTTGATAACATAAAATTAAATAACAATTTAATACTTCATGCACTCAATTACTGTACCTAAAAGCTCGCTATATATTGATCTAAAAAATCCAAACTTGTAGGAGCCATAGCTAGCTTAGTATCAAATCATGCGATGATACAACAATTGCTTCCAATTTTATCAATATTTCATTAAGTATAATTTTGTAATTAATCGTCATCTTATAGCAAAACTGCGGACTTGATGCAGTGACACGAGCCGTCGTCTCTCTTCCAAGAGGATGCATGTTCAATTTTCAAAAATAGTATCTGAAAAGATATTAGAGTGTACCGGAACCTTTAATAAAAAAAAAAATCGTCATCTTATAACAATGCGGACTCAAATAGAATTTTTTTAGCACATTATATGATGTTGCTCAATCAAATTTAGATTTGTTTGACATCAAAATTAAACCTGGAGAATAGCTGTCTGTTTGGAGCATTAAATACTTCTTTTACCTCAGAAATAAGTCCCCGAATAATAATTTGAGGATGGGTTCAATTAAAAGAAATCAATCTCATTATCAACTTTTTATTCAAAATACAATGATTTGGACCTCATGTTGTGCAAAGGATATACATTGTAGCATCACTTTGGATGGAATAATACAAAGCATTTACACTGCAAAAAGATATCCGCTAAAGATGTACAAGTAATCTTTTGTTCCATATATCTCTGTCAGATGGCCACCACTGTTTACATTTCAACGAGAGTATATTTGGATTAGGTGAAAATAGCTAGAATTGGGGTTATTCGGAATAACATTTCTTGCATTCAAATAAGATTTTTGCTATTCGGAATAGCTAGAACAACTACTATTCTCTATTCTTTGTAAATGTTGTAATAGTTACTATTTTTAAAAAAATATTTTATTTCTTGAATTTCTCCTAACACAGTTTTGAAATGACAAAATTGACGCCACTTTTGTCATCTCCATGTCGTGACAATTTGTTTGAGACCCACTTGCATATCTTTCTTCTTAATTAGCACATTGTTAACACTATTTTTTTATCAGTTACAGCTATTCACTATTCCAAATGTACAATCCAAACAATATTTTTAATAAATATGGTGTTTTACTTCCCGCTTAGAACTTCATCAATTCAAACCTTTCAACATGATCTTCATATTAAAATGTGCTTGGAGACCAAATTTTATATTTTTTTGAACTGTTTTTACTATTTTTTTTTAGAATTTTTAAAAATCACAGCTTTTCATTAAATAAAAAATTCAGAAAAAATTCAAAAAAACTATGATTTTCAAAAATTTGAAAAAAATAGTAAAAAAGTTCCAAAAAATATAAAATTTGGTCTCAAAGCACATTTCAATATAAAAAAGAACTTTGGATTAACTATTTGAACTTTAAAAATAGAGATATGAACGGAAAGCAAAACACTCTCTTTATTTCTCAAAACATCGTAGCATTACTATATATATATTCAAAAACACCTGATCAAGAGAAACCGTTCTTCTAGCTCTTTATTTTATTTCCATATTCTCTGTCCTAATAAGCACCTCTTCTTTTTTCGTGATGTTTACAATACTTATTCTACAGTTGACCATAAAGTACTATCACTTTAATTTGTTATAAAATAGACAAATTTATATAAGATCCTAAAAGAAGATTTTGACATTCGGCATGTGGATCGCTGCCAAACTTCTACAAATATGTTTACACGATTTAAAAGCTTTGTTACGTCGTATATATGACACTGATTAGATGTGAGTTACATTTAGTTTTAGATTAGGTGTTTATTATTCAGAAGTCAACAAAATATGTTTGAAGATTGCATAATCTATATATATAGAGTTGTAAAGTCGAAATTATGCACAGCTAATCAATTCGTATTTCCATATAGTCATAGAGCACAGACACTGTATACTTGCGAATGCATGCGAACTGTTTTTGTAGCATTTGACAGGTGCGAAATAAATCCATATGAAGTGTGATTCATGCACCGATGTAATATCAATCATGTCGTAACAAGCATCGACCATGCTCAAATTCAAATATGCACAAATCATGTTTGACGGAACAAACTTTTATAGAATTCACCTTACACCAATTTGTATCCAATCTGAAACCGTATTTGTATCCGTATCCGCAAACAATTTGTATTCGAATATCTAAATCCGTAAAAATTCAGATACAAATCCAGATACGGACGGATAATATCCGATCTGTTAGCACCCATACTTTTTAAGAGCAGGTGGATGGATGCGTAAAATATTTTCAAGTTTTGCAGGGGGCATGTAAGAAAGTTGTTTTGTAACAAGTTGGTCATAGTTAAATCCTGCTTAATGCTTATCGTTGAACTTCAGAAACCTACTTGGCTGGTAACAAGTTGGTCATAGAATACAAAAAGTTTTGTAAAGCGTTGTATTACATCAAAAAGGTAGGAAAAAACAAAAAACAAGCTGACAAATTTGAAAAACTGAAAAGTCACTTAATGACGCAAATAGTAGGGCCAAATTGCCATTTGGTTGCGAGCTAAACTTGTCCGTCCCTTCAGTTGTTAAAACCATATCTAACCGACCAAAGTTCTCATATTATTTTATAAACCCACGGTAAGCGATCAGATACGAGGTTTTTTTTTTTTAGATCTTTTTACAAGACCTTAGAGTTATGAGATTTTATTTTTCTTTAGAGGAGATAAGAGGACGTCTATACATATGTGATATGTTTAATCCTATAATTTAACCCTTGGTTCCTTAACACACGACATCTCTACTTAAAACATTATTTTTCTTAATTTTCCATGTATTTTACATAAAGTATCACTAATTTATCATATCGATCCTTAAGGTTTTAAAAAATATTATTTTTATCTGTATTTTTTTTAATTTAATATCTATCATTAACATTCATTGAAATAAATAATAAAAATATTATCGTAGAGTCATGTGCAAGAGAGTGCATACTAATTATCCATGATATTGGATTCAATTAAATTCATATTTTAATAAATTTCGCCATAAATATTAGTGTTGTATTCGATGTTAATATGGATCTACATTTAATTTTTCAAATTTGACCAGTAATGGTAGGGAACAAATTGAAAATTGTGAAATTTTAAAATATTACTTTTGAAAATTTAAAAATTGAAATGATAAATGAGTGATAATTTATAGATCATTTGTGTAATTTACTCGGAAATCTTTGATGCTAAATTTGTATTTGATAGGTTATATGTTATGCATTTGTTCTTTCTTTATATCACAACAGGTAAACTCCGTTTTGTGTGTGGGACCAGTTAGAAAATTCTTTTAAACTGAAAAAAAAAATATGAGTATTGGATGCCTATTCTTGTTTCTAATATTTTTTGTGTGTGAACCAATGCAAGAAGTATCTTTGTATAGATATAGTATTTTTTTTTGGGTACTTTGACCATTTATTTGGAGACAAATCAAGAATAGTAGACTTGACCCACAAAAGGACAAAACAATTTGGGTCGATCAAATGCATAACATAAACCCAAAATTGTATATTGTAGCTCCAATGTATACCTTGATATTTCCATGTATCATGTATGCTATATTACGTTGCAATAAATTAAGAAATGAACATTTTCTTTCAACTCGTTGCTTCTTCTCCTTAAGTTGCTTCCAAGAAAATGTTTTAAAAACTAACTACTACTACTGTAATTATTCTACTTTTTCGCAACATGGATTTTGGGAAGGTAACTTGAAGTGATAATGCCGAAATTTTTATTTATACCATTTAAAAATAATAATAAACCAAAACACTCTCGGAATTATGCATTTATCTAGTTAGCAGAACACTGAAGCGGACCCTTTAAAGGGGACCGCACAATGCCGAAGCGGACCCTTTCAGAGGAACTGCACATTGCCAAAGCGGTCCCAGGACCGCACAAAGCCGAAGCGGACCCCCCTTTTTTTTAAAATATGAAATCAATTTTGATTTTTTTTTGTTATTAAAATGATTTTATTTGTTTAGGTTTTATCTGTGTAGGTTTTAAAATTGTTTTATTTGTTTTGGATTTTTTGTGCAATGATGTTTAATTTAAAATATGTTTCGTTGGTAGGATCGAATAGTTTAGAAATCGTTCGTTTGAAATATTTTTTGTGTGCGACGAGATAATGATATAATGAACAAAATAAATAAATAACAAAAAAACAAATAAAATAAACAACAAAGCAACAAAATAAATAAGTGACAATATCTAACAAATAAGTCCAAGTTGACAAAACATCTAACAATGTACAAATCAAAGCCTACGGATCAGAACTAAATATCATCCTCGCCTTCTTCTTCCTGAACCCTCGACTCCGCCGGGAGAGTGGCGTCTCGTCAGTATCTGCTGAGTCTGTAGAGTTCTCCGTCTGGACATCCAAAGACTGAACCGGCTCGTTATGAACCTCCTCAATCTCGGATGTCTGCTGGACTCCAGGACTAAAAACCGTAGTCTGTCCAGACTCAGCCTGCCTAAATAAATACGCATGTCTGGCAATGGGGTCATCATGGAGGGAAGGGTACGATGTCTGCTGTGAGGATGACCCAGGAAACTCCGGGATGGGCTCTGTCTGAACATACCCCGGCTGATAGGCAGGAGGTACCATCTGAGTCGGACTGTAACCCTGAGAATACAGTCCATCTCCCTCTGTGTCAAAATCTGTAAAGATATTGAACCCCCAACTGCTCCTCCTCCTTACCCTATAGAAGATGGTACACCCCTATAGAAGATGGTACACCCCTACTGAAAGACAGTATATCTCTACTAGATGCCATGCTGTATTTGAAATTTTTTTGCTATTAGTGTTGGTACCAATTTTGGTCAAATATGAGGATTTTGGTAAAATAAACCTAATTAAATTTTAGTACAAGTCTAATTTAATTTTGGTGCTCAAACAATTAATTTTGGTAAATAAACCTAATTTAATTTTAGTGCTAAAACAATTAATTTTGGTAAAATAAACTAATTAAACTTTTGGTATAAGTCTAGTTTAATTTTTTTACTCAAACAATTAATTTTGGTACAATTCTATTTAAATTTTGGTTCTAAACCCTAATTAATTATGATCTTATTATAATTAAATTTTGGTACAATTATATTTAAATTTTGATTATTAACCCTAAATTAATATCTAATTCTAAACTCTAAATCTAAATCCTAAACCTAAACCCTAAATCTAATTACTACCCTAAACTAAAAAATTAAAACTAGAAAAAAAAAACTTACCCGAGGTCGAAGGGATTGAAAGCTTCTTTGAATGGACACAAAAAATGAGACCAGTGGCCCCCTAATATAGTCTCCCAGGGGTCCGCTTCGGTATTGTGCTGTCCCCTGGAAGGGTCCGTTTCGGCATTGTGTGGTCCCCTGGAAGGATCCGCTTTGGCATTGTGCGGTCCCCTTTAAAGGGTCTGCTTCGGTGTTCTGCAGCCTGGGTAAATGCAGAAATCTCAAGAAATGAGGGTGTTTTGGTTTATTATTTTTTTTAAATGGTATAAATAAAAATTTCGGGTGATAATGACATCACAAAAGGGAAAGTAAGAGTTCATGACATTAGCATTGGAATAACAGTTAGTTCTCTGTTTTTCTTTTTGCCAAATACAATAATAGTTAGTTCATGACAGTGACATTACATAATTTACACTATTACTTTGTCCATGACCTTAGCTTTATGAGCGCCTAATATAACGTCAAATACCTAATATGATTCTGACTTTAATTTATCCGTCACTCGGTATATGAACAATCAATTAATCGAGGTAGGTAGTACGGTTCAAGCTTGGTAGGATCTAAATTATTGATCAAAGCTCCATTATTTTTGCAATCCTCAAATATTATTTTTTAAGCGAGTTAACATGTACATTACGGATCAATCTGTATTATGGATTCATATTTCTATTTTTAATGTTCAAATAGTCGATTCGAGTTGTTAAACATAATCTGCATATGAAAATATACTTGAAAATCAAGTTTTATTTGTTTATTTATTATTTATATTTTGTGTAGTGATTATAGTCAAAATGATGATGAATTACGTAGAATTTTGACTTATGTTTTGCATATTATCTCACACTTATGTTTAATTAATTAGAGAAAAAGGCTACTGTCACTCTTTTTTATGTTTTACTGCAGAAAATAAGTTTTGAGACTATTTTACACCAAATGGAGCAAGAATCGGGTCAATCGGATCAACGACGCTCATCGACTAAGTCTCTGTTACGGCCCGCATTGCCTAATACAGACCTAGCCGAATACGGACCAGGAGATGTCGTGATATGCATTAAACCCTTCAGCAACAAGGTCTCAATAGGAACCGTATTGGCTGATACGGTCCATAACCAAGGTACATTTTGGAAAATAACTGCCGACAGCTGTATTCAGATCATGTTTCTTGGCTTCCACTCAACTCCAGACGTCCCTTCGCTCCTATATAAGCACCCTAGACATAATAGTTTTGTATCTTTGTAATTTGGATTAGATTTAATTAAGTGAGAAAGAGACGAGTGATTGTAACCATGCTGTTTCGCGGCTAAGTTCCTTTTTTAGGGGCTAGGCAGTAAACCTTGTTACTCTTGATGCTTTGATATATATGTTTTCTATTGATTATGATTTCTTGTTGTTTAATCGAAATGCTTTTGTGATTTATTATCCTTTCATCTAAATTCGATGATCTACTTTAGTCTATTAGGGTAGTGACAGTACTTTAATGGTAAGAGAAACTATGTTGCACGAATTAGCCTCGTTGGAATTTATTAGATTTATGTGAAGAAAATCTTAGCGGAAAAATCATAAATCGGAACAACAAAATGCGAACCAAGTTCTATCATTTGCGTAAAGTAAATCGCAATGATCTGAGTAGTAACTTGTGTATTTAAGAGATCAGTCATTTGCGTAAGATAACTCGCAGTGTTCTATGTAGAATCTCGATGAAAGATATGTCATTCTTGCATAAAATAACTCGCAGTGACCTATGTGATGTCTTTCATAAAACAACAACAGAAAATCAGACCCGACAGAAGTATATTATCAAAGTGGATTGAGTAGCAATGGCGTGCCGAAACCCTAGAAATTCTCATCTCTATTTTTATTTCAATTACTTTTAATTGTTTCCAAATTTACATTGATCACAACTTCAACTCTAAATTTTCAGATTTCGTCTAGCCTTTCGAAAGATTGTGATTTGATTGCTCAAGACTCTGAACCAATATTTCCTGTGGATCGACCTCGAATATACTACTCGATAGGATTGTGCACTTGCAGTCCGAACTGATAGCATTTCAGAGTTTATAAATTAAAAAAAAAACATCGCTCTCTTTTGAGTGATCACGTAGGTAGAAAATTACTAGTTTCGGATGATCCATAATTTAAATAGATGATTCAGAATTTTTAAATCAAGTGATATTCTATCTTTCTAAAAAACATAGTAAAATAATTTTGAAAATATAAAATAATTAAGAGTGAAAAAATATAAAATATTTGATCAGAACAAGACTAAGAAATAAAAAAATAATTCTTTTAACGGATTCCGTGGATAAATGCTGTGGCTCAAATGGCTAATCCAACTTGTCAAAACAGCAGCATGTTGCATTCGCATCCTCTGAGATATCTCATATTTTGCGTGACTTGTGGAAAATCCCAACCATTCAAATACATTCTGCACGAATCCCAGAGCTCAAATAATACTGCCTCTGCGCTATCCCGAATTGACACCGGACACATTGATCACGTAAAATATGAGATATCTCAGAGGATACGCACTCCTGCATGTTCATCAGTTTCGGTTGATTTTTTTTTTACAAATTGGATAATTGGACCGATAGACTAACCTACCTTTCTACATTGTTTCGTGGCAATCCAATCGAATTCACATCATCTCAGGTTAACTAACTGAGAACAATTGAAACGGACAGTTCAGGATCATTCTATTAACTTGGCACGAATCTCAAATCACAACTAGTACTGTCCCCTGCGCTATCCTGAATAGGCACCGGCTGAGAATAAATCTGGACCGTCCGTTTCAATTTGTTTGAGTCAGGTACCTGGGAGGATACGGATCAGGTTGGCAGTTGCCAGTGGGCACCTGACCTCGGTATTCCCTATTCGATAAAATAATAATAAACAAAAAGAATGCTGGAGGCCTGGAGCGCTCTTAAACCATCCTTTATCTACTGGTCCGCGTTCAATAAGTCGGGTAAAAATTATTAAACAGCCCAGCACCATTTACAGCTCATAGTGTTGTGCGGGAATTCTACTATTTTTATTAGAGCCCAAATACGTTTCTTCTTCAAATGGACCACCTCTTCTGAAAATAATAAAAACATGTAAAGGCCCAAAATCAATGCTGCCTTCTAGCCTATATATAGTGCATAAGTATAAATTCAGTAGGGTTTCGCTCTCTGTTCAGGCTGCCGCTTCTCCATCAAAACCTAGAAGAGTTTCGTCGTCTAAGAAGAGAACACAATCATGGGTAATCAATTACTTTCCTTCATCTAATCCCTTATTTTTCTGTTGTATGTCGACATCCTCCTCTGTTGCCGATATATTTTTCTATTTCGTTTGATTATTTTTCAGGTAAGGTGCACGGATCGCTCGCTCGCGCCGGGAAGGTGAGAGGCCAGACGCCGAAAGTGGCTAAGCAAGATAAGAAGAAGCAGCCAAGAGGCCGCGCCCACAAGAGGATGCAATACAACCGCCGATTCGTCACGGCCGTTGTCGGATTTGGCAAGAAGAGAGGCCCCAACTCATCTGAGAAATAGATCTGAGGTCTTCAATTTGCTGCAATGAGTTAGTTATTAATTGAAATTTTATTTTGAAATAGTGATGTTTTGGGATTCTTAAGATGTAGTTGTTTTGGATGGTATTTATAATATGTCTTCTGTAGCTATGTTTTGAACCTGGTGTTGTTGGAATACAATTTTGATTTTGTTGCACAGCATACCTTGTTGTTATTTGAAAGAATATGAGGAAGAGAAGCTGAAATTATGCCATTATTATCATATTTCCGCCAGGGTATTGGTGATTGGATTTGTTTTTTCAGAAAATATTTTGTAAGTACTTAGTAACATGGATTTGTCAGTTGTCATGGGATTGCTTCTTAATATTCGGTGGATCTGGATAATGCATAAAATTTATATGAACTGTAAAATCTGAATTTATGGTTCCAATATGTGCACGGATTAGTGCAAGTGCAGAACAATTGCAATTGGAATTACTGAATTAGTAGCTGAGACTAGAGAAACTCCGCATGTGTAGAAGCCTATCCCAAGCGAGGAAAAAGGGGAGGGTTCATGGTAGGCTTGGCAAGCCAGCGGTAAAAATAGCTTCTTTATGGAAATGAAATCCTCATGAATTGGGTAGGAGCAGTACTAGAATGGGTGACCTCTTGGGAAGTCTCTATGTTGCTGATTCCGGTTGGGTTTCATTTCTAGTCTACTCCCAACTTGTTTGGGAATAAAGGCTTTCAAGAAGTAAATGAGACTAGAGAAAAAATTGTGATTTTCGTATTAGTGTGAAAATAGTATTAATGTGGTGCTATCTAGATTAATAAAAATAGTAGGGTTGAAATGCACATTTGGTTTGTGCTTCTATCCTTTATTTCTGTTTCAAAGTTCGAAGAGATAATCAGTCAATCTAAACTCAAAATCTTAAGATGAAAATGTCCATGGAGACCAAATTATATATATATATTTTTTTAGTTTTTTTGCTATTTTTTAATACTAAATCATTGTTTTCAGAAAATTCTGGACTATCCAAAACAGTGATATTGTATCTATCTAAAAAAATTATAAAATTTGTCTCCAATCACATTATAACACGAAATCATGTTAAGTTGTTTTGATCGAACTGAGAAAATGAAAAAAATGATGTGGAGCATGATTGAAGCACAACCGAGTGTTGCATTTTAACCCAAGTTTGTAAAAATATTGTTTCAATTAGGGGTGTTCATCGGGGCCGGTTTATTTGGTTTTTAACAGAACCGAAATAGTTTGGTTCAAACGGTTCGGTTTTTTCGGTTTAATTGGTCCGGTTCGGTTCAATTTTTGATATAGATCGGTTTCTTTAATATGGTTCGGTTTATAATATCTAAAAACCGTAATAACCGAACCGACCGATTTCTTTATGGGTATTAATCTTTATAGTGAATTTAATCTTTACAGTAGTACATGGGTATTAATCTTTACACTGTGGTACATGGGTGGTTTCAACTTGTGAATTTAATCTTTACAGTGTGGTACATGAGTGGTACAGTGGTACAATGTTTCACATTATTGCTGAATTTATTATTTACAGTGTATTAATCTCAACTTGTTAGCTGTAAATGTCTTGTTTTATAACAATCTCAACTAAACAATGGTTTGTTCGGTTTAACCGAACAAACCGAAATTTACTTTGGTTCGGTTTTAATCGGTTGCTATATTTACTTTGGTTGGTTCGGTTCTATTTTTGAAAACCGAAATAAACTTTGATTTGCCTATTTTATTTCGGTTTTAACCGAACCGAACCGAACCGATGAACACCCCTAGTTTCAATTGTACATTTGAGATTATTAAAAAAAAAATTAATTCTTGAGAGTACAAACTCAACCTCGTTTTACTATTTCAGCCATTACTAGGAATAAAAAAATAGTGTTTAGTCGAATTAGCAAATGTTCTTCTATAGTGTTGTTCGCGATCTATTCGAATTAGCAAAAGTGTGTTTAAATTGAATGCTATTCTGAAGGGCAACACTATTTTGAATAGCGACTATGATGAACCAAATGTACTAACAGCAAAATGAATCTTAGGAGACAGTAATGTAAAGGAACCTGCCTATGTGACTTGGCTGGTGGAACTTTCTTCCTTTGCAGTCGCATTCTAAAGTATGTAAATCAATTAACTTGGTTCATCTGAGGGTATTACTTAACCTGACTTGGATACAGGCCACCGGATGAAATATTTTGTAACCTGACTTGCATAATGGCCACCGAATGAAATATTTTGGCAAGCTGATAGGTTTACGTAAGAACTGACCACCAACGGCCGTCGGCCAGATACGAGGGTTAATTGACATCCAACCCTTGTCTCCCAAAATTTAAGCTAATTTGTATGTTCTTTTAAAAAAAAATTTAAATTGACCTCCGAATTATTGAGAATATATTTACTATGACCTCCGTACTTGCAAAAATATTAGATTCTAATCATAATTGTGATATGTAGTCTTTGAGATTTCCATCGTCATTGAAAAAAATGTTCTGTCCTTTGACAAAAAGTTAGAAGGTATTACTTTTCATCAAACCCTAATTTCACATGCTCAGTATGGTTTCTCATTCTGGGCTTTTATCGACCAATTATGCTGCTCTAGGTTAGGTACGAAACAGATAATGGGTTAAGTTAATGGGAGTCAGTACTAGTTAGGCCTCCAAATTGAGAGTCCGTCAGATGTTCCCCTAGGATTTAATAGACGAGGTTGAGTCGGTTTTCTGTTCTCAACCGGGAATTGTAGGACCTTAGGATGTAGAAAATGAAAACATGAACGATTCGGCAGATTCAGATATCTCTATATCCACTCATGTGGTATATCATTATACGACGAAAAGATTTATTATTTTCTATATCATTATATACATTTAAAAAGCCGTATGTTTTGAAAGAAGCTTGTACAGTTTGAGAAGGGTTTTTTTTGATAAAAGAAGAAGAATCTATTTCAACATATATGCCTTTAGGTACGGCCATACATAACACATAACTCACATATGGAAAAGAAGGACAATTAGCTAGAGCAGCAGGTGCTGTAGCGAGACTGATTGCAAAAGAGGGTCGGTCACTTTGTTTAATACCTCAAAACTACTTAGCAACAATCGGACAAGTGGATAATATTGGAGTGAAGCTCAAAAGTTTGGGTAGAGCTGGATCGAAGTGTTGGCTAGATAAACATAATGTGGATCTCTTTCCACTAAAATTTTCGATTTAAATATTTTTTTTCAGACTTTATAATAGAACCACCTTAACCAATAACAATGAGCTAAGGGTTGGTGCCTAACTAACTGTTATATAATAGATGTGGATTGTGGAATATGGATAAGGTATTGTCCTACTAAACCTGATATAATTATTTTTATATTGGAGAGTTGTTTCCACGTCTGGTTTAATTTATGACACTGGAATAACATTTGACATTAATTATAATATGAAAATCATTTTGAAATTTGAGAAAATGCAAAATGATTTGATTGAATTCTGATTGTTATTTTCAGTTCCAATAAAATGTCTATTTTATAGGCTACAAGGTCTAAAGGGCCCGTTGAAGTGTTTCTAAAATATTATCTTTCTAGTCATTTATTAAATATCTTATATAGTTGATTACAATATTTTATTGAGCTGATTAAAACAACTATTCATATAATAAATCAAATATTCTTTGTTGCAATAATAGAGATATGGAATTTGAAAACTTGATCTCCATCCATCGAGAGCTAAGTCACCCTTATAATTCAAACCGCTTGCTGTCCCAAGGACAAGGCCTATTTTGGTTTTGGGGTGGAACCAATGCATGCATTATAACTAGGGGTGGCAAAAAAGCTCGTAGCTCGTGGCTCGATCGTGACTCGCACCTGACTCGCTCGCTAACAGCTCGTTCGTTAGTGGACCGAGCTGTTAACGAGCCAGCTCACCACTAGCTTGGTCCAGAATTAACGAGTTCAAGCTAGGGGCTAGCTTGCTCGTCAGCTCGCGAGCTAGCTCGGCTAGCATCAATTTGTGAATTTGTCTAATTTTGTGTGCATTTTATACTATATAGTTCGGTCCAACTCAGTTCAGTTCGATCCAAAAAGTGTGTAGAATTTATTTTCTTCTTAAAACAAGATCCAATCAAACCCAGCGAGCCAGCTCGGGCTGGCTCGTCACGAGTTCAAGCTGGACTTTTAGCTCGGGTGCCAAAGGTCCAGCTCGCTCGGTAAAAGCTCGGTCCAGAATTAACGAGCTGAGCTAGGGCCTAGCTCGGCCCGAGCCAGCTCGTTGACAGCCCTAATTATAACTTGGCAAAGTATTTAGACCGTGATACGTTTGAATCATGAGAGAGCGCTTGGTCCTGGCGCCTTTTCCTGGTGATGTGAAATGCTGATGCAGCATCGAAGTGTACCCAATGTAAATAAATAAAATTTGCCAGGCTGGCAGCTCCAGAAGTTTCATCAGGAACCACTGAAATAAAAAAATTGATTCAGAGTTAAGCTAGAACCTGAAATTGCACAAATTGGCCAGCACATGAAAATAACAGTCATGACAGAAACAGTATGGTAGTGGTCTTTATCATAGTGACATAGCTCGTGAATTATACGCGTATAATTCGTTTTTTTTGACATAACCGAACCGAACTCCGTATAATATGCAGAAAAACATATAATATGTTTTATTCGCGAATAAAACGCGTATAAAATGCGAGTTATGAATTATTCCCGATAAAAACGAGAAAAAACTGCCAAAAAAAATTTTTTGAATTTTTTTGAATTTTTTTTTTTACGTTTTTTTTTTGTTTTTTTTTTTTGCTTCCTTGTTGTACCGAAATCATTCCCGAATTATACCTAAATTACGAATTTTTGACCTCGCCGAACCGAACCCGAACTTTTGAGTTATCACTATGGTCTTTATTAGTACACAATGGATAGGCAACACTGGACCAATAGTTTCAACCTTTAAATTTTTTAATCTTTGCTAAAGAATAATACTAATTTATCAAGCGCTTCCCAATTCAATTTTCTGATTCCACCCCTAATTGAACGTTTGGCTTACCCCGCTTGCCTCTCTGCATGCTAGGTCTTGGAGTAAGGATCCAGTGATTTTGAAAGAAACATTCAAATCAGGGGCAGAGGCATTAAGGGGAAATGGGGGTCAATTGACTCTATTTTTTAATTTTTTTTTTTTGTATTTAAATATGATTTTTTATATAATTTAGAGTGAAATGGCTTGATATTATAAAATTGACCCCCATTCTCCATAGAAAAATTGTATATGATTGACCCTCATAGTTCGAAAGTCTAGCTCCACCCCTGATTCAAATGATACCATAGTTAATGTTAAAAATGTGTGACTGATATTCACAAAACCAAACTTCTTATCAACGCAACGCGCATTAAATTTTTAATCGTTAGACAATTTCATCCTTCAATTAATCCTCTATTTAGCTGCTATTTGTTTTCTTTTTTAATTAACAAGCTTCTTGAAGACCATTTTATAAATTTGTTATTTTTTTTTTGACGAAACAAATAATTCACTATGAGATAAAAAAAAAACATACCCCTATGTGTTTCCGTTTAGCACGTTTTTCAACTAAACCTGAAATGGTATGTTCCAGACACATTTTACTTTTGATTTTTATTATTTAATTATGGCACTCAATTGATTGAAATATTATTAGCAGTATTTTTGGTGGTTTATTGTAAATTATATAATTTAAATAAAAACTTCAATAAATATATCTCTAAATCGCATAATCATTTAGTTAATTAACTTTCCTATTTATTATCTATTAATTTATTTACTTCATTATTATTAAAAAAATCCTTGCTTCATTAGTGATATTACACAATAAACAGTTGACATTGATCGAAAAATAATGTTAACTATTTAATTGACTAATTTACTATTATTATATAACTAATATTATTTTATTTATTAGTGTTTTTTTATCACACAAGTATACTGTTTTTGTTATTGATTAAAGTAACATCAATCCGGGTTAACTTTTAGGAGAGATTTATAATATTTATCTAAAGATATTGTAGTCTATCGTAGCTTGTTATGTTGTGCTATACATACTGCATTCATTGTTTTATTTTTGTGAAAATACATAGTGCATTAATTTGAAGTTGGTATGTTACGGAAAATACTTGAAATAAAAAATATAATAATGATATAAAAATAAGTAGACTGTTATTGTATATGTTTTTTGGTTGTATTGGATATTTTGTTTGTACTCTTACATACTTTGAATTTCAAAACAAACGAAAAAGATTTGTTTTATGCATAATGAAAATATTACTTATTGGCTACAGCTGCTAGTATAGAATTATTTAACTAAATAATTAATATGATCAACCACAAGTTACATTTGTATAAGATATTGTTTACTTTAAGAAAACAATTATTTTGTATTAATTGATGAAAAAGAGTCTGCTGGAAGGGAGAATACTAAGTAAAATTGTAAATCAAATAAAATGTTCTTATAGTTCTTATAGAATTTTGAAATTCGAACATGGAACTTCCAGTTCCCAAATTCCGATAATTAAAATTCATTCCCCATTGCAAACACACGCGCAATCAAAAGATGGTCAAAACTTGGGTTCGCCGTTCCACGTTGGCCGTCAATCCAGTGTAACCATCTTAAGATCACGAAGGAAACCGATTGCACGTTTATATTTTCATTTTTTAGTATAAAAAGTCAAAGGGAAAATTTCATGTATCCCCTCAAAAACTTCAATATTACATATTTTTCTTTCAAAAATTCATATATCATATTTACCCTTCAAAATTGTAAAAACTCACATATTTACCCAAATCATCAACTTTTTCATTAGTTCTAAATCTATAGCCATTCTAAATTCATAATTCCCATTTTATCCTTATAAGAATTAAGAGGCCGTTGTACTGTCTGCCTCTCGCGCAAGGAACTCCGCCAGCTCTCTCTCTCTCTCTCTCTCGTATATGAATTTCCGACCTGCTGCAGACCCCATCCCCCCACTACCAGTACCGTACCAGCACTGTACCGGTGTTTCCTGGTACCTTCTTGCAATGCTGTAAATTGCTCCTCTTGTCCAACCTTAGTGAATTCATCATACTCCCTCATGTTAGAATTATTAAATTGCTGGTATTGGTGTTTTCCATGTGCTGAGTTGAATCTCCACAGCTACAATCTCATTCAAAAAATTGCAGCTGCCACCATACACTTCTCTAGATTTATATCAAAGCATAGATAAATTTGGATTAGTTGGGGAAGTTATCCATCCATTGATGAGCTATTTTCCTAAGGAATAAAGGTATCAAGCCCATGTGAATTTATTTATTTGAAAGTGGAATCTGATTGGTACTGCTATGATTACTTTATTTACAATAAGATTGTTGTTTCAAGTAATTCTCTTTTTCGTCTATTTGACTCATTTGCAAAACATACAATTATTGAATTTTACGATTTTCTCTATTTTAAAAAGTATGCAGGTTCAAGACAATTGGAATTGCAATATAGAGTGCTTGAACCGAAGAAACCATCAAGACATTTATCAAGAATTTAAATTGTAAAATTATAAACTTAGTAAAGTGTTTTTGATGTTGTTTTTACAAGGACAAACATTGGTAACGTTTGCTAAAAAGTTACAACGATTTAATTATATGAAAAAGAATTAAGAAATCAATTGATCAAAGGCCGAAGTCACTACAAACGTTGGTAATGTTTGTGAAAACGTTGTAACGTTTTAAGTCATTTCAAAACTTCAGAATGGCTGTTTTGATCGATTGATTTTCAGAGAAAATCGTTGGTAACGTTTATCAAACGTTGGTAACGCTTGAGCTGAGTTCACCGAAAAAAAACCTAAATTTGAATTTTTGAACTAAACGTTTTCAACGTTTTTTGAAAACGTTATAACGTTTTATACCATAAAGCTCTTTGTAGAGCTGCCACTATAAATAGAACCTTAGAGTTCTTTTCAAATAATTTTCAGTCGCCCTTAACTTTCAGAAAGTAATTTTTCTGTGAGCTTGAGTTCCTCCATTGTTGTGAGAACTAAAACTTCAATATCCCTCAAATAACCTCAAATTCACTTCACTAATCTTGAGTTAGATTAGGTTAGAGTGAGCTTTTGAGAGTTTATCTTGAGTTTTCGAACTTAGAGACTTCGTTCTCGATTCAAGTTGGCCGTGTGACTTTCCGTTGGTTGTAAGGGCTCACTGGTCAATAGTTGTCTTTAATGTTCTGCAGGTTGTGTTTCAACTTTTTCTGGTTGTCTTTCGTCTTCTTCTAGTTATTTTTTATATTCTTCCAGTTGTCTTTCATCTTCTTCTAGTTGTTTTTCATCTTCAACTCGTTCTATTTCATATTCTACTAGTTGTATTTCATGTTTTATTTGTTGTGTTTTATCATGTACTGGTTGTCTTTTATGTTCTACCAGCTGCCTTTCATGTTCTACCAGTTGTCTTTCATTGTGTACTAGTTGTCTTTCATGTTCTACTAGTTGTCTTTCATCTTCTTCTAGTTATCTTTCATCTTCTATTGGTGGTCTTCATATTGTTCAAGTTGTCTTTCATCATTTACTGGTTGTCTTTATCTTGGGTTGGTTGTCTTTCATATTCTTCTAGTTGTCTTTCATCTTGTACCGGTTGTGTTTCATTACTAGTTGTCTTTCATCTTCTACTAGTTGTCTTTCATCTTCTGCTAGTTGTTTTTCGTCTTATGCTGGTTATCTTTCAACTTTTCTATTTGTCTTTCATCTTTTACTAGTTGTTTTTCATATTCTTCTAATCGTTTTTCATCTTATACTAGTTGTCTTTCATTTACTTTTAGATGTCTTTAATCTTCTACTGGTTGTCTTTCATATTCTACTTGCTGTTGTCTTTCATCTACTACCGGTTGTATTTCATCTTCATCTTGTTATATTTCATCTCCTTCAAGTTGTTTTTCATCTTATATTGGTTGTCTAACATGTTTTACTAGTTGTCTTTCATATTCTACTTGTTGTGTTTCATCTTATATTGGTTGTATTTCATTTTCTTTTAATGGTGTTTCATTTTCTTATGGTTGTCTTTCATCTTCTAGTAGTGGTTTTTCATGTTGTACTGGTTGTCTTTCATGTTATACTAGTTGTGTTTTATCTTGTACTGGTTGTCTTACATATTCGACTAGCTATCATGTTCGACTAGCTGTGTTTATTCTTGTACTGGTTGTCTTTCATGATCTATTGGTTGTCTTTCATCTTCTACTGGTTTTCTTGCATGTTTTTCTAGTTGACTTTCATCTTCTAAAGTTGTCTTTCATATTATTTTAGTTGTCTTTCATATTGTCTTTTATCTTCTACTGGTTGTCTTTTATCTTCTTTTAGTTGTCTTTTAACTTTTACTAGATGTATTTCATATTGTTCTAGTTGTATTTCATATTTCACTGGTTTTCTTTCATATTGTGCTAGTTGTCTTTCATATTGTTCTAGTTGTACTTGATCTTCTACAGGTTGTTTTTCATCTTCTACTAGTTGTCTTTCATCTTCTACTAGCTGTCTTTCATCTTTTTTTAATTGTCTTTCGTCTTGTACTACTTTTCTTTTATATTCTACTGGTTGTTTTTCATATTCTACTAGTTGTCTTTCATATTCTTCTAGTTGTCTTTCACCTTGTACTAGTTGTTTTTCATATTCTTCTAGTTGTCTTTCATCTTATATTGGTTGTCTTTCATATTCTTCTAGTTGTCTTTCATCTTGTACTGGTTGTCTTTCATTTTGTGCTGGTTGTCTTTCATCTTGTACTAGTTGTTTTTAAAATTCTTATAGTTGTTTTTCATCTTGTATTGATTGTCTTTTATTTGTTACCGATTGTCTTTCATCATCTTCTAATTATTTTTCATCTTGTACTAGTTGTCTTTCTTCTTTTACGGTTGTCTATCATCTTCTACTAGTTGTATTTCATCTTGTACTGGTTGTCTTTTATGTTTTATTGGTTGTCTTTCATCTATTACTGGTTGTATTTCATCTTTTTCTGGTTGTATTTCATCTTTTTCGAGTTGTACTTCGTCTTGAACTAGTTGTCTTACATGTTCTACATGTTGTCTTTATGTTGTACTGGTTGTGTTTCATCTTCTACTATTTGTTTTTTTATCTTTTTATGATTGTCTTTCATCTTCTTCTAGTTGTCTTTCATCTTGTACTGATTGTCTTTCATTTTCTACTGCTTGTCTTTCATGTTTTACCAGCTGTCTTTCATGTCATACTGGTTGTCTTTCGTTTCATGCAAGTTGTGTTTCAACTTGTACTGGTTGTTTTTTATGTTCTACTGGTTGTCTTTCATCTGCTACTTGTTGTATTTAGGGGTGTTCATTAGGTCCAGTTTAGTCGTTCTGAACTGAACCGAATTAGTTTGGACCAAACGGTTTAGTTTTTTTGGTTTTATGGTTCGGTTAGGTTTGCCTTTTAAAACCAAATTATAATTTCAGTTCGGTTCAGTTTGGAAATTTTTTAACCGAAATAACCGAACCGACCGAACTTTTATATATTATGAATTTGGTCAGGACCATCCCAATTTATTTCTTAATACCCAAGTTTATTTTATAATTAATTGCTTTAAATACTTCGGCTTATTTCTTAATATCCCGGTTTATTTCTTAATACCCCAGTTTATTTCTTAATACCTTGATTTATTTCTTAATATACTTTGGTTTATTATAAATCAATTGCTTTAAATAAAATAAATTAATATATTTTGGTTTGAACCGAACAAACGAACAAACTGAGATAAAACTTTAGTTCAGCTCGATTCGGTTGCAATGTTAAATCAGTTCGGTTCGATTTTAATTTTGAAACCGAATTATAACTTTGGTTTGCCTAGTTCGGTTTGGTTTCAACCGAAACGAACCGATGAACACCCCTAGTTGTATTTCCTCTTTTTGTTGTTGTATTTCATCATTTTCTACTTGTGTTTCATCTTGTACTGGTTGTCTATAAGTTATACTAGTCGTCTTTCATGTTCTATTGGTTGTGTTTAATCTTTTACTTGTTGCCTTTTATATTCATCTAGTTGTCTTTAATCTTCTTCTAGTTGTCTTTTATTTTCTTCTTATTGTGTTTCAACTTCTTCTAGTTGTCTTTCATCTTGTATTGGTTGTCTTTCACCTTATACTGGTTGTCTTTCATCTTGTACTGGTTGTTTTTCATGTTCTACTGGTTGTTTTTCATCTACTACTGATTGTCTTTCATCTACTACTAGTTGTATTTCATCTTGTATTGGTTATGCTTCATCTATTGGTTGTATTTTGTGTTCTTCTGGTTGTATGTCATCTTCTTCTAGTTGTCTTTCATCTTGTACTGGTTATCTTACATGTTATACTAGTTGTGTTTCATGTTCTACTGGTTGTGTTTCATATATTTCTAGTTTTCTTTCATCTTCTTCTAGTTGTCTTTCATCTTGTACTGGTTCTCTTTCATGTTCTACTGTTTGTTTTTAATCTACTACTCCTTGTGTTTCATATTCTTATGGTTATTTTTAATTTTCTTCTAGTTGTCTTTATATTGTACTAGTTGTCTTTCATGTTCTAATAGTTGTATTTCATATTCTACTAGTTGTTTTTCATCTTCTACAAGTTGTGTATCATTTTGTACTAGTTGTCTTTCAGGTTTTACTAGTTGTCTTTCATATATTATTGGTTGTATTTCATATTTTTCTTGTTAGATTTCATCACTTTCTAGTTGTCTTTTATCTTGTTTTTGTTGTCTTTCGTGTTATACTGGTTGTCTTTCATCTTCTACTATTTGTCTTTCATCCTTTTTTTTCTTGTGTTTTATCTTCTTCTTGTTACTTTCATCTTGTACTAGTTATCTTTAATCTTGTATTAATTGTCTTTCATATTCTGCTCGTTGTTTTTCACCTACTACTGGTGCTTATGCTTCCTTCTTAATAAAGAAGCGTTGTCTCTTAGCCCCGCAAATAAACCCACATCAATCTCTCACCAAAATGGACCCTATCAGAATCTAGCCTCATCATCACTCACTCACTGGCCTATGTTATAGACTAACGCACGATAGATATCTTATGGCATAACTATATAAAAAGGGATGCTCATTTTTAAAGTAATTTTATATCGGAAAAAATTGTTGCTATATATAGGGAATCATTGGATAGTTAAAGAAATAATATTAAAAATGCTATTCAGACGATTAATGTATTAAAATAGTGTAAAATGATCGTTAATTTAAGAAGTACAGTAGAGTATGTTTAATAGCGAAATTTGGAATTTGAAATTAGTAGATGAGAATAGAGAAAAAATAGTGATTTTCATATTAGTGTGAAAATGGTGTTATTCGGATTAGTAAACATCGTTTGGATTATACATTTAGAATAGTGAATAGCTGTAATCGAAAAAAATAATGTTAACAATGTGCTAATTAAGAGGAAAGATAGGCAAGTGGGGTCTCAAATGAATTGTCACGACATAAAGATGGCCGAAGTGGCATCAACTTTGTCATTTCGGATTGTGTTGACGGAAATATGAGAAGGAAATATTTTTTTCTCTCTCTTTACACTTTCGAATATTAGCTATTCTAACATTTACAAAGAATAGATAATAGCTGGTCTAGTTATTCCGAATAGCAAAAATATTGTTTGTGTGCACATTACTATTCCGAATAGCCTCTATTCTTGATGCATCCAAACATAGTGCTAACTTACTATTATTAAAAATAATGCAAATGTTGGATTATATCACAAAAATTGTTGCTATAGGGCATGATTGGATAGTTAAAGGTATAATGTAAAAATAATGTTATTTAGTTTATTCCATAAAAATGTTGGATTATCTAAATAGTATTAATCCAGTTTATTCCATAAAAATGTAAAAATGTCTAAATTAATTGCAAGTGAATAGAACATTATGAAATAAGACTATTCTCTCTCATTCAAATATACTCATAATTTATGTTCAGAATATAGAGTAGAACTAGGATGTTCTTAAGCTCACCAAGCTTCTTTGTGAGCTTAACTCAAAACCTACATGGTTGATTTCAAACGACGAATCTAAACCATTATAACCGATTTACTTCATAAGTGATGTGCTTACATGTCAAATTTATAAATTTTGAATTACTTTACTATAAAGTCAAGTGGCCAAAAAATGATAAAAAACGAACGCATTAAAATTAACTTATAAATCATTTTTTTTTTACCAGTTGACTATATACTAAATGAGTTTGAAATTTTATAAATTTCACATGTAAACACATCACTCATGAACTAGATCAATTTTAATGGTTTGAATTTGTCATTTGAAACCAATACGATAGATTTTTGAGTTAAACTCACAAAGGAATTTTGTGGGCTTAAGAACACCCAAGTTCTACTCCAGAATATATCCTTCTTAAGCTATAAAAAGAAATCAGATTCTAGCTTTGAAGTCCTTGCCATTTTTGGTAGAAACTTCTATTTAAATACTTTCGAATAAATTCGCTTCAATAAGAAAATTCAAAGTGATAAACGATGACCATCTAATCGCTGCACCTATATGACTATATCAGAACCTCAACAAACCTATTTCCTTTATGGTAGTGGTGGTGTCCAAATTAGTAATCATTAGCAAACGAAATGTAATGCGCAAAGGAAAAAAAGTTTTGAGAGCATAATGTACAATGTTGAAGCATAATTTATAATGTTGAGCGTTAAGATAATTTTGTTTTTTTATCAAAGCTAGAGTGTGTTGTGCTCATTAAAGAATTTGGTGAGCATAAACTCTAAAATTTATCATATTGACTTCAAACGAGACAGATTCAAACCATTGAAATCGATATACTTTACGAGTGATGTGTGTACATACAAAATTTTAAAATTTTCGAATTTATAAGTAAGAAAATATGACTTTGTACATGCAAAAAAAAAAAAGAAATTTTACAAGTTATTTTAATGCATTCATTTTTCATCCATTTTCTTACAGCTTGATTTTTTTCACTAAATGGATTAAAAAATTTCAAAAGTTTGTATGTACATACATCACTCGTAAAGTAGATCGGTTTCAACGGTTTGGATTTATACCAGTTTTTTTTTTTTTTCTTTATACCAGTTTCGTCTCTAAGCAAGATTTTTTATATATTCACTAAGATATGTGGAAAATTAATACTTTCCTGACTACAAAATTGAAGAACAGTAATATTTTAATTGTTTCTATTAAATAAGATACTTCTTTTTTTTTTTCATTTCGAATTCATTCTTTATCTTTACAAAAAAAAATACAATTATTAGCTACATTTGTTTCAAAAAAAAGTACGTTGATATGTCCTGAGCTGTCAATAGCTTAGATTAAAAGATTGACATTTCATATTGAATATTAGTCCTCTAATAAAAAAGTCTGCCTTTTTTTTTATTTTATGCATTTTTTTATTTTTACATGTAGACGTCAAAATTTATTTAAATATTTACTCGCCACACATACTCACAAGCTAGACGTACTCGCAACATGTATATACTTACACATGCATGTCATGCTTGACGTCGTCCACTAAAAATCTAAAATCATGCTTACATTTCTGATTTAAAGAAAAAGATGGAGATAAAAAGGGAAATTAATGATGTTTGACCGTAGAGTTTACTTGTTTCAGAATAAAAAAAAATTGAGGAGATAGAAGAGGGAAGAGGACAAGAGCGGAGATGAAGTGTCTGTATAAACTTCTTCTTTTTTTCTCATTTCAAATGGAAGAGTATTGGAGGTGAATATTTACTTGTTTTCTTCCTTTTCTTTTGATTCATTGTTTTATACACGTTGTTCTGGAGCATAGTCTAAATATTTTATTGAGAGATGGGAGGCAGAAGTTTTTTGGTTGGAGGTCAGTACACATAAAATGGGTGTCAATTTTGTGTTTATGTACAAATTAAGGGTAAAAAAGAAGAAGATAAAAACACGGACAATTGTTACTTATGCGCAAAAAAAAAAAATTGTTTCGTTTATTCTGTTAAACATGAGGTTTATATTTTTTTTGCTTTTAGCAAAGCTTATTTGCATTTGGGAAATTTTTGTTGGTAGTAATTAACAGAAAATAAGAGAGACAAATAGTAAGATTATATTAATATTTATATTGGTAGTAAGATCAGTAGGAATTCTACCGATCTGAACTTTTTTTTAATATGATGTATAGATGGAGATAATTCTTATATTTGATTTCTAGTAAAATATGAAAAGTTTTTCAAAAAATAGATGAAATATTTTGATATATCTAAATTTTAAAGTACTTCATCTATTTTTGTAAAAAACAAATATTTTACTAGAAAAATTAAAAGAAAAATAAAAAAACTAGTTTAGATCGGTAAAATTCTTACCGATCTAAACTTTTTTATTTTTAAGATCGGTAGAATTTCTACCGATCTTACTACCAATATAAATATTACTGTACTCTTACTGTTTATCTATATTTTTTCTATTAATTACTACCAATAAAAAATTTCCTGCATTTGTCTCATTATAAAGATGCGCACAAATGATTTGGTTTGAGACCGCGAATGTCATTTTTCAAAGTCTAATCAGTCATCTCAAAAAAAGAAAAAAAAACAATATGCACGAATTTAGTTGTATATAATAAATTAATTTTTAGCTTGTTTATTTCTATTTTCGTATTAATTTATATAACATAATATTAAATTATTAGTTTTACATATACGTCTTTGTCTTATGACCGTCAAAAGAATTACTATCATGGTGATTATTTGAGAAGGAGGTTTATTTTTATTTTTATTTTTTATTTTGCCTCTTATTTTTAAATTTTTAATAATAATTATTATAAAATTTATATGTCAAAATAAAACTGTTAGATGTGATGTATGTTATTTTTTTTATTTGCTTATTACAAATTATTATTTTTCTATTTTTTTTATGTGAATCAATAAATTGAAAATTAATGTTTAAAAGTTATCTACATGAGTGTATTTTACAAACTCTTGATAACAATCAAAATAAAGTCGGACATTAAGCAAATCTTGAAGTCACTATTTCACTCTCCCCAGTGAGCGAATTTTAGAGATTCAAGAGGTGATTCAAAATCTAAGGTTTTGACAGCCACCGCCCCCCTCCCACTTCTCTCTCCATCCAACTCTAATCTTTTCACTCTTTGTAGTTCTCATTCCGACACAACACCTCCCCCTTTCTCGGTTCTACCATCTCGAGCAGAGAGGAGAATGAGGAAGAGGGGAGGAATCAGAGACGAATGGAGCTGATCGGAGGCGAGAGTGTGGTATCGTCGGAGTTCTGAACGTAGAGTTCCCATCTCGATTAGAGAGTGACGGTGAGTATATCCGGTCGTCGTCGGAGCGTGACAGCGGTCGAAGAAGCGGATCCGGTCGCGGAGCAAGATAACGATTAAAGTATTAGAGTGATCAACATCTCGATTGGAGCGCGATAGTGAGTAGATCCGATCATAGTCGGAGCACGGTGGTGGTCGAAGAAGCAGATCTAGTCATGGAGCGAAATGAGAATTAAGATATTAGGGTGATTAAGAGATGATTAGAATATTATAGTAGTTTAGATAATTGTATGAGAATAAAAGAATAGATTTATAAATTATGGTCATTTGACTCATTGTAAATACGTTTTTTTATCAAGAAATTGTTAGTTGGTATTTAAAGTCACTAACTGCAAAAAAATCAAAACAAAGTCAAAGTATCATAACTTTTACATGTACACATAAAAAATAATATATATCATATTTAACAGTTTTATTTTAATATTTAAGTTTTAAATTTTGAGTTATCAAAATTTTAAAAATAAGAACATAATAGAGACAAAAAAAATCAAGATATTTGTACTCTTATTTTATTTGAAATGCTATAATCGTTGATAACTCATTAATGGTTCTGTTGGATTAACAGCTTCAATTGAGACCACGACACGATGATTACTATCACAGAAGGATACAAAAGAACAAAACAAACATGTATAACTTGTACCCTTTACCATTTTCAGCGCAAAGCTCTCTATTCAATCACGTTCTCACATCACATTCCAATTGAATTCAGATCCAGTGCAGTAACCCAATTTTTGAGTTTTGATCCAAACCGTCCAAGGTGCTCTAACACAAATCTTAAAGAACCTGGAGCCCACAAATAATACTGGCCCCCTGCGCTACCACCGAATAGGCACCGTACACGTCAAAACTCAAAAATTGGGTTACATTAGGGGATCCGGACTCATTCCAATTCCCATCAAAAGCTAAACCCAAAATGGGACTGATGTGATGAATTCATGATGATAATTGTATCAGGAGAAAAAAGAGGAAAATGTATCATTAAGAAGGGGAGAAATATATTATATCATTAAACAAGTGCTCTACATGCATTATATATGAAATTCCTTGTAGCTAGTGGACTGTTTACTATCCGTGGAAATATCTTAGCTGGGACATGGCTGCCGCCTGCCGACAGCCCAAAGTTCTGTTCTCTCTGTTTTTAATTTTTTGGTGTTGTTGTAGGTATTATGTGCTAATGAAAGAATTTCAGTATTTTTATAGTCATAACATTAAGAAATAGAGGAGGGATCCACTTACAACAAATTTGAGTTACAACAAAGTTACAACATTCATTTTTTTTCATTTTCAAAGTCCAAATCGTCGATCCAACCGTTCAACATGATCATCTAAATAAAATATACTTGCAGATCAAATTTTATATTTTTTTGAATTTTTTTGCTATTTATTAAGATGGGTACAAAATTCAATGGTCTAAGTATGGCTATTTTTTGTAAAATACTTAATAAATAGTAAAAAAATTCAAAAAAATATAAAATTTGATCTGCAAGTACATTTTATTTAGATGATCATGTTGAACGGTTGGATCGACAATTTGGACTTTGAAAATGAAAAAAATGAATGTTGTAACTTTGTTGTAACTCAAATTTGTTGTAAGTGGATCCCTCCTCTAAGAAATATTAAGTAGATATATTCATTACTATACTATTATTGTTGTTATTGCTATAAACTAATATATACTTTTTTCTATAAAAGCAGAATGAAATCGTCGTTTTTTTATTTCTTTTACAAATCTAGCACATTAATTGTCTAGAATACAAACTTAAAGAACTAGAAGTCCACACTATCCATGCAGAATCTGGTATCTCTTAAAGTAACTCAAATTTTGAATTTAAGTCCTGACCATCCGATCAAAATTCAGACCAATCTCTGATATTGAATGCATATAATTCTTTTTATATTCGGGCCAAACAAATTGAAAAAAAAAAACTTTGTTTAATTGAAGCGCACTAAGAAATTTGTGATGTTTTCTTTTAATTGTTTATGTCTCTTATCTGTGATGTATCATACTCAAGTTTGCTTGCAACGGTAAAAAAATGTGTATTTGAGAAAGGCGGGTCATTTAGGTCTTTACATATGTACTACATATTTTATTTAACTAAGTTGTTATTTTTAACTCTACTATCTTACCGAACAGTACTTCTTAGTAAAGATTAAAAAATTTAATCTTTCATCCTCGAAGAGGGTTGCAGAAAATCCCAGAATTCCCCCATTTTTTTCTAGGACTTAACTAATAGCCAATGAGCCGTGCTGTGGCTTCCTCCATTAATTTAAGAAATTAAATTTGACTAAAATTAATTATAAATATGATAAGCAAGTTAGAGAATCTTTGGCACCCAACGGGCATGTTTGCCAAAAAAAAAAAAAAAAGTTTGAAATCTTTGGCACCCAAAGATCAACTCGCAACCAAACTACTATATTTTTTTTTTTGGAAAATTTCTAGTGTGCCTATCTAAATTTTTGAAATAGTCAATTTATCCATTGAAACACCACAATATCTAATATTCCATATAAATTTATCATTCTTTCTTGGATCCCCTTTTAACTATTTAATTATTTGAAAAATTAAATTGACCTATATACTCTCTAATTTTAATTGGACATGTACATTTTTTTATGAATGTCCTCTTTCCTCCCTTCCTTCATGAAATTCATGTCCTACCGGTACCAGATAAACTAAAATTACAAAATCTTTGGACCTTTTCAAGCTTCCAATTGATATTGTCTCAAGCAAGTTGTTCTCCATTGATTTACCAAACTAAACTACCTGAGAAATAGAACAAATGATATTTATTATAATATGAAGTAGGCCCGTTTCCGGAATTTATGTCATGATATTTATTATAATAGCAAAACGTGTTGCTTTTTTTCATAACCAAAGCTGCTGGGATCATTCATTGTGATATGAAGTCCTAAAACGCGAGTGTACGAGATAGGAATTCACAGATTTTAGAAGTAAACTATTAGTAAAAAGAGCAATGATCTAAGCTTGAAAAAGAAAAGTATTGAGCGAGCCTCTGCCAAAAAATAGCCGGTATTTTAATAAATAGAATACTGGCTATTTTCTGACCGGTATAAATATTTTTATAAATATTTTGGAATCTGAGTATATTAATTAATTTTTATTAAACTTTAGATATTATAAAAACGTCGGTAGCACCGCATGATGACGTAACTAGAGGTCCTGATAAAGCTTAAGCATAAAGGAAATTCCCTTATAATTTAATATTAAACTTTTTGAGGTGCATAGGTAGGTATTCTTCTCCAAATGGCACGCGTAACGGTCTAATGAGATGTGTCTAGGGACCGGGCCTACCTTGTTCGGCTTCTTTGATCAACTGCGACTACCCTCTGGTTAGGTATCATGCACTACTGGCAAGTTTCTCGTTTAATTAAAAGAAAAAAAAAATCTCGTTTAAAATTAAAATTGTAGAAAAATATAAGATTTTATGCATAAAACTCAATTGTTAAAATAATTTCAATGAACTATAGAATTATCATAAGATTTTAATTTATTAAAATTCTTATGTAGTCTTAGATTTTGAAGTTATATTATTCTGGTATGTTTTCCTTATTTTTTATGAGATAGCATAACTTATATTTTCAAGTAACTCCGTTCTCTTTTAGTTTACAAAAAACATAAATGTTAATTTTTTTCATGACATATTTATTTTTATTATAAAATATGCCTTCCTATATTATTTTACATACAACAATAAGAAATTGTAAGTAGAGTTGAGGCTAGTTAACAACAATTGAATTTAGAAATTTATGCAAAAAACGATTAGTATTATTCTATATTAATTTTCAACAAAAAATTGTAAATTTTAATTAATATTATTTAAAGTTAAATTTCATCATTATTCATATGCCATAATCTTATGAAAATGATGTATTTTCCTTTACTATGATCCATGGGCAAAAAGATAGAGGGAAAAAGATGTTAAGCCTCTATATAAATTTTTATTTTTTCAAAATTGTGTTCTTTAAGTATTTCAATTTTTATAAAAAAAAGTTGTTACTATTAATCCGTAAAATGAAATTACTTAAAACTTATCAATTCCTCAATCTCATTTTTTTTATTCTGCTCCTGCTACTGTCATTATTAACTCTGTGTACGTAAATTATGACGAATGCTGCTTCTTTTAACATACATATCTAGTCATAAATGAAATTGAAAAATCAGATTTTGCATTAGTTGATGGGAAGTTCGTTTCGTCCTCTTATTAATTCTGATACAATATACAAAACTCGGTGGATGTATAGTCGGGGATAATATATGCTGCCACAGAAACTTTGTTATACCAAAATTAACAAACTCAACTAGATTGGGAACAAGGTAAGCGCGTAAATATTACCAACCTCGGGGCTTTCTTTATTCATTTTAACGTCGGCATTCGAGAAATTAAAGAATTCGTATCGTCTCCATTTCTTGGGAACTTGAGACGTTAATGGATTCCTCAAGTGTTGAAAAATTGTCCCCTGCTGTGTCGTGTCGTGATGAAATTAATTTTTTATGTGTCATGCCGTACTGCGATAAAAATATCGAAGAGTGATCACGACACACGAATGGTCACACCATAATTAAATCATACTGTGTCGTGTCATTATCAAACGTGCCGTAACCGATATGATTATTTTTTTCGTAATTTAAATTTGTTTATTGAAAAATTTAAAAGAGTTTCTGAACAAAATGTGTAACAATTCTTTGAAATATTAAAATGAAGAATTAATATTAGAGAAAAACTTGTTGTAACTGACGTGTCGTTTTTCCTTGTTGTGTCATGACTAAGACAATTTTCGTACCATGCTGTGGTTTTTTTTTTATCAACAATTGATCACGGTAAGCAATAATCACGATACGAAACACGCATACCGTACCATTCCGTACAGTTCCGTACCGTAGTCGTACCGTCCTTGACGGAACTAGCTCCGGCTTGCCATTTTTTCCACCCATTATAGAGTTAATTTCACTCGAGGTCGACACTTTCGGTTCAAGTTTAAGTTGCACATTTCGTACATTTTTTGTTTAATATTTTTTCAGCATGAGACCTCAGACCACGGTTAGATTTGTGTAATTATTTATTTTTAGTGGTAAAACGAATTTTAAATGGGTTATATTTATGCAGAGAATGGAAATGGAGTTTAAAAGATTCATAAATCGTGCTAAAATGATAGAATTAAACATAAATTTTATAATTAAAAAAATTTAAGGAGAGCAGAAGGAAACATGAGAAATAAAGGATGAACTGTTTTTAAAACTTACTGATTTTATTCACTCCAATTTAAAATGTAGAGGAAGTGATTTTTTTTTTTTTTTTTTCATTACATACCCAGTTTTCTGGGCGTCAAAATGAGAGAATTTATTATTTTCATTATTGAGGATTTTCTTATTATTTTGATATTATTGTATCATTTAATTTGTAACATATAAGAGGATGCACTCTTGTCTAATTTTTGTCGACAAGCCCCAGTTTCAAGAAACTCTGCTCCGGTGATCGGTTCAATCACGTCTCTCTCGTTATTTATGCATGTTTCTTTTCCTCAAATTGAATAATTTAATATTTGGAAATAGTCAAAAGAGAATCGCACGTCTCCGGTAATATATCCGATTTTGAAAAATGCATGTCCTAAAAAATTTACATATAGCAATTTATGAAAGCAACTCTTTCCCAAAAAAGAAAAAAACAGAGTATGAAAGCAACTTGAAGTGAAGAATTTTGCCTATCAAATTGTAATAAAAAATTCTACTTGGAAATTTCTGCTATAATATTTTGCTGACATAACTATATTTCTTCTGTATTTAACAATAATTTATTAATTATCTTCCAACATAATTAACAACGTATGCATGATAAAATTTATAAAAATACGATTTTGTATCAAGTATTTATATTATAACAATAGCCGCTTACGACATGACTTGTCATGATATTCTTTTTTATATCTATGACTGCCTATATATTAAATATGAATTTTGTTTACCACAATTTTTTAGAGGCTTGTTAAAATCATGGGAAATAATAGTTTTGAAAATAAGTTTATTATATTGTTATTTGACCTCATTTACTCTTTTAAATATACTTGATATATAATTTCTGTATTATTATGATACTATCACCGGTATAAAATTACTATTAAATAAATATCCAACTCATCTAATGATTTACATTTTTTTAGCAATTAATATTGCTTATTTGCCGAAATTTTTATTTTTACCATTAAAAAAAATGATAAACTAAAAAACCATAATTTTGTGGTAATTCGAAATTTAGCACGGACGCAACTTCAGATTGAGTTCACTAATTTTTTTTTTTAACCAACTTTGACTATTCAAATAGTTTGATTGAATTTGATTGGCTCAAAAAATGTAGGGTCCACTCAATTTTTGAAGAAATTGCGTCCATGCTAAATTTCCCAACATTTTTATTAATATCCAAAGTTTAATAGAAATTAATAAATATATTCAGATCCGCTGGAAAGTTATAAAAATAATCACACTAGTCATTTTCTGGCCGGTACCCAATTTAATCCATTACCGGCCAGAAAATGGCCCATACCCAAATTTTTCGTTTTAGAGACTATGAGAGCAATATGCTGAAATCTAACATTAAAAATAAAATATTTTTTAAATATTTGTTAAATTACTTCTTTTGATATATAATTAGCATATTTAAACTAAAATACGCTAAATACTTGAAATTATGTTAAATTACGCTAAATTACTTGAAATTATGTTAAATTACACTAAATTACGTTAAATTATACTGAAATACGCAAAATTACAATAATTACAAAATAAAAGATACTCAATTTTAGAATGCTAATTATTGTCAAATTAAATTCGTTAGTCGCATGTGAACACTAAACTACATTTTTTTTGAGGTACTATCTTTTAACAATTTCACTATGCTGCATACGACACTGTCACTAACCGCATACGGGTCGTTGTGTGTCTATCGATGATAAAAAACTTTAACTCAATTTTTGAGGCACTAAACGATATTTTTTTGCAATTCTGATTCCGTCAACACCATAGGGGTGACCCCGGGAGCCATTGGACCCGTCTCGTCCCAAGCTTTCCGAATTGGGGTCATACACGCAAATTCGAGTTTCCTAACCAAAGTTATGGTCGTTTAAAGTAAAAAAAAAATGATACTTTCTTGCAAAAACACTGATAACGCACCGATGCTTTATGCACGGCGTAACGATGACAAAAGTGCATCGATGTTTCATTGCAAAAACATCAGCGACGCACCGATGTTTTTTTTAGCACTACCCTGCTTAATTGCCAATGCTAAGTCTAATAAAACATCGATGTTTCATTACAAAAACATTAGCGACGCACCGATGTTTCATTGCAAAAACATCAATGATGTACTGATACATGCAACCGATGTAACACACGCATCCAACCAAATGCATTTGTTTGATCTTAGCCAAATCGAGTGCAAACTTTAATTCGAGTTTCCTACGACTTTTTCTTCTAGCCAACTATGCTATGCCTATTCTAAAATAAAATAAAATTGGATACCGGCCATTAAATGGCCAGTACCGTATTAAAAAAAAGATTTGAGTACCGGCCATTTTCTGACAGGTAATGAATTAAATTGAATACCGGCCAGAAAATGACCGGTATGGGTATTTTTATAACTTGCCTGTGGATATTAATTAATTTCTATTAAACTTTGGATATTAATAAAAATGTCGGCTAAATTTCAAATTCCCACAAAATTACAGTTTATTGGTTTATTTTTTTTTAATGGTAAATAAAAAATTTTCGGGCATATTTGCTTCAACTGACAAAGTCGCAACAACGAACAAGGTTTGATCACATCTCCGTTACCGTATGAATGGAGGAGATGAGCGTGACGCGAGCAAAAGAATTAAAAAGTCTGAAACTTCTGTTCACCATCCCGAAAACTCCACCTCTTCTTCTTTCTAGACTCTAACGTCTTACCTCTCTCTAATGGCGAACTCAGTCGATTACAACAAAACCCAAACCCAGACGCAAACACAGACCCGAAGCCAAACCCAATCCCAATCACCATCCCAATCCGATGAAGGCAGTATCCGACATCGTCATCCTGGTAGAGGTGAGCAGGAAGTTTCGTCTGGCTACGACGGCATGGGGGCGACGGTATCGGATTCGGGCCGGAGAGATCAAGTTGCGGATTCGAAAGAAGCTAAGAAGACGGGCTCCGGTGTGTATGGTTTATCAAGTCCGGAGGTGCCTCAGTACAGGGCGTCATACCCAGCTCATAGGCGGATCAGGGACAGCCCGCTAAGCAATGAAGCTATTTTTAGACAGGTTTGTTTTGATAAATTTTTATTTGTGCTAAGTTTATGTATGTTAATCAGCATGGTATGCAATTTGTTGGAGCTCAGTTAGTTCGTTTGCTTCTAGTTTACTTGGAAACAGAGGAAGTAATAGTATGGTCCACCCCCCCACCCCTCCTCAATCGAGTTGGTGGTGTTAAAAAAATTACTCAGATGAATACAACCCCTAAATAAAAATTGAGTGCAATTTCATTGGTTTGACTGTAATGCTACCAAGTGGTGCTGGAACCCTTTTTTTTTTATTCAAATAATCACATGATACTTTACTCCAAAAAACAAGCAATCTCATGCCTGATTTCTGCTTGCAAAAGGCACGCATGTCATACCTGGTTTGTGCAATTATAAAACAACTTGTGACAAAATTACAAAAATCAAGTGGGTTCTGGTAATTATTATGAATCACATAGGATTAGTGAGTAGCTTTTAATAGCCGATATGTTAGTTATATAACTTTCTTCAGTATAACTTGAAAGGAGAGGAGGGACCAGGGTAGTGAAATTTCTTGGTTATATCTCTACTGCTGCCTAATTAACAGCAACTTGTATTTATGTTTTACATTAATAGTCAGGATTAGTTTGATATCAGGTATCATATTGTTATTGCCCTTGTATTTATGTTTTGGAATGGATAAGGTTAGTCCATTGGGTATGGACTTTAACTTTTATTTTACGTTATAGCTGCAACTTTATTTTTTCTGTCATGCTTTCCATTCGATTAATACTTAGTGAAAATAAGTTTGTCAGATATCCCAATGGGTAGCTTTTGATCTTTATGCTACAAATTCCCCCTTTTTTTGTGCATCCCACAAAGTATAAAAAGTTAAAAACTCATGCCTGTATCATGTTTCCGGTATGTTTGTTACCTTTTTTGGTCCTGCATGTAAGAAATCTTGATACAAGTGAAACAAAAAGGCTAGAAACATGAGAGTTATCGGTTCACCAGGAAAATCAATGCCTAGGCAAGTTACTAAATTAACCTTGAGACAACAACGGTTAATTCTATAAAATAGATTGTACTTTATGTTTTGTACCTTTATTGAAATGAGAGATAGCTTTAGAGTTCTCGCCTAATAGTTCCAATTAAACAAACAAAGCATAAATACATATATCTGAAACTCGGCAAGATTAGGATGTTCAGTATCTAATACTTGCTGAGTTTTGGTTATGCTCTCTTACCGGATCCTACTGATTTTGTTTTGGTGTTCATTCCAAAATTGACGGGGAATCGGGTTGAAAGTTTTGTCAAATTGAATTATATCCAGTCTTAATTAAGACTGAACTGCATAATTAGTGCTACTTGAGGCTTGCTTGAGTTACATTAGCGTATAATTAGGGTTACTCTAGGCTTGTTTGAGTTAGATTTGAGGCTTACTCCCACAATTATTAGATTGTAGTAGGTATTGGGTGAGTTGGGACTAACTGAGTTCCCTGAGCATAGTTAATGCAGGTTTGCTTTTGTGGACTTAATTTTAGAATGGGGTAAACAGTTCTTAACAGTGCTGCTTCTTGCACTAGTTGCATAAGTTAATTTGGTGAATCTATGAGGATTAAAGCTACTCTAATCTGTCTTTGAATGAACTTAATTGCAGAGCCATGCGGGTCTTCTTAATCTGTGTATTGTTGTTCTTATTGCTGTTAATAGCCGCCTTATTATTGAGAATCTCATGAAGGTCTCTCTCTCTAGCTTTCTATCCCCCCTTCTTACTCTTAAGATACATGCTTTTTGCTTTTGCATGATATATAAAAAAAATGTTTTTTTGCAACACTGTCTACCAAAATTCGTACTTATCAGCCCCTTCTTAAACTGTAGATAATGCACCTGGTTTAGCAATTTTCTGTAATACCTGGTTTAGCAATTTTCTAAGCTTTTATAGTTTTGGGTCATTCATGCAAATTTAGGTTTTTTGTTGGTGTATATACTGGGTAGAAAAGACTATGAGGCGATTGTAACCTCTCTGAAAGTTGTAAAGTTCATTTGTTCGAAATAATTTCACGAAGTCAGATAAATAAAACTAGCTTGTCAAAATTATTGATACAAAAATACGAAAGCAACCTCATTTATAACTTTCTATAACAGTAACTTAGAAATTATCCTTGCTTCTTTTTGAATGGTAATATATTCTTATTTGTACTGGTGTAGTATGGGCTGTTAATAAGGGCGGGATTTTGGTTTAGTGCGAGATCACTAAGGGATTGGCCTCTTCTCATGTGTTGGTATTGTTTCTTATCCCTTTCTTTTTTGTGAAGAAGGAAACATTTTGAAATGATTAACTATGTAAAACTAAAACTTATGTATCACTGCAGCCTGAGTCTTCCCATTTTTCCTCTCGCCTCATTTTTTGTTGAGAAGTTGGCAGAACGCAAGCGCATACCTGAGCCGGTAAGTATAAGCTATATGATTATGCTTATATGTCCGAAAATATTAATTTGTTGTATGTTTGCTAATTCTAATCTACTTTTTTGTGTTACAGATTGTTATTCTTTTTCAAATTATCATAACAACTGCTACTATGATATATCCGGTTATTGTAATTCTCAAGTAAGTATTAGTAGTTTTTTTTTCAGCAAAGAGGTGTTATAGCTAATTTCATTTCTTGTTTTTATTTTGTTTAGGTTATTCTAATTAGATGAGTTAGTCCATAATCCAGAGCACTGAAGTCACTTAAATAGCATGATTTGACAATAACTATTGTTTTCTTTGGGAAAAGAAATAAAAGGACTTCTAATGTTTTTAATCTGGTTTTTATTCAAAAAAAATGTTTTTAATCTGGTTTACCTCGAAAAAATGTTTTTAATCTGATGAAACTACCAGTCGATAACATATCACCAGTAATAGATTTAAAATTTGTCAAGTTCTTCTTTTATGCCTCTGATTTTTTCATTTATTATTTATCAGGTGTGATTCAGCAGTCTTGTCTGGATTTGTTTTAATGTTTGTTGCATGCATTCTTTGGATGAAGCTTGTATCATATGCCCATACAAACTATGATATCAGACTTTTGTCTAAAACTATTGATAAGGTACTGTTTATGGATTGTATATTCTCTTTGTTTTTGTGACTATGCGTAGGATATTTCCATAAAAGAATGTACTGTGCGGTACAGTGTGGTACTGACTGGTGCAATTTCAATTGGGTATTTTTTCTTTTGTTTTCTGGATTTAGTTTTGTTTAGATCTTTGGTTGTTTCCACCTATAATAACACCACTCTACCAGCCAGTTCCTATACTGGTAAGGTACCAGTATTTGTATACAGAAAATGCTAATTTGTGAGATTATTCCCCTTATTAACTTAAAACTTTAATGCCATATGTAGTCTATAATATGAACATAGCATACTTGTTAGTTTCCTTTTTAATTTTTTTTTTTTGCTTTTTTTTCAGGATTCTGTCAGTAATAGTACATTTGACCTTGAAAACTTGAAAGGGCCTACTTTCAAAAGTCTTGCTTACTTTCTCTTAGCTCCTACCCTTTGTTATCAGGTTCTCTCTCTCTCTCTCTCTCTCCACTCTTTCAAATGCTTGATTGGTCTTTGGTTTTGACTTCTTGAGCACATTTAAGTAGACACCATTGTTATTCTTTTTGCATTGAAAGCAGTAGTTGAGCTAGTAATAGGGGCATTTGGGGGATTTTAAATTTTTAATTGAAGATAAGTCTAGTAGGAGGACTGAACTTTAAGTCAGCAGTTTGGAACCTGTTATGCAAAACTAAAAGAAAAAAAGGACAAATGAGAAAGTCAATATGGGTGAATTTCTTTTTCTTTCTGAAGGAATAGCAGGAGAAGGGCCTATTATACGATTTTTGGATTAATAAAAGCAGACTAATTTTACATATAGGATGTACATGGAAATGAAAGAATAGAAAAGAAGGTAGTTAAGTACAATCCAATATGAGTGGAATTTTTAAGTTTGTTTTCTCATTTTTTCTTTTCTATACTTCTTTTTGTGATACAGCCAAGTTATCCTCGTACAGCTTCTATCAGAAAGGGTTGGATTCTTCGTCAGCTTGTGAAGTGTATTATTTTTACTGGTTTGATGGGATTTATTATTGAACAGGTTAGTTGTATTTCTTCTTTACTACTTTTGGAGTACCTTCCTAGAGGAAAATAAGAAATTTTTCATACCCATTAACCCACCAATCTGCACTCCCCAACTTTTTTTCTTTTAAAAAATGACAAGCTGCAACTCATTAACTCTTCTCAGAAGAGACAAGATGGGAGGGGGTGCTTTGATATTTTGAACTAAAATGTGGATAATTATAATTCTCAGGTGAAATGAGTGAGATACTTTCATGTTCTTTGTTGGTAATTTTGGATTATGATTTCTAGGGTCAATTAGACATTAAACAATCATAAATTTTGACTTCTATTAAATTATGGTGCAGTATATCAACCCGATAGTGCAGAATTCGCAACACCCACTGAAAGGGGACCTTTTGAATGCAATAGAGAGGGTTTTGAAGCTATCTGTGCCTACTCTTTATGTCTGGCTATGCATGTTCTACTGCTTCTTCCATCTCTGGTTTGTAGCTCTTTCCCAGCTATCTTTTATTTCTGAAAACTAACACTGAATGCATAATGTAGTACTCTAACAGTAGCTCATATATGATTGGAAAATGACCTAAAGTCTTTGCATCTCATACAAATTAATACAATATCTGTATAGTATTATTTATAATAAGTAAAAGCTTGGTTAAGAAAATACTTTTGGCCCCAATTTCATAATATCCATCCATAATTCTTTTAAGCAGAAACAAAGGAAATTTAGAGATAAGCATTTAGGCAAAATTAGCGTAAAACATTATGGATCTATATTTGAATTGGCCACAAACTTTAGGAAAGGTTGGTTCTATCTGCATATATGGTAATAACAATGACTTTTTCTCACTGTACCGGATAATTCATTCTGGTTTCAGATACCGAATGCAGCCTATTGTCTTCTACCTCTGAAATTTGTAATCATTCATCTCAGGCTAAATATTCTAGCTGAGCTCCTACAGTTTGGTGACCGTGAATTTTACAAAGATTGGTGGAATGCAAAAACTGTTGAAGAGGTCTGTCTCTCTCTTTCTTTCTCTCTTTAAGTTTTATATGCAGTGTGTGAGGTATTTAGCTGATGTTTGTTTGGTTTTTCATTTTTATTTTCATTTATGCTACCTGTGCTTGGACTGCATCAGTACTGGAAAATGTGGAACATGGTAAATATTTACTTTTTGCACTCATGTATATTACATTTTATAACTTTATTTATACTACACCCCTGGAACATCGGAAATTCACAGGAAGCCTCCAAACATTGATATTTGCATTTTTTTTTTGAACTTCGTCAAAATTTGAGGTCTTAGGAGGTCTTATAGGCGAAAAAAGATACTGTTTAACTCGTAAATTGTTTTCACAATTTTCAGCCGGTGCATAAATGGATGGTACGTCATATATATTTTCCATGCATAAGGCATGGTTTACCAAAGGTTTGACATTATTTCTCTTTCCATGTTAATCGAGTTGCTACATTGGCTGTGCTGCACTGATTCCATTTAGTATTGGAGCTTATTTTTTTCATTTATGATCTGTTGTTATTTGGTGTCTTTCTAGTTGTATCTGCACTCAGTTGTGAACTGGTATTGCCCTTTAGCTGCATTCTTCTGTAGTAGAAGAGATGAGCAGTTCAATCCTTGATTGAAACTAAGCATTTCCCACTACTGCATTCTTCCTCATAATTTTTTAATTTTTTTTCCAGGGTGCTGCAATTCTAATCTCATTTTTGGTTTCTGCTTTGTTCCATGAGGTATCTATTTGTTATTAAGATGGATACTGTCTTCTATTCCTTATTTTTATGTATCGAAGTATAACTAAGAGGAAATTTGTAAACGAGTCTCTGTGTACTCTGTACTGATTGATACCTCATTGGGTTACAGATTGTTGTCGGGGTTCCATGTCATATCTTCAAGTTCTGGGCTTTCATTGGTATAATGTGCCAGGTACGCAAGCGTCCCTCTTTCTCCCATATAAATGAAAAAATAATCCTTAAAAATGATCAGTTATGAATTTTTCTTCATTGTATTAGATTCCTTTGGTTTTCCTGACGAAATATCTTCAAGACAAATTCAGAAGTTCAATGGTATGTCTTTTTTCCTAGCGTCATAAATCAAGTACCTCAAATTTGGTTTATCTTTTCTCTTAAAGTAAGGTAGTATTACATAGGTATTAGCAATTGCATATAAGATCACCAACACATGGCCAAAAGCTCTAGTTAAGTGCAAAAAATGAAGTTATTTATCACACTGTAGTGCATCAAGAAATGTACCAAATAAAAAAGGCTAGAGAAAGTTTAAGGTGTATGAAGCTGTTTTTGGCAGTGCCTATAAATAATTACACTACTTCTAAATTAACAGGTTGGGAACATGATATTTTGGTTCTTCTTTAGTATACTTGGGCAGCCGATGTGCGTTCTCTTATATTACCATGATGTCATGAATAGAATAGCTAGAACATAGGAACTCAATAGCAACAGAATAACCTAACCCTGGGGAAGAAATGTATATAATTCTAATGTCACCGGAGGAAGATCTTGAGGCCCGGATGCATAGACTCGAGAAGAGAGGTTTTCTTAGGGAGGTATGGGGTGTATTTTCACGATTTTATGATCTATTGATGCTTATGTTGTATTGAGCTATTTTGATGTAAACCCCATTTGATGTTTAAAGCTATGTTCAAGTTCTCTATATGGTGGATGGGTTAACTAGTCTTTTGTTTTAGTGCGCTTGGAGAATCTTCTAACCCTTTTTTCAATTTGAAGTTCTCACTAATGAGAAATGTTGGTCGTTAGAATAAAAATCACCTAGAGGTTACATATAAAACAAGTGCCCGTACTAAATAGAGTTAATTGTAGCGTCATTCAAATTTTTATATCAATGAGAAGCGCTGTGAATTACGAAGATATCTTATATGTGAATTAGGTCAGAATCGTACGATGAGATAAAGTTTCTTAATGCGTTGGAATCATCAACGTACATAAATAATTTGGGTTGGAATTCGTTGTACTAAAACAAGGCGGTCAGATAATTTGGGTTTGCAACACATTTCTTCGTAAAACAGATGAGAACATAATATATGCGGAAGAACAACAATGTATTAATAAACCAAGTAACTGCATTGTCAAACTTCCAATGATTTTCTTATCTCAGCACGTTGAAAAATTGCAGGAGCAATTGACCTTACTGTTTTGTATGACTGTCATAGCGATACTAAGTGCCAATTTTTACTTAGGTATTTGAATATATGATCAGCTTTGCCATGGTCAAAACATGACAAATTAAACAATTGATCTATCAAGCAAACTAAGTCAAACTGGGGTTAAGAGAGGAGCAAATTAACTAGGGAACAATATATCCATACAGTTGAAAAATAAAATATACAATTGCTAATGAGGTTTTGGAAAAAGGATGAAAAGAAACTGCCAGAGAAGATTTTTCTTCCATATTACCAGTTGCATCTACTCTCAGTACCGTATGTTGCTCTTTACTTTGACCAAGTCAATCCCAGGGATGCTTAGACACGGGCACACCTGACGGGATACGCTGCGGGCAGTGCTATAGGTCCAGGACTCCAGGTCATAGACTTGGATGGGATTAGTCAAATACTCACATTTTCTTCCAATTAAAGACTACTATTTAGAAGGAGAGCGTTAACTTTAAATTTAAAAGGAGATTGATTGATGTCACTTTAAACAAATAAATTTGAGCCTCAGAAGTCAGAGAATTTGATGTGACTCTGGCAGGGGGGATCAGAATAAATTATGCAACCGTGTGATTAACTTTCCAACTTTTTTATGAACTTAATTTGGTTTTTTTTCACCTACATATTATTGCATTTTTTTTCTTCTCATATTATTGCACATGAACATATAGGCGATCCTGACTAAAAAGACATGACACTAGAGTGGGTGAGTAAATCTTTATTATATATAACTTGTAAATAATTAGCTATAAAGTTTTGTAAATAAATTTTTTCTTAATCAATGAAAATGTCAGTGATCGGTATGTAAGCCAGAATTTGGTTTTGACATGATCGACGAACTAAAAAGGAAAGTACCTACTGAAAAAGGATAACACGAGTAGATAGAAAAATTGTTGCTTTTTCTAGTCACCGTAAGGAAAAATTCTGGTTTTAGTTCTTAACTTTTTTTCAAAAGAATTCAATTGGTTCTTGAACTTTCATTTGCACTATTTCAATCCTTGAACTTTAAAAAATAAATCAATTTAGTCCCTTTACAGAAAGGACAAAGTTAGTCCTTTCATCAACTTTATCATGTGGATTGTCCTATTTATCACGTGGATCTCTAATCCTCCACTTAGATTTGAACCAACTGCAAGAAAAAGTTAAATCATAGTACCTTTTCAAATCTAGCTCCGAAAAGAGTAAAAAATATGGTTTTAACGAAAAATTTAGTGTTGTCGACATGAAGCTAGTCTGAATTGAAATGAATTAGATTCGGCGTGAATATCATCTAGATTTTATTTGTATCAATACGATAAATTATAATCTAGGTCACAAATTATCTGTGTGTCAAATAAAATAATTCACGTTAACAAAAAAAAAATGATGGAAAGATTGAATTAGTCTCTTTGAAAAAGTAAAGGGATTACTTTGATTTTTTTTTTTTTTTGAAGTTCAACGACCAAGTTGTTGCAAACGAAAGTTCGGGAACCAATTTAGTTTATTAAAGAAGTTTTGAGTACTACAAGTCTACAACTTAAATTTTCTCTCAGCATAGATATATTTTGGATCTTGTTATTTATGGGTATGATTGGAAGAAAAGTGCTATATCTGCTTAGAAAAAGCTTGGCGCATGAAGATTCAATTAAAATATTGGTATTGGTACAACAGATTATTTTTTTTAAAGTAGAATGTACAACAGAAAAATATATCAACAATTTCAGACTTGCAAACTAATGCTAAAGCCTCATAAAGAAAAATAATTTACATACTGGTCATAAAGGAAAGGAACATAGGGAATTATAGGCCTCTCACTGATGAAATGAATGCCACTCTACTTACAAAAAGGAAATCAAACTGGCTGAGCTGGTATTACTAGGTAAAACCATTTAGAACCAATTGAGAATCTTGGATTGAGGGATCATAGTAATCGACTTCAGTTCCTATATACACGCATTAGGTTGGTAAGATGTACCAGTACAAGTAGCATTACAGTTTTGTTTGGAATCATAACTTGCTAAAATAAAATGCACATGACATCAGTACGATCTGTACCGGTTTGATCTTACCAGTAATGAAGAAGTATAGAGGAATTACATTATATAACATTATGAAAAAGATTTAAAGTAAAAATAGCATGTGAAAATCATCTGTTATTTCCTTCAATCATCCCTTTTAATTTAAGATACTGAGCAGAATATCAGGTTTCAACTGCTCTGTTGTCTTGCTGGACAGCTTCCTAGACTATAAACAAGAGAAAAAAAAAATGTCATATTACATAGCTTTAATTTAACTTTACTTGTAACATTGCATATCTATATACCCCAGAAACGGAGAACCAGTATAGAAAAGCTTCATAAATTTCTTCAAATTGAACTCAAAAGGCCAAAAGCACACTAGTTTCATCAGAAAAACCGATATGAGCTGACATGAGAAAGAAAGCACAAAAGTCTACCTACAATATCACACAGAAAACCCAGAAACAGAGAACAATATTGAAAAAATTAACATACCTTAAAATTTAATCATATCTCAATTACACCCAGCCATAAACAACTCGATTGCATTTCTCCTTGATCCATCTAAAGCTCTTTCGAAAAGACCCTTTCATCTTCCCTTCCATGTCGTACACCTTGTAACCCATAACCCGTTTCTTCCTCTGCAATTCCGGGTCGCTCAAGTTCCAACCCGTTTTGAAAGAAGAAGACCCAATTGCGTTTTTTCCTTTTTTGAGCTTAAACTCTTTGTTAGGAGCTCGAGTTGATGCATAGGATGCACTGTAACATCTGAGATCGTGAGAATTGTACGATTCTATCTCTGTTGTGCGATCGTTGTAAGAACTTGACCTGAACTCCTCCATTGGAAAGAAAAATTGAATTATTTTTTGTTGTGAATTCTGAGAAAGAAGAAGATGATATAAAAGCTTTCCGCTTTGGGTAGGACTGTTTTATATTTAATTTTAGTTTTTGCGTCTTTTTGTTATCTCAAAGTGGAAACGCTTTTAGCTTGGTTGCTTTTTGGAAGTGCTCTCTTTCAAATTCCCACCAGGGATTCTAGTTTTGGGCAGTCAATTTCGAGAAAAAAAATTAAAATAAAATTTGTGAGGTCGGTATATAGTCGGGAATTGTTCCCATTGTCAGTATATAGTCGGCAATTTTAATTTCCAGCCGTCAGATCATGCCAAAATCATCAAATTTATTAGATTATGGTTTAAGAAATTGGAGGAGCCATAATCACCTTTACAGATGGCTTTGAGACACTTTTTCGGTAGGAAAAATATAAGATTGAAATCAAACTCGAGCTGGAGTTATATAAAAATTCATTGATACCTTTTAAAAACATCAAAATTACATATTTTTCTTTCTAAGCATCCCTGGGTTTGACTTGGTCAAAGCAAAGAAAATTGACAAAATTGTTGACAAAATGGGTTGTAAAGAAAATTGACAAAACTAAAAAGACATAATGGGCAATGGGAACTGCAATTGCATCCATAGATTCCATACCTGAAGCAGCAGGCACATGTAGAAAAAGACATGCTCATGCAATAGCTTCAGACAATGCCTGTCCAGGGCCAGGATCAGGGGCGGATCCAAAATTTTCGTCAAGGGGGCAAAAAGATATCGAATCGGGTTTAAATATCTAATCGGGTTTAAATTCATTAACCAATTGAGTACTCGACAAAAAACAATGCTTTAACTTGTACTTTTTAAGGCTTTGACTTGTAATTTCTGATGCACTGACTTATAATTTTAATTACCAATCAAAATTCAACAGATTTATTTCAATTTTAACTCTAAATTTAACTCGAATTACAGATTAAACGTCCAGAGGGTGGCAAAAAAAAATTCAGAGGGGACAAAGTCGGTTGGAACCGATAAATTTCCACTAAAACTCAAAATTCAGGGGGAGGCAGCTGCCCCCCCCCCCCCCCCCCCCCCCCCCGGAATACATTGGGTCTGCCCCTGGCCAGGATCACATTCAAGATGTGCTTTTATGGAGATGGACACCAACAAAAGTCTTCTCTGTCAGCACTACATATAGATATATGATTCATCATCCAAGATTGACAGACAAGAAGAGCACTGTTTGGAAGCTCAAGGCTCCACAAAGGGTTACAGTCTCCATATGGCTGATGCTGAGAAACCGTATACTAATGGTTGACAACTTGGTATGAAAAGGGTGGCAAATACTAAACAGATGTTCTCTGTGCAAGAGAGCGGAAGAGACAGTAAACCACTTATTCCAAACATGTCCTTACACACTGGCACTCAATGATGTCATGCAATCTGCAATTCCAAATTAGCATTTTGTCAGGAAGTAGTACTTCCGAAGTAATGCATACCAGAATGCCATACTGTAATGATGTCATGCAATCTGCAATTCCAAATCTAGCATTTTGTCAGGAAGTAGTACTTTCGAAGTAATGCATACCAGAATGCCATACTGTGCTCTCAACACAGGGAAATTAAGTAATTTCATATTACTGTTTGATTTGTTATATGGAGGGAAAGGTGTCGAAGAACAGGGGCGGATTCAGGATTTTCGTCAGGGGGGGCAAAAAAATATCGAATCGGGTTTAAATCCATTAACCAATTGAGTACTCGACAAAAAACAATGCTTTAACTTATACTTTTTAATACTTTGACTTGTAATTTCTGATGCTCTGACTTATAATTTTAATTACCAATAAAAAATCAACAGATTTATTTCAATTTTAATCCTAAATTTAACTCGAATTACAAATTAAACGTTCAGAAGGGGGCAAAAAAAAATTCAGGAGGGGACAAAGTCGGTTGGAACCGATAAATTTCCACTAAAACTCAAATTCCAGGGAGCTGCGCCCCCCCCCCCCCCTCCCACCCGGAATACACTGGGTCCGCCCCTGTCGAAGAATATTGAGAGGAAGACAAGGACATAAATCAACTGGTCATGTAGGTCAGATCGGAATTGCAAAGCTAGTTTCAAGGCGGTTAGCATCTATTTAGATTTTATATTCATAACTCCAATGTAATTCCCTTTGTTTCTTTATATTTGCCTAAGGCAATATATACCAAAGCTTTGTTTCTTTTTAACATCAATTCTTCTATCACTTTTATTTATTTTATCATTTATTTAATTATTTTCAATTTTCAATTGACAATTATACCCTTCGTTTTGAAATGGGGATATCACGTTATACTCTTCGTTTTAATTTGGAACAATCGCAATTATTCCTCCCTGGTCCCTGTCGACGTGAATCTGTTTGTGCCCTACCTATCCGTCTTCTCTTCTCTCTCAGAGCTTTCGTAGTCTCAATTTAACTGAATTGGAATTCTAAAATTTGACCTACCAAACATCTAATCCGAAACTTTGGTTTTGCAAAATATAAATCAAAAGCTCAATAACGAATCCCGAGATTCAAGATTTTTCTGTCAGTTAGCTTAGGAAGACTTGTTTGTAAATTCATCTTTTCCGTTGTGTGAATGAAAATTGCTTCATTTAGGATTTGTCTCATCTCGGTGACAACGACCGAGGCAGAGCAGGGCCTTCAAATTTGGCTACCACAACACGGCTGCATCAATCTAAAGTAATTTAATTCATCTAATTGCAGTGCAAAGTTTACAGCGAGGCAGAGCGTTTTCTTCTGATCTCAAGCTGCGTTCTTTCTTAATTATTTTTTTACTTTTTGTGATTGTTTTTTCGTCCTGCTCTGACTTTCTTTTTCAGAGAAAGGGTATTTTTGCCCACATGTCAGAGGAGCCACCGTCCGCCGTTAGAGACTACCTTTCACCGTTAATACTAGATAGTAGATACCTATGTTTAGAGAGGAAAGGGTATTTTTGCCAATTCAATATTTAAAACAATAAAATAAAGAGTTAAATAGATAAAAGGGGTTATAGAAATAATATAATTTTTTTGTGGGGATATTGGATATTATGTTGTTTTGACGGAGAAATTAGCTATTTTAAAAGTTTACATGGACACACTAGAAATTTTTCCAAAAAAATAAATATGGGAACTTTATAAATTTTTTACGAAAACAATAATAAATTGGATAAATTTGTGAGTTCTTAAAATTTAGAAGGGTAAATATGATTATAAATTTTGGAAGAAAAAATATGTAATTTTGAGGGTTTTGAAAAATATACATGAAATTCAAAAAATTATATTACTTTGTCACTTTAAAAAAGACAAGTGGAAAATACTTGGTTACAGTAAAAACAAATATATTGTCGCACCACCTTGAAAAAAAAGGTACGCTCACTGATTATTTTGGAATATTATTTTCAAAGACTTGAAGTGTGTGAAATAATATTCTCCTTACCACTGGGAATCCAAAAATAAAGTATTTAAGGGCTTACATTTTGGAGTAATTGCATTACAAACAAAGAACATTCTTCTTTACTATTTTAGTCAAGAGTGTGAAGGATGGGTCCTCTTTAACTGCATACCATAGATGGTCTCCACAAATCTGGACCACTTATATATCTTTGATCAAATGGTCCAAAGTCGTTGCCTGAATGTGCATACCAACTCTGTTGTACAATAAATGATTTCTTTTGTATTGACCGAAGTCACCGAACTGTTTATTTTTAATCAGTCAGCACCGATCGTAATAGATTAATGTTGTCTCACTATTTGTAGCAAATAGTTGTACAATTTTTATATCTTTATTCACATATGCATCATTAGCGGTAAGTAAATCGTTCATAATTCATGATTCACTCGTAACTCGCTCGCTAACAACTCGCTCATTATTAACGCGGTAACAACTTGCTCATTAACTTAATGAACTAAGCATGAGCATACCTCAACTCGCTCATTAGAACTGAGTTACATGAAATCATGTCACATCCAATCCCAACCGGATCAAACCCAAATCCAACTTAATTACACTCAGACTCAGGCATCCAGTGATCCTAACCCAGCGGATCCAAAGTTCATTCTCCGTATATACTCTATTACTCTCTCATATTTACAGACTCACAGTCCCAACTTCACTCACTCTCGCTAACTCTAAGTCCCTAACCCAGAAGATAGCTGTTTGATTTTGTTAAATTTGCTTATGAACAATTTTTTATTAAATTATGTACTGTTTAAGTAGGTTGGATTATGATAATTTGTTAAATTCTATCAATGGTAATTAGTTTTTGAATGATATATCTGAAACAAAAAACTTGAAACAAAATTCAAATTGCCTATAAGCTTGATTTCTTAACGAGTTACTTAATAAGCACGGGTCAACTTGGGCATTTAACGAACCGAGCACGAGCACAGTTGTCAACTCGATATTATCTTCTCAACTCAAATCGACTCGCTCATTAAGATAATGAACCGAGCACGAGCATACTCTAACTCGCTTGAACTCGCTCATTAATCACCCCTATAACATCATAAACTAATAAGGATTGTATCACTTTGATCGCGATAAAGGTCTTTGAGAACAAAACATGCACCGTTATTTGACTATACAATTTGTAAAGAGTGAGGATTTTATCTAAATTTAAACTGTCAACACTAATTGGTTGGTCTAGTGTAAAGGATAGTCTTTTCGAGAAGTCACAAAATTTTATTTTTCAATTTATTTTAGGAAAGTCATTTGATCGTTTTTCTTCTTTTAGATACTAAAAGTGTAGCATAACACTAATAAAAATCATCAACATCAGCAAATAATGTCCATAGTAGTACAACAAATTTGACTATATCGTTATATGTTGTTTGGGACAAATCGGAGACAAAAAGGTTCATCGCACATAATTAGATAAGAAATTTGGCTTGATCAAAGTCACAATAAAATTATTCTAGAGATAAGAACATTCAAGAGTAATTTTTTTTCAATTTTTTTGTACCAGAAGGTCAACAATCTATATTTACATAGCATTCATATTGATTTTTCAAATTCATGAGTAGACAAGTGCCTATTTTAATTGAATGTGACTCTATTCCTATCTAGAAGCATGTAGGCTTGTAGCCGATGTCTATCTCTATGTACATGGATGCAAACAAAACAATCACATGAAGTTCATACTAGTTTTTCAAATTCAGAAGTAGGTGACTGTCTATTTCTAATTAAATGTGGTTTAGCCTTGTAGCCGATGTCTAACATGGATGAAAACAAGAAACTGATTTGGAATTTAAACTCAACCATAGTTTTAAAACATAAGAAAATGAGCCATATCAGCAAAAGATGCTTATGTCACCACATGTTGATATCTGAATAGAGTAATATAATTTGAATAAATTGAAAGTATATTAATTTGTAAAAAGTATTTGAATTTAATGATCAATTTATGATATCAGAATTTTTTTGGTAACCTCGGATAAAATTATCCTTATAGTAGCACAACCTTATCCTACGATGGTGCAGCGGATGCCAATCTGATTAGTCAAAATTCCTTTTTCTCTTTAGTGGTCCCAGAAAATATTAATGCTGTCTTTTCAATTGTCACTTTGTCAGCATATAATCAGATGCTGCAGTGGCAGCAGTGCGGAATGTTTTGTTGGCATGTCTTTAATAATTTTGTACTTAGATGTCCGTCCCACAATATTTTTAAGGAAATAAATCTGCTGTTATTTGCAAGGAATAACCGGAACCTGTTATTCCGTCCGATCTCAACAGTTCAAATTTTTTCATGTGCCAATTTCAAAGAACTTTTTTATACACGAATTACAACGAAGATCAACAGTTGAAATCAGAATAACATGTTCATGTTATTCCAAAGAAATAACAACAGATTTATTTTTTATTTTTAAATCAGTAGATTTAATTGTTTCATTGTTTTCATTATAATTTTCAATTATGTCTCGCATTCTTATCTCTGTTATTAAAATTTTAACAGTCGATTCGAACTACTCAGTATAATTTCTATATTAAAAATTTATTTGGAGACCAAATTTTTTACTTTTCTTAAATTTTTTTACTATTTTTTTGGTACAAAATCATTGTTTTTGAATGGTTCACAATTTTTTGAAACAATTATTTTGTACCTATCTAAATAAATTGTAAAAAGATTCTAAAATAATATAAAATTTGGTCTTCATGCACATTTTAATATGAAATCATGTTAAACGATTCGAATAGACTTTCTGAATTTTCAAAACAGAAATAAGAATGTAGGTATGATTGGATCACAAAAAATAATGACATTTTTAAACCCTACTCTTTTGAAATTGTAAGTACGAACTTTCTATTTGGAGAACAAAAGTTATGGTTCTTTTTTCGTTAGCTGTTCAAGCGCACACTGCGAAGGCATATATCATAAACAGTTTAATAGATGAAACTTTATCGCCTTTTATCTTGTGATATAAATATGCTGTTATTCCAAAAAGATCACAGGACTGTTATTTCTATCCTAACCGTTCAAAATTTTTCATCTGCGAATTTCAAGAAAAAAAATTTCGTGCTCGAATCTCGACAAAGGCAACGGCTGGGATCCGAATAATAGTCCTGTTATCCCTTTGGAATAACATCAGATTTATTTCCTTTATCTTGAAAAGTGATGAAAGAAAATATTTAAAAGAAAAGGAAAAAAGAAAAAGAAAAACTTGGCATTACATACTCACAAGTAAACAAATAGACAAGTAATGGGACCATATGTCCATATCTCCACCGTTCACTGAGGTCATGGTTTTATGCGGAGTAGTTAGCCGCTCCTATTTTGTCGAAGCACGCTAGCTGCCCATTTTTTAATTTGATTGTATTTTATTTCATAATTATTTTTTAGAAATTAAAAAGTAATATTTTTAAAAATCTGTTTTGACAATAAACCTGTTCTTACCGCTTTTTTTTGTTAATACCCCTAAAAAAACAAAATATCAAATTTGCCCTCAATTCCAATTTTTTACTAAAAATACCCTGACCGCCCCACTGGGAGGCGGTCCACTGTTCATACCAGACCGCTCTCCCGTGGGGCGGTTTGGTATTTTTTTTTTAGAGACAATATGAATATCAAGATGCTGAATTCTAACGCTAAAAATTCGGATTTTTTTAAAAAAATATTTGTTAGATTACTTCTTTTAAGCATATTTATACTAAAATACGCTAAAATACTTGAAATTATGTTAAATTACGTTGAATTACACTAAATTACTTTAAACTTACACTAAACTCTAAACCCTAAACTCTTATTTTGGACAATTTCTAAGATCCTAAACCCTAAAAATTATCGTACATTAAATGATTTACAATTTTCACATAACATATTTCTAAAAATTAGTGATATTTAAAAGAAACCCTAAACCCTAAACCCTAATTTCTAAACTTTTGTTTTTGACATTTTTATTAATAAATATACCCACGTTAGCTGGGTTTTTTGTTAGATTACTTCTTTTGATGTATAATTAGCATATTTATACTAAAATACGCTAAATTACTTGAAATTATGTTAAATTACGCTGAATAACACTAAATTACGTTAAATTACGCTAAATTACATTAAATTATGCTAAAATATGGTAAATTACGCTAAGTTATATATGAATAGGGACGATATCTTCATTAAAAAGGCAAAAAAACGACGACGAAACTTCAAATGGCTATAAAACGGTGCTCGAGTGTCCATTTTTAGCAAATGACCACTTTTAAGAAAGGTTGCAAAAATATGCATGCGTTAGTGCCGGCAATACCAGATTTCAAAATTCAGAATTGCCAAAAAACAAAGGGAAGAGCCTCAAAACTTGAGTTGAAGTTTCCGATTAAGATTTTCATTTCTATTATTCAATCTAAGTAGCTCAGTAAATTAGTTACATAATGAACTTGTAGAAAATCCCGCGTATGCGCGTACGTGCGCATACGTGTAAGGACAGAGGAAAAAAGAGGGGTAGAATACCAATTTTTACTATTTTCAGAATTTTTTTACTATTTTTTATGATTCATGAAAGATGACACAAAATCGGTCTACTTTAGCGTAATTTTGCGTAGTTTAGCATAATTTATCGTATTTCAGCATAATTAGCGAAGTTATTATAATTTAGCATAATTTAACGTAATTTAGTGTAATTTAATGTAATTTAACATAATTTCAAGTAATTTAGCGTATTTTAGTATAAATATGCTAATTATACATCAAAAGAAGTAATCTAATAAATATTTAAAAAAAATCCAAATTTTTAGCGTTAGAATTCAGCATCTTGATATTCATATTGTCTCTAAAAAAATAAAAAATAAATAAAAAAATACCAAACAGCCCCACGGGGGGCAGTCTGGTATGAACAGTGGACCGCCCCCTAGTGGGGCGGTCAGGGTATTTTTAGTTAAAAATTGGGATTGAGGGCAGATTTGATATTTTGTTTTTTTGGGGTATTAATAAAAAAAGCGGCTGTTCTTACAGCCAGACAAATGTTTCTACTAATTTGTTCTTTGTTGGATTATTGGTCAAGTAACAAAAAGAGATCTGTGATGCAGTTTGCTCATGTTTGGACTCCTGAGGACTTGGATATGGTGCCCCTTCCCCTTTGCTTGCTATTGAGATGCCCTCTAGTACTAATGTGCCACTAGTACCAGTTCTGATGGCCAACTAATGGCTGTCCTTGCTTTGCTGCCATTGCCATTCCTTTTATGTTATGCATGCTGGTTGTTTGGATACTTATGCATGCTTTTGCTATTTTCTGTAATAAATGAGATGTTTCCCTGACTCTGCTGGCACATTTGTTAGTGTCTTTACTGTTTTTTTTGTTTGGTATAGTGGCACATATACTGAACATGCTGGTTATGTTATTTTGGCATGTTGTTTTTGTCTATTTTTGGATTTTAGGTATGGATGTACTTGTGTTTTGTATAGGGTCAATGATGTGATATAAATAAAGGCTGAAACTTTGATATTGTTCCTTGATGAGTCAGTCTTGGGGTTCAGTATCTAGTTGAGGATGCCGGATGTGCTACTGTGACCTATACTGGTACTGGGTTTACATGGGTAGCTTTTATATTTTCTGTGTAATTCTTCTTTGGACATTGTATGCTTCATTTTATATAATGGTTTTAAATAAACAAGAACAACGGTGATAATTTATCCCAACTATTTTTTCTGACACCAATAGAAAAAAAAGTGACAGAATAGGCATATAGAATTTTTTGATGGTCCAACTTAGGACAAAATTTGTTAGATCCGTTTCTTCGCAGGTACTTGACTTAATACAATTGAAACGGACGGTCCAAATTTACTCTCAGCCAGTGCCTAATCGGAATGGCGCAGGAGCCGGTATTATTTGTGCTTTGAGATTCGTGCCAAGTTAAAATACAGATCTGGACCGTCTGTTTTAATTGTATTCAGCAGGTAACCTGAGGGGATGTGAATTTGAATTTGTTTCCCATCTAAGCTAGGAATATAATTTGTTTCGAGTCTGACTAGGAATAGAGAAATTATTTCATATCCAAACTAGGACGCCGGATGTAAACTCTTGGATCTAGAATCGGAGATAAGAAATTTGAGTTTTATATATTAAAAAAAGTAGAGTTAAAATGTTCAATTGTTTTCGTGCTCGGTTCATACTCTTATAATCTTATCTTCATTTTTAAAGTCTAAATCAATGTTTTAAATAGCGTTTATAGCATCATAGCGGGAAGGCTACAAAAAAAGCTATAGCGAATAGCGTAGCTATAGCGGAAGCTATGCCAAATAGCATTTTTTATTTTACAAAAATTATATTATATATTTGATCGGTTCAAATTGGCCGTTAAAATTTCGATATTGAAGTCGAAGTGCCGACACAATTTTACTCCATGCATACACACGGAGAAGAAACAAAACTCATCTGTCGAATTTTTGCAGAATACACAAAACAATAGCTTAAGCTGGAAACAAATAAATTCTACGGATTTATTTTGATTTTGTGGGGTTGCAACTATTAATTAGTCGGCATAATTCAACTAAAATATATCACTTATTTGCTGAGAATGAAAGGATAAAGCTGTCTGCTGTGATTTGTCAAATGGCCAAAAATCCGATTGGAAATATTAGTCTCGGAAAATGCCAATGAAAAGAAATTCTATTATTCTTTTCTTTCGGAGTACGGGGACCAGCTATTGTTTCATTAATTTGAAATCATAACCTGGCGCGAATTTTGGCAAGTGGGTTTAGTCACTACCAACTGTTTTATGGTACAGGTGGCTAGTTCAACAAGTAAGCTATGTTCACACTTTGTTTTTTGCTTGAAGCTATGTCAAGTTATTGTTTTTTATATTGTTTTCAATAAGTAGAAGCTATGTTCAAACTTGGGTGGTAGAACTTAACAATATTGTTGTTCCTAATGATTGAAATAGTGATAACATCTTAAAAGTTTCAAAACAACAACTATACAAGCACATAGAAATTGCTCTTAGACTATAATTGATATAATAATAATGGAGAAGCTTATACTATGGAAATTTAGTTGGTTGGAAACTATAAATATTCGGTACACATCACTATTTGCAGCCTAACTTCTTTGAGATTTCATGCAGAAAGGCAAACACTGAAAACACTATAATCAGCTCGGATTCATATACCCAGAGCAGCCCGTTGAATTCAGAGGAAACAGGCCCTGGTCATGGTTTGGAAGGGCCTGATTTGTTAGAATATCTTAGGTTCCGAGCTTAAATTGATGATATCGATGCTGCTTTTCAAACTATAAGCAATCAGGGTGTTCTTGTCCCTCTCTCTTCTTCTAGTGCGTCACCTACTGTTGCTACTAATTCTTCTTCTATTGATAGTTCTGCTGCTCCTGTTTAGTTTATTGCTTATTACCTTTCATAGTTTTTGCGGTTAGGCATATTTTGTATTAGTTGTGCCCTTATGTTCTATTATGTTTTTAGCTTCCTTTTATAATCTCTATGAAATTGTATCTCTCTTTTGTATGAATAACTATGTTTTTAATGGAACAGGTGGTTATCCACTTTTTCAAAAAAAAAAATTTAACCATAAATATAATTAACGAGTAGGTAAAGTTGAAAACAAAATTTGCTTCAAAAACTAGGTAAAGTACACTTAGAAAGATATACTTTTCCAAGATTGAAAAAGAAAAATCCACACCAAGAACTAGGGCTCGAGAATAAACTGTTTTTGGAGATAACATTACATTAGAAGGTCATATTAATACATTCTTCTCTAACCTGTGCAAAAAGAGCTGAGTTTGTGTATCTCTCGCCCCCGCTTGGGAACACCATCACAATCATCTTCCCTTTGTTTTCAACCCTAGATGCCACCTATGCAAATATGTAACTAATTAGGTTTTATTGACAAAATATCATTGACGACTTCAAAAGGCGACAGCCGTGTCGATCTACACATGTGTAGGGAAACTAAACCAGTACTTGACACGTGACCCTATTCTAGGCATTGAACGAACTAAAAATAAATGAACAACAATTTTCCTGAAAGAGATATTTATTAATTATTGTGCAACAAGCTAAAAAGTTCTAAGATGAAAGATTAAATGTTCAGAAGCATGGATCCAAAATTTAACGAGCAGCAATTAAAGGTGCACTAAGAGGACTACAATTCTTATTTGTGTTCTGTACAAATTTTGCCAGTACCGGTGGCCTTATACCATTTCTGATCTTATTTATAGGATCACATTCACTCCCCTCACCATAGAAAAAGTTGGTGCTGATTCAGGACCAACATTTAACATGAGGTGTGTACCAGTCAGATCCAGTACCACTGTACCAGCATATGCCTACCTTCAAAGAAGCAGCAAGAGCTGCTCCGGAAGAAATTCCGACAAGTAGGCCTTCCTCCACAGCCAGACAGCAACAGTAAAATTTAGTTCAACTTTTTTTGAATTCCCACGCCCATACCCATTTCCTCAAGGCCACCGAACAGGCCTTTAACGTCACTGTCAAGACCTCCTCGATCACTGACATGTCGAGGTTTGTAGGTATAAACCCTGGTCCCACCCCTTGTATCTTGTGCAGGTCACGTTGACCCCTGAAACTCTCCACAGCATCTTATTGTCACGATAGATATTTCGATTTTCCTCACTTAATTTGTTTGGATATATTGCAGTACTATTAGCCATAACATACTTCCCAGTTGGGATTATTTTGGAAGTTCCTACTGTGGTCCTTAGACATTACATCCTGTGTCAGTATTATTGGATCTTCCTAACATTTCATGTAATACCTTCAGTGGATTTAAGTCTTCTTCAAATTTTGGGCTAAGTTGTTATAGTTCAGAATTTCAAGGATAAATAACAGGACCTTTTGAATTTATCAACCAACACCGGAAACGTGTGATGCTTTATATTCCTATAATTTACTCTCTTTTGCTTTTTCTTTTTCTTCTTTTCTTTTTAATCTTTCTCTGAGGGTATAGAGGTCTACAATGTTAAGGCTCAGTTAACATGAAAAAAAAAAAAAAAAACCATAAAGAAAACAGAAGAGAAGAAGTCAGTGCAATGAAAGACATTACCAGAAATGACAGGGCTTTCAGCTGGTTCGACACAAACAATCTTGACATTGGGATTTTTCATCTTGAGGTATTTGCCAGCCCCACTGACAGTGCCTCCTGACCCTGACCTAGCCACCAGAATGTCTATTTTGCCCCCAGTATCCCTTCATATCTCGGGCAGTGTTGTAAATAACGGTAGGTGCTCATTGGACGGTAAGGGTACCACCTGTTGGCTGTATGCAATCTTCTAATACTTTGTTAGAGTAGATTTGCAAAACATACACTAATTGAATTTAATTTTTTATGCGATTTAGTGAGTTTGCAGGTTTAAAGCTTTAATTACAAGATCTATTGTGAAGAATCAAAGATAGGTTCAGAGCTTTAATTTCAAGATTTATAATGAAGAACCAAGGTTCATGAAGTGCTGAATTACAAGATTTTTTTGATGAACATGAGAAGTCAACAAGACTTTACGAAGCTATAGATTTGTGTAATAATCAAGTAATTAAGTAAAGTATATTTGAGGCTTGTTGATTTCTGGGTCATCCGTCTTGGCGAAACAAATACATGGAACCAATTTAAAATGACAAGTCAGAAAGTTCCAATTTGATTTCGTGCAATATGGATGACATCCGTATGGTTGCCTATCAAGTTTTGCGGGACAATTGTACTAACCGTTCTAAACGAGCATAAACGTTTAGAACAATTAATATTAATTTGAATTATTTTGCGGAAACCCTAACTTCAATATTCGTACAGTCTAACCTAACGGGTTTCTTCCTGTTACAGTGGATCTAGCAAATCTGAACCCTCCAACTATATAAAGAGTTATCACTTCAGATTTACTAAGCTAGCCGCCTCTTACATTTGAAAACGTATTTATTGTGCAACACTTGATAGTTTTCATTGTTGAGTGAACTTAAACTTCAATATCTTCTCAACAATCTCAAATTCACTCAACTTATCTTTTAGGAGATATAGTTTAGTGTATAGGATTTAATTCTAGAGCTTTTACATCACCGCTAGTTTAGGGCACGAAGGAGCACACTAGCTAGAGCGTTTCTGCTCACATATATCCATAGTTATGTGACGATTCCAATGGACTCTTCAGCTCGAGCTTCTAGGCTCAATTTGCATACGAGTTAGACCGTGACTTCCCACCATTGTTGGGCTCACGTGTCACGAGTTGTGTAATTTCTTTTTGGGTAATAGGAAAAGGGCGCCGACAAGGTTGCTTTACCCCAGAGACGTAGATTTTTTATGCCGAACTCCGTTATCATCTTAAGTGTCTTCTGTTTCTAAATTCTACTCTATTTACTTTTCTTGCACATGCTTATTTGACTTGTTAATTTAGAGAGCTTAACTGAAAAAACGTCTAAGAGTCTTAAGACTCCCTTTAAACCCCCTCTAAGTACCGTTAGAGACTAAACATATTCATAGGAAGCTGCGATTGGAGCAGAGAGGTGGTGAACCAGTGAGTACATGAAATCATCCTCTGGTCCCACAAGCAGAATCGTTCTTACTTGCTCACTTCGACTCTTCGAGTCAAATTTCAGGTAGCGGAGATATTCGACAGCCACGTCATGTTAATTTTATTTTAAATTGACGATTTTCTTCTTATCCAATTTTTTTTAATTTACAGGTCTTTTATAGCGGTACAATTTTTCTGTATTTAAAAAAAAACTAGTCAGTTTTTCGGTTTCATTCTGAAAATAAAAATTCGTGTTGAAGAAAAATTTAAATAATTCTCATTAATTTTAGTTTTGTTTTTATATTCTATATTTGTGTTAGAAGCATTTTGGACGTGGGATTCATTGCGACAGTGTGAAAATAGGACACTAACTGTTCCTGACCTATTTATAGACTTATAGTCACATGTTTACTCGCTGCATGATTTGTTGCATAGCACGGAATGCAGAATAGTTTCTTAGGAAAAATGAAGCGATCTGATCTGCAGATCTCTTTCCGTGCATCCTAATGTAAATGAACGATTCAGATCATCTTGCTGACTCTTTCTGCCCTGAATTCTGACCGAGCTTTTCACCTTGTTGGGATGGAGAGTAGGGGAAGGGAGGGAGGTGAAGAATAGAAGGAAATATAATGAAATAGAAAGGAAGATTAATATATTTAATTTTTTTTTGTTTGAATGATTAATAAGAAAAAATAAATTTAACTTTTTTTCTGTTTATTTCTTGTTTGATTAATTAAAATTTAAAAGGTTAATGAGAAATTCGGTGTAGGTTTATGACAAAGAAACTTTGATGAATTTTACAGGTAAGATATAGAATTAGTTATTTGTGTTTTTTTTTTTTAAATATTTGCAACAATCTTTTTTCTATTCGTTACATTCTAAATCGGGAGGGAAATCAAATTTATTGATTACAAGCATCCATCCCTCCTATACCCTTCACCTCCAACATAATTTCGTCAACCAAACACAATTCGGGGAAAAAAATTATTTTCATTCCATCCTTTCCTCTACTCTCCATCCAAACGAGGTGTTCAGGGTATTTATTATCGTTAATACCAAACTTTAGTTTAAAATATCTTTCTTAACAAATGATGGAAATCTACATTTGCACTACTCAAAACGTTCAAAATAGCTCAGAATGCAAACATTTTCCATGCAAATGTAATTGACAGATCTTAAATGATAAAATTTCTATAATGATTTAAATAAATTTACTGTTAATATAATCCATCATGTTGTAATACATAAATGCGCTCTTTTTAGAGGTGAAAACGGAGCGGATTCGGACCGGATAATGCTAATATAAAATCCGTATCCGTTTTCAATGAGCGAATACGAATACGGATGTGGATAGTAAACGGATATCAAAATTCAAAACCAAATCCGTCTTAAACGGATATGGATACAGAGCAGATAATCCATAAATACAAATTCGAATATGAATACGAAACAAATAATTGTCGGATAATTGAGTCATATGAACTTAAAGATAAAAATCACATTCTAATGGAGTGTGATTCTTTTTTTATTCAAGATAAAGAATCATTATTATCACTATTTGTCAAATTTGCTTATTGTCACTGTTACAACTGTTCTTATTGTTCGTTTAATAATTAATATATTGTTTTGATCAACCATCACAAAAAATATTTTTCACATTACAAAACTCTTCACACACTATAGCATAGAAAATCAACATGAATACAAATTTTTAATAAAAGCCTAACGGGGCAAGTGCAAATTATGGGCCATCAGCCCATCTAACTTTCAAATCAAAAGAATAGAATAACATTCAAACAAATGTCCAAAATTCCGGACTGCAAACGCTTAGTCACACAAGAGAGAAAAATAGTTTGAGGGAGCAATATATAAGGTCTTAGGGAGGAGAAGAACAATAAGAGGAAATACTACAATTGATAGAGAGAGAGAGAGAGAGCTGTGAGATAGAGAAAGAGAGAGTAGGAGGGAGCAGATAGAGCGGAGGGATTGGCGAAATGGTCACCACGCAGCCAGACGAAGGACAAGCAGCATGGCAAGTCGTACGCCGGAGACACAGGTTCCCGCAGAACTGGAGGTCCCCGTTGGCCAACGAACCAGGAGTGAGAGGGTTCCAGCAGGTCTCTGACCGACCAACTTATGCCGACATGGCCCGGCGACCGGCACCTGCCTCAGACCAACACCGTCCGACCGCCCCATTGCCTACTCGGCCTCCCACACCGCCTACTCCTCCAGGTACTCACTACTACGTATCACCACACAGTCCCTCCCTCCTCCGGTTTCCACCATCTACAAAATTCGGAGAGTGGCGGGGCCGCTGTTTTAGGTGCTGCCGGGTTGGACACACCATGGCCACTTGTCGCAACCCCAAGAAGTGTGGAAAATGTTGGCGAGATGGTCACGTGGGGGCTCACTGCAAACGACCGGCTGCTAGACAACAGAACACGGTCAGGACACCAACCAACACAGGACTCATCACTAAGGGGGAGCCGGGTTTTGAAGAATTGCTTATAGACTCCTTCCCCTACGTGACGCCGACCATGCCGGTGGGACGCCCCAAGAGGATGCATGTGTTTGCTGACCGTGATGAGGACCATTTTCGGCAGCTACAGGTATTGCAGAATCACTCGGTGGTGCTACATATGGGCACCTACCAATGGGACCTTTCTCCTGAAAATGTTGTGACATATGCCATGAAAACTAACCTAGTATCTAGAGAGGAGATCACAGTCAGCTGCCTGAGCAACTCTAGGTTTTTAATCACGCTGCCGGTAGGGGTCGCTCCCGAGACTTTCATCACTGCGATGCCGCGAGAAACTTGGGAAGAAGGGTTCAGGTTTCAGCAGTGGTCACCCCGTGATGGTGCTGCCATATCAATTCCCCAATTCAAAGTTCTTCTAAGCCTTGATGGCATCCCCCCACACCTCTACACCGAAAAGGAAGCTATGAATATTGTCAACAAGTTCGGCGTGTACTTGGGAACGGTAGAACAAGAACACCCCTCTCAGAGAGTCTCGTGGTGGGTCGCAGCGGCGGTCGACGATCTTCTGCATATCCCGCAAGAAGCTGTGATGCACGCTGGGGGGTTAATATATGATATATATATTACCCCCATGAAATGGAGGAGGGTCCGATTATATTCGGAAGCTGACCTGCCACTAGTACCGCGGATATACACAGCCCCGCTGCCGCCGGTGGGATCCCCGACCCCGTCACCACCGGATTCTGAAGAAGGTGACCACATGGATGAGGACCTTGAATTGGTGCCACTCACAAGAAGGATGATTCGAGAAATTTGTAAAGGGCAAGACCCACTCTCGCTGCCGCCTGAAGTCCGCCACCTAACCCAATCACAGGGCCGACAGGGAGGGGCGGAGGGGAACATACAGCAGGCGGCCACACAAGGACCACACAGCCCTATTGCCGCGCAAGCCGTGCAGACTCAGGCCACAGCAAATCCAGGGCCCCCCAAGCCGAACAGAGCAACTGGAGTAAGCACCCCCTCCCCACCCACAGGGGAGGCGGGTCACTGCACAAGGGGCTCCCACTCGCTACAGCAGGCCAGGTCTGAGAGAGCTGCCACTGCAAATCCGGCTCCACTGCGCCTTTTGGTGCGACAACCCCAGGAGGGTACGGCCACGTCTGCGCCTCTTATTGGTTGGAAACCCAAGAAGCAACCCCCTAGCCTTTTTCTTACAACAGGAGCCAGTCCCTTTCCTAGTACTGCAGGCAACGTGTCTACTGGTGGTTCGCAAGACATAACACCAGAAGGGAATGTTCTCAGACCCCCTTTACCTAGTTTTACCAACCTCACTCAACAGAGACAGCCTGGGGAAGAGAGTCATGCGCAAACCGAGGAGGCATTAAATGAGAGTAATAATGGATATGCAAACTCTGATGGTTCTACGGGTTCAGACCCATTCACCACCTTAGCCAGAATGAGAAGGGCTGTGAGAATTAAAAGGAAAGCCAAAGCCCAGATATCCCTTTCAGGCCCATCAAGGAAAATTCATAAAGGGGGAGCCCGAAATTTTAAACCAAGCCGGCAAGGAGGCCCAATTTCGACCTCTGCAGTTCAAGGCCAAACCTCCACTGCAGCCCAAAGACCGAATTCCCTGCAGCAAGGAGGCCGAAGGGATTTTACGCTATCAGCCAACTCCCAGCACCGAACTTCTAATTCCCAGAACCGAACCTCTAATTCCCAACAGGACATGGCTTGTGACTTGAACCCAGAAGGATTTTACGCTATCAGTGTCAATTACAACACTTGTGTTGACATTGCTAACTTGGTAGGAGTAAGCACGGGAGATGTGATAGTCACGGTAGAAGAAGATAATTTCGACCGAGCACGACAACAGCCGGAGATGAATCAACCACTCAATACGCATGTACATTTCGATGATGATGACGAGGCGGATGAATCCGCGGAGGATTGAGGTAGTTTGTGTAATTGATGTACTGTTGTTATAAATGTTTCTATGAATGCAAAAAGAATTAAGATTCTATGTTGGAACGTTAGAGGGCTTGGTGATGGGAGTAAGTGTGATGTTGTCCGGAATGCGATAAAAAATTCGCGATGTGAAATATGTTGTTTACAAGAGCTGAAATGGAATACTTTTGATTACCGTTGTGTCAATAGAGTGCTTCCTTCCTTCTTTGACAAAAATTGCGCTATGGTATGTGCAGTACATGCATCGGGGGGGATTCTAGTAGCTTGGAAGAAAAATTATCAACAATTAAATAGCTGGGCTACTAGACACACACTGACGGTATTGCTAAGGCAAGAAGACACAGGTTGGCAGTTTATGGTGACTAATGTATACGGACCAAGCGTCGAGACAAAGAAAATGGATTTTATAGCTGAACTAAGATCGGTTCAGCAATTAATCCACCATCCTTGGACGCTTCTGGGCGATTTTAATATGGTGAGATGGTACTCGGACCGGTCTGCCGATTATAGAAGCTATGGGCTAATGTGCGCATTCAATGATATGGTGCGAGATTTTGATCTGATGGACGTCAACCTCGAGAATCGGGCCTATACATGGACAAGTAAGAGACCCGTGCCGGTCTTCTCCCGCTTGGATAGGGTGTTCCTCTCCTCCCATTGGACCTTGGCCTACTCGCTTATCAAGTTGCATGCACTAGAGATGCTAGTCTCCGACCACGTCCCGCTCCTATTATCATGCAACATACAACCCAAATCCAAAGCTCCGCCTAGGCTAGAAAACTTCTGGCTCGGGTATGAAGAGGCAAAGAAAATAGTACATGAGGTGTGGCAATCACAGGACCAGCAGCAGCCAGGCAACTCAAGGCACTTCCAATGCAAGGTTGATGCCGTACACAAGGCCTTGCGTCACTGGCACTTGAATAACTTCTCTCACCTGGAGGTGCAGCTCCAGAACTGCCGAAAAACAATCCAGTTCTTTGACACCATAGAGGAAAAAAGATTACTAGATGCAAGAGAATTCAAGCTGCGACTAAGCATAAGAGCGCGTGCCTACGAGCTAGCTCAGATAGTCGAGCTCCGTTGGCAACAAAGGTCTAGAGTGACTTGGCTAAAAAGTGGAGACAAAAACACGCGTTACTTCCACGCTTATGCGTCTGCTCGAGCAAGGAAAAATGCGGTTTCAAGCATACGCTTCCAAGGTGCAACGGTTACTGACAAAGGGGAGATCACCCGAGCGTTTCACCAACACATGCAGCTGCTATTGGGAACCGAAACCTCTGCACTTTCTTTCGATCCAACAAAACTATACCCACAGCCCCAAACCGAACTGCTTAATGATCTCCAGTACCCATTTTCGGAAATTGAAGTAGCCCAAGCAGTTAGACAATTGGCGAAGAATAAGGCGTCTGGACCGGATGGGTTGCCAAGTGAGTTCATCCAAACATTCTGGCCTTTGCTCAAAGAGGAGGTTATCCGAATTTTTGAACTTTTCTACCATGGCCGCCTGGATCTGGCGCATATTAACAGGGCCAATATTGTATTTGTGCCGAAAAAAGAGCAAGTGGAAGAAGTGGGGGATTTTCGGCCAATAAGTATCATTAACCTCATTCCAAAGTTGATCTCCAAGGTACTTTCCAATCGGTTGAGGCCTAAATTGCAAGCTATTATCTCGCCGCAACAGACCGCCTTTGTAAAGAACAGACATATCGCCGAGACCTTCACATCCACCCGAGAGTTGTTACAGGAGATCACGGCCTCTAAGGAGGAAGCTATCTTCCTAAAACTGGATTTTACAAAAGCATTCGATTCGGTCCATTGGAAATTCTTAATCACAGTGATGCGAAGCCGGGGGTTTCCGGAACGATGGATCAATTGGATATCTAACATCTTGAATACCTCGGCATCTCGAGTAGTGGTAAATGGGGAATTATCGGATTACTTTCCTCATCGGAGGGGGCTCCGTCAGGGAGACCCCCTCTCCCCGATGCTCTTCATTATTGCGGCCGACGTACTACAATGCATGGTGCAAGCAATCAACACTAGGCTTCCACAGTCGATTGCTGCACGGATTCCAGAGTCGGTTCTTGCTCTTCAGTACGCGGATGACACGGCGCTAATTGCGAATGTATCTAGAGAGCTTGATTCGGTCATAGCCCTCAAAATAGTGCTACGGCTGTTCTCAAAGATCTCTGGGTTACACATTAATTTTGGTAAGAGCTGCTTCGTTCCGTTTAATCTGACTGGTGAAAGGCTCACCAAGGTAAATGCCATTATTGGATGCCCGCAAACGCAACTGCCGGTCACCTATCTCGGGATGCCGCTAACGGTTAAGAGGCCGAAAAAAGAACTGTTCTTGCCACTAATTGACAAACTCGAGAAAAGGTTGCAAGGTTGGCAAAGGAAATTCGTATCTAGAGGGGGCCGGCTGCAGTTGGTGAAGTCAGTGCTATCTTCCATCCCCGTGTATTACATGTGTTGCTTCTTACTACCAGTATGGGTAACAAACAGGATTGATCAGATTCGAAGGAGATTTCTCTGGGGTAAGAATGATGAGCACAAAAAAGGAATATCTCTCATTAATTGGGCTGTGGTCTGTATGCCCAAGCACTGTGGGGGTATGGGAGTAATCAATTTACGGATTCAAAATATTGCGCTACTATTGAGATGGTGGTGGCGACCGTATGTGGAGACCGACGCGCTTTGGACGACCACGGTTAACAAGCTGAGAAGAACAGGTCACTATGCCAATGGCCCGAAATTTTGGACTGTCACTGGTTCCTTCTTTTGGAATCAGCTAGTCAAAATCCGGCCACTTTTCTGCTGGTCAACCAACTGGGTGATAGGCACTGGTGCTGAGATCTCCTTCTGGCAGGATAGTTGGGGGACGCTACCATTAGATCACTGTTTGCAGGACAGACCGGTAAGCCCGTTCTTGCCATTACGAGATGCTGCACAAGCAATACACTTTATTGCGCCAGAATATGCAGACACAGTACAAGGAATCGAGTTCACTGAGCAGAGGGACCAAATTAGGTGGAAGTGGGGCAAGGATGGGGTCTATACAGCACAGTCATTCTACAAGGTACTAACGGAGGGAGGGCTCACACGTGACGAGCATGCCAAGATATGGCACTCACGGGTACCACCGACGGTCCGAGTTTTTGGCTACTTACTGCTGAAAAACAGGATACTTACACATGAGGTGCTCTCGCGGAGACACATCAGTTGTTCCCTGCCGTGTGTCCTATGCAACAATTGCCCAGTCGAATCGGCATTCCACATCTTCTTCTTATGCCCCTTTGCTGTACACATATGGTTCCTACTCGGCATGAAAACGGCCTTTCCCCTCATTCACCTCGGACAGGACTTGGAAAACACATGGATTCGATCTCTTACAGCTCTGCAACACAGGGGAGGTCGATGGAGGGGCTTGGCCAGGCCACTGTTACTCAGTGCAATTTGGACAATCTGGAAACACCGGAATGCAAAAATCTTTGCTGGGGAGACGTCAACACCACCACTACTGGTAGGAAGGATTTGGCAGGATGCGTTGTTTTGGTTTAAATACTGTTGAGGTTGTTTCATTAGTGGATTGTCTGTTGTTATTGCTTAAAATTCCATGGTAGGTGTAGTCTCTGTTCATACTTGAAGAAGGTCGTAGAGATTAATGTTGTAATGATACTTTTACTATGTCTTAATATATGCCTTGGCAGCCGCTGCTAAGTTTTTCAAAAAAATATATAAGGTCTTAGAGAGGAGAGAGAGTGCCCTGTAACAAGTGACTAAATGAAATGTCGCGGATTAAGTTATAACCCTTCATTTCGCTCTGGATTATAGATGCGGATATCTAATCCGTATTCGTATACAAAAATTTTCATTCCGCCCCGGATTATAGATGCGGATATCTGATCCATTTACGGACTCTGATCCGTATTCGTATCCAAATTCAGATACTGTGCTCTTTATACAAAATTTATTATACTGTGCTCTTTATACAAGAATTATTAGGATCCGTATCCCGATACTATCCGAATCCGTTTATCCGTATCCGGATTTCAACTGAATTCGGAGCGGATTCGGATCGGATAATCCGGATCCGTTTTCACCCCTAGCTCTTTCGTAATGAAACAAATATTGACAAGTATAAAGAATTATATATTACTCGGATTGTATCAAGATATACACCTATATTCCTTCCGAAAATCAAAGACAAAAAAAGGTTGAAAAAATTGGCATATGTGAATTTAAAGTACAACATAATCCAGCGAGTAACGAATCATAAAAATCCAGGCCTGAATGGAATACAAGATTCAGTGATAAAATGTTCTTTTAACAAAGATTGCGCACTGACTGAATCCAAACGTATTACAAGCAAATTTTACAAACAAAGGTTTTATTTGTGGTGGCAACCAACTCGAAACACTAAATTAGAAGGTCATTTTAACACATTCTTCTTTCACCTCTTCAAAGAGAATTGAGTTTGCATACCTCTCTCCACCACTTGGAAGCACCATCACAATCATCTTTCCTTCGTTCTCCTCCTTGCCAGCCAACTAAACAAAAGAAAGAAAGAAAAAAACATATCAACAAAACTGGAAAATACAAATGAATTAAAAAAATTAATTACTTCTGGCAGGAGTTAAATCAGTACATGGTGGAACCAAGTAGTCCCGTAATTTTATTTGAAAATTGATTAGTTTGTATCCTTGTATTATGAAAGGTTAAAATAATTCCTATTTCCACATACCATATGTGGCATCAGTGAGGCCTATGCTGACAAATGTACATGTAAAAAAAAGGACCCTGATAATAGTCTCTGCACTTCAGTTTCCGTACTGTCTCCACACCATAACTACCATAACTGTCTGGGGGACCGCAAAAACTCCAGCACTAAATTTTTTTTCTAAAATATTAATATCTATGTACGAAATGCACGGAAGTAGTTATACCTATGAGGTGAACAATTTTAACGTAAATAATAGTCCCCCAACCAAATCTTTCAAACATTCCCGCACTGTCCCCGCACCAAAACTACCATAACTGCTTGGAGGGACCGCAAAAACTCCAGCGCTGGATTTTTTTTTTTCTAAATTATTAATACCTATGCACGAAAGTATATATACCTATGCACTTAAGTATTTATACCTATGAAGTGAATAATTTTTACGTAAATAATTGTCTCCCCAACCAAAACTCCCAAATGTCCCCACACTATAAATATCTGTGGAGGGCCACTCGAACTAAATGGGAGGACCATATACGTTTCTAAAAATATTAATATTACCATAACTATCTAGGGAGGCCGCAAAACTTGATATTTTTTACTTATGACGCTGGATGACGTCTTAAAGTATTAATATCAAGTAATGCAAGTATTTATACCTATGCACTGAAGTATTGATGTATATATATTGTATGAAGTTTAATCTTCAGGCGTTCGATCATATCAAGTTACACATCAAGTATTAATATATTATTTTGCAAGTATTTATACATATGTACTGAAGTATTTATTCCTATAAGGGTAACTATTTTTGTTAGAGGAAGGTTGACACGGGGACGATTGGGGAATGTTGATACGAGGTACACACTATTTCATTAGAGGAAGGTTGACGTGGAGACTATTGGAGACTGAAAAAGAAATGATCATAACAAGTTACACATCAAAGTATTAATATCTTATTTTTCAAGTATTAATATCTTATCTTCCAAGTATTTATACCTATGAATGTTGACGTGGGGACGAGTGCGGGACTGAGAAAATGGACCATATAATTAGTGGGGACCATAGTATAACCTTTCTCTATTGTTGCTGCGGGGACAGAGGGGGAATGAAGTGGACGGATTTATTCAAAAAAAAAATGATGAAAAGTAAAAATAGAACACCATGAGTTTATAAGATAATACAAGTTACCTTTAAAGACGCAGCAAGAGCAGCTCCAGAAGAAATGCCGCCAAGAACGCCTTCTTCCACAGCAAGTCTCCTAGCATTTGCCATGGCTTCCTCAGACGACACTGTGACTACCTCATCTATTACTGACGTGTCTAGATTTTCAGGAATTAATCCTGGCCCAACTCCTTGTATTTTGTGTGGGCCCGGCTCACCCCCTGAAATGCCACGTGGAGAGCATCATTTTGCAGTATTTACATTTCCGCCTTTTGTTCTTGCAGAAGTTGATTTATTTTTTAATTTAATTATTCTCTATTTGAGTTTTCTGAGAAGAAAAAGTGGTGCCAAGATAATCACCCCAAAAGTCAAAAGCATACGGATTTGAATATAATAGCTATAGAATACTGGGGTATTGGATCAAAAAAAGGAAAATTGTATCAGTTTTAGCGATACTTCGGCAGCAAACGAAATTGTAAGATACATTTTCTTTTTATTAGGCAATCACATTTTAGGTTATTATAAAATGACAAAATATAAAATATCCCCTCTAAAAGGACAATTATCATGCCTTCCTTTGCAAACAGAGAAATATCATGTCCACAGGCTTTAGAAAACACAGAGGATATCCTATGTATCCCTTATTTCTTTCAAAAAGCACATAATACTCCATCACTGTGTATTTCTATCGTAAATAGGAAGCAGCAAGAGCAAATCTAAATATTCCTTACAATATTAGCAGGGGAAAGGTATAACCGATGATTCCCACGATTTTAGGGGATATTAAATAATGAGATTGGCTACAGTGAGTTGTGAAATAAGAGCCCTTTCTTACCTCATATCCATATTTTCGATTTTGATCCGAACAGCTCAACATTATCTCCATATGAAAATGCCACCGGAGACCAAATTTTAGAATTTTTTTAATTCTTTAGTTAGTTTTTTAGATAGTTCGAAAATCTCTGTTTTTAGAAGATTCTAGGCCATAAAAAACAATAATTTTCCACCTATCTAAAAAATAGTAAAAAATTCTAAAAAATGAAAAATTTGGTCTCCGAGGACATTTTCATACGGAGATCATGTTGAGTGGTTCTGATCAACTGTTTGGACTTTGAAATTAAAAAATATGGATGCGAGGCAAGAAAGAACTCATACTTCACAACTCACCATAAGCCCATCTCTTAAATAATAATTATTATTATTATTATACAGGATTAATAAAATTGTTTTTTTTATTATTTTGGAAGGCCTAATTAATATTAACCTTATATTTATATTAGGTGCCCCAACAGCTCACACAATTTCTACTTAAAACATATCATTGTCAACAAAGAAAAAGAATTACCTGAAATAACGGGGCTTTCAGCAGGCTCAACACAAACTATTTTGATATTAGGATTTTTAGTCTTGAGATACTTGCCCACCCCAGTTACTGTGCCTCCTGACCCTGATGATGCCACAAAAATGTCTATTTTGCCTGCCGTGTCTTCCCATATCTCCGGTCCTGATAGTTCTCATTGTTACAAGGTTATTTTACAAATAACTTCCAATATTTAAGAGTACTGAATACTAGAACCCATCATGTTTTTTCTCTTTGTAAGAAGTGTGCAAAAAAGCACCTCACATTTAGACTACGTTTTCTATTGAGCACATAACATTTCTTATATTTAACTTAGTATTTGACCGAACCAAGCTAAAGAATCCGACCCAATTTAGATGTTCACATCAAAGTTTATATGAGATACTTATGAAGATGCCAAATTTTTTAATTATAACTGGAAGGATAATGGGAGTTCATAATTCTGAATTAGTTGGGTCTTATTTGCGAACAACAAAAAAATAGAATGTTCATTTCCAATGGCAATGGCAAAAGAGTTGGGTGATCTTTGGTAATGCAAAAATAAAAAAAAGGTCCATCATTGCCAAAAGAAAGCCACTAAAGTTTATTGCAGAAAGACTTACAAATACCTTTGGTAAAGCATATTGCCGAAAAGCTTTCAGCACAAACTTTTTAGAAAGAAACAACATAGTGAAAAATAAAAATTTCAGGGTTCCTAAGAGTACCTGTCCATCTGAAATGTGCATCTGGGTTTGCCGGGTTGGTGAACTGATCAAGTACATGAACATTTGGTATTTGCTTCTTCAATTCCTCTGTCCTCTCAATTAATCCGTCAATTCCTTTTGTAGGATCTAGAATACAAAAAATTCTGGTCATGGTGGGTACTTTATTAAATCAGCACTAATCCATCATATCATTTCCTGCATTCCAGTACAAGTTATGGCCAGTATTACTATTATCCATATGCACCAGTACAGGTCATTTGTTGTCTCAGCACTGGCCAGGGTATCCTGTCAGATTGTACTAGATTTTCTCACTACTTTTGGGCCTAAAATATAAAGTTGAACCAGCAGGAAATAGAAATAACAACAAAGTTGTATAAATCCTAGAATAAAATTTATGAACTTTGGCTACTTTGGTTCAGACTATATCTAACCAGTGCTGTACTGAAATCTGATAGGCTGAACAAATTATGGCAGTAATGTACCAATCATGAATAAATTTTCATCAGTTGTTTATTAGTGTTTGATTTATACCGGTTAATTGCACCTCAGCACCTAGCCATCGCAATAGAATCTGTTTATCGAGCGAGTATTGAGCTGGCATTACCGCAATAAACCGATAGCCCTTTTGTATGGCCACAAGAATAATCCCTATTCCAAGATTACCACTTGTGGGCTCCACCAATGTCGTCACACCAGGTTTAATTAGACCCTTCTCCTCAGCATCCTCTATCATTCTACACGATCACAAATATTTATACAAATACATCAAAAGTCACACGAATGCCACCCTGCAGAATAATAAATATTATGTATACTCCAACAAAAATAGATCATTTGCCCTTTTAAGCATCGGAAACACCACTAATGCCCATCATCAACTAGCTTTCCCAATATAAGAAAACGAACCTACCTAAACATCATCAGAGAAGAGATAAAAACATGAACTGAGGTTACTGTCAAAACACTATGAAGTTAATGGGGATTTTAGTGTATGTGTGACTAATACAAAAGTCTTGGGCTAGTTACAGCCTTTTTTCCAAAAACAAAAATGGGGATTTTAGTACCATGCATAACTTTGTTTTGAAGAAATAAAGGTTAAATTCAGACAGTATGCACAGATTAATATTATAAAAGTCCCTAAACATAAAGCATTACTTCTTTGCAAATTATCCTTTCTATCTCATTAGAAATTAAAAGAAGACATATTTTTTTTGCAAAAGAACCTGAGAGCACTTCGATCTTTAACAGAAGAAAGAGGTTGGTAGAACTCTAACTTTGCAACCAGTCTCGCATCCAATCCAACTTTCTGTGTTATTTTCTTCAACTCTACCAATGGTGTCCATCCTATAAGCTGAACAGAAATAAGCAGAAAAAATGCCTATTAAAAACCTAGAACAATAGTTTCCGAAAGTGCTACCCATATTCATCTTTAGCTTGTTTTTTTGCCCAAAATTCTTCTAATGAACAAGCATAAAACTAGAAGCCCATTTGTGCTTCACCTATTTCCGTCCAAATTAAAAAAACAATGCTTTTATTGGTACCAGCACCAAACAAGTCATTAGCACACTGGTATCATGATGTTTAGCAAGTTCACAACAGCTAGAACAAAATATTAGCTAAAATTAGTTCATAGTTGATCCTCCAAAGATGCATGTTGACACTATTAATGATGCAAATAATTTGCGATTATTTCAATACATTTTACTTGTTAGATGCTTGGTCTCTAATAAATAAGGAATCTAATAATATTCTCATGATCTCTCTAACAAAATAGAACTCTATATCCTATAAAGGATACAGTACAACCGAGCAGTGGATCTGTTCCACTTCCCCGTGATTTGAGAGGCTCAAATTATAAAACTAGAGTATTTATTCCAGAATCCAGATAGCATTTCCGGCCACGGGTCCAGTAAATCTCAATTAGTAAAAGTGTATTCATTCAATTAAATTTACAGACAAGCACCTTAATTTTTCGTTTTTTTTTTTTGGGAGGGGGGGAGGGGGGGGGAGGTTTGCGAAGAAGCAAAATAAAAGGCGAAAGGGAAATAGATGCAATAGTGTTCAACCTCGCTCATATTAGAGGCGATGTGCTCTCCAGTAGAAGCGAGCAGTGAAGGCACCCCTCTTCTCCCATCCTCCATCTTTCTCAGTCTGTCTCTGTCTCTCTCTCCTCCTTGGCACCTGATAAATGGAGCTTGTTCACAGAAGTTTACTGCATCTATCTATTGGGAGATCTGTACATATAATACTAGAACGCTTATCCAACGACTTTGCGGGTTGACCCATCTCTCTCGGCTTTCGCCTCCCGTTTAATAAACTAAATTATTAGGCTGAACGGAAGACGAGTTGGTCTTACGTTTATGTGGATTTTTCTTTTGTTAAGAACAAAAAAAAAGGTCAGAGGATTCCGGTTATCAGGATCCGCGCACACTCGGTCTTTCGATAAGAATCGAGTTTATATATTTGTTTTTATGACGTCAACGCAAATTCAGCAGAATTATTTTTCAAATTTTTAATCGGAGGCGTTAACCGAGTAGTAATGGACTAACGGTAAAGGAAATACATTTTTTATCCTTCGTTACATATTTTGAACATGAGGAGGGTTCAAATGCCTCCATCATGCTTCTATTTTTTTAAACTTTAATAACTCAAAATTTAAAACTTAAAAGTCAAAATAAAACCGTTGGATATGATCTACATCATATAATCTATGCACATGTAAAAAATTATGACATTTCAATTTTATTTTGGTTGTCATCAAGAGCTTATAAAAAACGTACTAATATGGATAATTTCTAGCCGTTGATTTTTCAACTTATTGATTCACATAAAAACAAAATCGAAATGTGATAATTTTTTATGAGCACATAAATAAAATGATGTAGATCATATCCAACGGTTTTATTTTGACTTTTAAGTTTTAAATTTTGAGTTATTAAAATTTTGAAAAATGGAGGCATGGTGGAGGCATGAAAAATGGCGGCATTTGAACCCTCCTCTTTGAACAAACACCCGGATTAGCACTACTTTTTACATATTTTAAAGAACTATGGTGTTAGGTAGAATGAGTATAGCTCAGAAATTGTATCATTGTCTGAGCAAGAAATTTCGAATCTACTGATTATTGACTTTGTTATCATCTCAATTTTGAATGAAAATTTGAAATATTTCGTTCCATTCCAATAGAGGGGATCCATATCCTCCCCGGTACCGTGAAATATTCCCTATTACAACTCTTCTTTTACGGTTTGAGATTAACTCCCAGCCGGTTTGGGATTCGGGCTGACAGAGGGGGCAGTATTATTGGGCTTTGAGATTCGTGCCAAGTTAAAAAGAACGGTCCAGATCAAGTAATTGTAAAAGATTCCCTATTACGGTACCGAGTGTGATGTGAATTCCCAATAGAGGAGGGATCTACTGCACCGCCTCCATTTAGTATCAGGTGCCACTAAATGTCAACCTTTCGTTATAAAGAAAAGGGATTGGGTTTTGTCTAAAAGACTTTGGACAACGAAGGAAAGGAATTGGGTTTCGTCCAAAAGACTTTGAACAAAGTCTCATTCAAAATCAAGTTTAAACATTTGATTTGTATTAAGATTCGTTTAAAAATTATTGTTTTCATCCTTACCTCAGTTCCTTAAATTAGATCCCCTCAAGTAACTCAAATTTTGAGATTGAATCCGAACAACTTGATTATAAATCTGACCAATTCAGTCCAAGCAGTGGCGAAACAACATAAAGTGGTAGCAAATTCGTATATAGTTAGCTTAGATCTAAGTTCTGTCTATCTTTGGATTGGAGTTTTCTCTATTTTTGGATTTGAATTTTGCATACCCCATGCTGAGTCAAAGCTTTCGATCAGTGAAATTGACTGAGTCACTGCAAATTTGGTAAAGTTTTTCATAAATCTATTTCGAAATATAACGACAGGAGGAGGGTGATTAAGAATGGTCTGATAGTGAGACCACAATAAACTTGTTTTTCAAAGAAATAAGCTAAATTGTTTTACAAAGTAATATGTTGAAATTTAATATAATGCATTAAATATTTTATAAGGTTTAATTGTTCAAAAATGGACTGAATTTTAAAGAAATAGTCTTGTGAACTATGCTGTAAAGTAAATTTTAATACCTCAATACTTAAATTAATTTTTTATTTTAATAATTTTTAAAAAAGTTCGAGTTTTCGATCTGATTGAACTGATTCTTACCGATTTTCTCGATTTTGATTCATGGTCAATTACCAATTCCGGTTCCACTTCAAATAAAAATTATTTAATAATATTTTAATAAATAATTTAATAATTTAAATAAAATAATAAAAAATTAATAATAATTTCTTTTGTCTACCTTTGATGATCCGGACTACGCTACTGAGTTCCAAGGTAGAATTCATGGCTTCACAGGATCTCTTTAATATTTGTACAAATTTTGATCTAACAGTCCGGATTCAAATTCAAAGTTTTAGTTACTTTAGTAGATCCGTACCCTAATCTCTTTCTCTTATAGTTTTGAGGATTCTTATTCTTCACACCAGCACTCACAGCTGCCTTTACTCGCATCTGGAAATAATTATAATTGTCTCTCTTTGTTTTAATTTATGTTTTTTTTTTGTAGCACAATATTTAGTTTGAAAAATAAATATATTGTTTGATTGGATTTCGTGATGGTCATGAATATGTATGTCTTGAAGATTTCAGATGGCTATTAATTTAGATAAATCAGATATTTTAAGTTGTTGACAATTGATGTAGGATTAAGACTGATTCATGTATACAAGTATATAAACACTTCATGTTTCAATACAAAATAAATTTTCAGTTTTTTTTTATCTAAAGGTATTAGTAAACGAGAAGATTTCAACTAATTAAGATCTCTAATAGATCTAGGACATTTTCTTTCTCCTTCTTTCAATTAAGGATCTTATAAGGTCGACCGCTTACGCTAAAGGCGATTGAAAAATAGCCTATGGCGATGCTGCCGCCTCCCACCCCTCCCAACCTCCAGTTCATCCATCCACTTTGTTCGAGTAGGTACTTCTGTTTAGCGGATCTGGCTACTATTTTCGGTGTTTCTGTCTAGTGAATTTAGTTACCGCTCTTCATTCTGACTCTCGTTCGAGTAGGTGTTTCCGTCCAGTGGATCTGATCACTGTTTTCGGTGCTTCTGTCTAGTGGATTTGACCACTGCTCTTTGCTTCGGTCACCACCTTGCCTCTCCAAAATAAGTTGTTCGCTTTTTCTTCTCCTCTTCTCTTGTGCTCTTTTTTTCTCTTTGACGATGAAAGAGTAGGTAGAACGAGTTGTACATATAATAATTTATATTATATGTTTGTTGTTGTTGTTTTGTGTTTATTTGTTTGCTTGTGTCTTGCTTCTTCTTCTTTCCCTCTCTTGCTCTAATAATCTTTTTTTGGCTTCAATCCTGGCGACGGTTCCTCTCAGAGATGACTTTTCAGGTCCGATTGATTCAGTACTTTCTCAGCTGCACACTTCGTTGAATGGTGACTGTCTTGGTCCGGTTGATTCAGTTTTCGGTCCAGTATGATTAAGTGCCTTCTCAGTCGTACCCAAGGGTTCGATACGATGTAGTCAGCTAGAAGGAACATGACAAATATGTGCACAGTAGAAACAATCACTAAGCTTCAATAATTACAATCAAGCAATGGTGATCAAATTTGTGTCCACGGAATACATATATCGCTGTGTGTATTTATTTATTTACAACTGAGTGTTTCCAAAGACACTCGTTATCTAATTTCATATAACACCTAGTTTGTAACTCTTTTGAATCAATACATTCATCTACATACTTTCAAAAAATAAAAATAAATAAATAATAAATCTAGGACAACGAGAATTTTAGATAACAATATACAAATCTCTATCTTAAAAACGAAGACTCGATCTTCAACTTTCATAAAAAAAGTTTTAAATAAATATAAAATTAAATATAATAGTTTGCCACCGCCGATCCTAATGGCTCCATCCTTATTATTTTATATTTAATTGCTTTTGAAAAGAGAACTGATAAAAAGGGAAAATAAATCTGCTGCGATTCCAAAGTATCGCAGGGTTTCTGCAAGTGGTAACATCTTTATTAGGCATAGTGGTTCTCTTGTAATAAAACCGATCTTACTAAACAGAATTAGTTAGACTTCTGTAACAGAATTAGGTAGATTGCTGTTCTGTGTTCTCTTAATCATATTGGATTAGAGATTGTATTAGTGGTTATATAAACCGAGAGTTGTACCTGCTGATTAATCAATGAAACATAATATTCATTCTCTCTTCTCTCTCTTATCTCTCTCTTACTGATTCCTATCATGGTATCAGAGGCCTCCTTTCCTCTCTAATCTGCTTCCGCAAAAGCTGTCAAGATCATCATGTCTTCCAGCGAAATCTCCACTCCCTCCGCCCCTCTTGATTCTGTCATTCACATTACGCTGCCAGTCTCCACCAAACTGACACGCGATAATTTTCTCACATGGCGATCTCAGGTAGAACCGATTCTTGATGGTTTCGGTCTCTCAAAGTTTCTTGATCCGGCTGTGTCTCCACCTGACAAGCAAGTCGTCACCAATGGAGTTTTGGTTTCCAATCCATTGTTTCCGGCATGGCATCAACAAGATCGCTTCCTCCTGGGATGGCTTCGCACCACCTTGACCGAAGGTGTCCTTTCTCAGTACGTGCAGTGCCAAACCTCTCGGGACCTTTGGACCTCTCTTCACCGCACCTTCTCCGCCGTTTCTAATGCCAGGATCATGGAACTGCGCCGTACTCTTCAAACCTCCGTCCGAGGCAATCAGCGATGTGGTGAATTTTTTGAACACATGAAGCATGTGGCGGATCAGCTCGCGGCGGCTGGAGATCCCGTTCCTGAGTCGGATCTGGTTCGAGCAATCCTCAGTGGTGTCGGGTCCGATTTTAACTCGTTTGTAGTCGCTATTACTACGCGAGCTACTCCTGTTACTTTGGTGGATCTTCATGCCTTCCTCTTGTCTCACGAATCTCTTCTCCTGTCTCAACATCAAATCTCGGTTCATTCATCCGATCCCTCAGCTCTCTATTCGACACGTGGCAGAGGCAGAGGCAGAGGGCGTGGCAGGGGAAACTCCACTTCGGTCTCCAATTTCTCTCAAGGCCCGTTACTCCCTACTCCAAATCGGGCCTATTCCAATTCGGGCCCAACCCAAGGCAGAGGCTTCTCTTCAGCTAATACTCAAGGCCGAGGCTATGCATCTGGTGTCAATCAATTCAATTCTCAACCGAATGTCATCAAACCACAGTGTCAAGTGTGCAAAAAGAAGGGTCATGAAGCTCTTGAGTGTTGGTACCGCTTTGACAATGATGCGTACCCTTCGCCACCTCAAGCCCTATTCAACACCACCACCTCCAATCCGAATGAAGGATGGTTTCTTGATTCCGGGGCTTCTCATCATGTCACCCCCGACTTGAACAACCTCACCTCGTTTCATGCATATGATGGACAAGATCGCCTTCAAGTTGGTAATGGCTCTCATCTTATCATTCAAAATCTAGGCCATTGTTCTCTCTCTTCTCCTAATGGTTCTTTAGATTTGAATGGTGTCCTTCATGTACCACATATTACCAAAAACTTAATTAGTATCTCCAAGTTGACCAAAGATAATGATGTTATCTTAGAGTTTCACCCTTTGTTTTGCATTGTAAAGGACCGCCGCACGAATCGGCCGCTTCTTCGAGCTACACAAACTAATGGTCTTTACAATCTCATTTCATCCCCTCAAGCTTTGGTTGGAGAACGTGTGTCAGCTTCTCTATGGCACAAGAGGTTGGGGCATACGTCTCCCTCCACCACTCATTTCATAATAAATTCTCATTTTTTACCTACCTCTTCAAATAAATTGAGAATTTGTGATGATTGTTGTAAAGCAAAGGCACATGTTTTGCCTTTCGCTCCCTCTCTTTCTCATGCCTCTTACCCTTTACATGTGGTACATTCGGACTTGTGGGGGCCATCCCTAATTGTTTCAAAAAATGGATTTCGCTACTATGTGAATTTTGTTGATAAATTCTCTAAGTTTTCTTGGATTTTCTTTCTTCGCACTAAGGATGAGCTTGTTGATGTTTTTACTAAGTTCAAATGTCAAGTTGAGAATCTTTTTGGCTCAACCATCAAAATCCTTTAAACGGATGGTGGTACGGAATTCAAACCTCTCACTCGCCTTTTTCCTCAAATTCTTCACCAAGTCTCTTGCCCATATACACCTCAACAAAACGGGGTGGCCGAACGCAAACACCGCCATATAGTGGAGCTTAGCCTTGCCATTATTTTCCATTCCTCCATTCCTTTGGATTATTGGGATCATGTGTTTCAAAGTGTGGTCTTCATTATAAACCGCCTCCCTCCTACCACACCTCCTCATACTTCTCCCTTCACCATACTCTTCAAAAAACAACCCGATTACACCTTCTTTCGAGTTATTGGATGCCTTTGTTATCCTTTAATTCGACCTTACACATCTCACAAGCTCCATTTTAGATCCCTACCTTGTGTCTTTTTAGGGTATTGTCAATCCCAAAAAGGATACAGATGCCTTCATATCCCAACCAAAAAAATTTACATTAGCCGCAATGTGAGATTTGATGAAACTCGCTTTCCATTTACTTCTCCCTCTTGCTCCTCTTCGGCCCAGCCTTTACCTGATTTGTTCCCTTCTACAATACTACCTCTTATTTTGGGTCCAGCACCTCTCTCTGCTACAGTTCCGCTTGCACAGCCCATTTCTTCAACTGGGCCACTCTCTGCTACAGTACCTCTCTCTGCTACAGTACCCGATCCACTTCCAATTGGACCTGCGCCAACTGGGCCTCTCCCTGCTACAGTACCCGAACACCTCTCATCTGGGACTCTATCTGCTACAGTTCCCGAACAACCTCCAGTCGGGCCTCCTTCTATTGAGCAGTCCAAACCGAAACCTCTTCAAGTTTATCAAAGGCGCCTCAATTCCTCTACTGCTCATTCTCCCACCAGTTACTTGAAACCGACCTCTTCAACTCCTAGTCAACCGAACTCATCTCATCCAATGGTCACTCGTCTTCAGGCTCAATCTACTCGACTCAAGCCTCTCTTAGCTCATGAGTTCCTTCTTACCACAAAACATTCCCTTCCTTCAACCTTACTTGATGAACCGACCTCGTTCACAATGGCAAACAAGCATCAGGAATGGCGTGATGCTATGTCTCTTGAGTTAAATGCGCTTGCCAAAAATGGTACATGGATCCTTGTTCCACCTACTCCTGACCAAAATGTGATTAGATGCAAATGGATCTTTAAAGTCAAACGGAAGGCTGATGGTTCAATCGAGCGCTATAAGGCCCGCCTAGTTGCAAAAGGCTATCATCAAGAAGCGGGTCTCAACTATCATGAGACGTTTAGTCCTGTCGTCAAGCCCACAACCATTCGAGTAGTGCTTTCTCTTGCTATCTCGAGACATTGGTCGATTCGCCAATTGGATGTCAACAATGCGTTTCTACATGGAGACCTTGAAGAACAAGTCTTTATGTCCCAACAACCAGGATTTGCGGATTCATTGTTTCCAAATCATGTGTGTCTTCTCAAAAAGGCACTTTATGGTCTCAAGCAAGCTCCACGTGCATGGTTTCATAAGTTGGCATCCGCTCTTTCAAGCCTTGGTTTCACACCCTCCCAATCGGATTCTTCTCTCTTTATTCGGGGTGATTCTTCTTCTATTACCATTGTCTTGATCTACGTTGATGATATTATTATCACGGGATCCGACAACTCTCTTGTGACATCTCTCATCTCTTCACTTGGTTCACAATTCTCTCTCAAAGACCTTGGTCCCCTCCATTTCTTTTTGGGCATCCAAGTTCAAGAACAATCCGATGGCATTCTTCTCTCTCAACCTCAATACCTTCGAGATCTTCTTGTTCGCTCCAAGATGGATGGTGCCAAACCTTGCTCTACACCATTTTCCAAAGGTGATCCGCTCTCCAAATACGATGGCAAACCAATGACCGATCCTCACACATACCGCAGTGTAGTAGGTGCTCTTCAATACGCCACTATCACTCGCCCCGATATTTCGTATGCCGTCAACAAAGCTTCGCAATTCATGCACTCCCCTACCGATGAGCATTGGAATGGAGTTAGGCGTATTTTGCGCTATCTAAAGGGCACCTTAACACTTGGGCTACATATTCGTGCGCACTCCTCTTTTGAGCTTCATGCCTATTCCGATGCAGATTGGGCTAGGTGTCCCGATGATCGTCGCTCCACTTCGGACTTCTGTGTTTTCCTTGGCTCGAATTTGATCTCGTGGGGTTCTAAGAAGCAAACCACTGTGTCCAAATCAAGTACTGAGGCCGAATATAGGAGCATGGCTGGTGCTTGCACCGAGTTGGTTTGGCTTCAGCAGCTTCTTCGTGAGCTTCATGTTCCTCTCTCATCTAATCCAGTACTTTGGTGTGACAACCTTGGTGCTACATTCCTTGCTTCTAACCCGGTGTTCCATGCCCGAACGAAACACATCGAAATAGACTTTCACTTCGTTCGTGAAAAGGTGGCTAGCAAGCAATTGGATGTGCGATTCATTTCAACCAAGGACCAACTTGCTGATCTCTTCACTAAAGCAATGCCTTCTACTCGTCTAGCATTTCTGCGCAACAAGCTAACCCTTATGCCTGGTTTAGCTTGAGGGGGGGTATTAGGCATAGTGGTTCTCTTGTAATAAAACCGATTTTACTAAACATAATTAGTTACACTTCTGTAACAGAATTAGGTAGATTGCTGTTCTGTGTTCTCTTAATCATATTGGATTAGAGATTGTATTAGTGGTTATATAAACCAAGAGTTGTACCTGCTGATTAATCAATGAAACATAATATTCATTCTCTCTTCTCTCTCTTATCTCTCTCTTACTGATTCCTATCAATCTTCCATTTCTTTCTGTTCGTAACCTTCAAAAAGGAAAAATTTAGTTTTAGACAAACTGAGCGTACACTAAGGAAAGGCATGCAGACTTTTGACAGCGTGTCCAAGGTCTTCGGTTCTCTCATTTATTTTTTATTTATCAATATCTTCTTTTCCTCTTGCCTCGGTAAGCCAGTATTGCTGTTGCTGGTGAGAAATGCAAAGAGAACGAAGATTAAAAATGGCATGATGTAAAAGGTCAAACAGAACTGGGGGTCTATTATCATTACCAGAACAATCAAGCTTGTTTTTCTTGCAAGTACCGACGAAATATGTCTACAAGGATCAAAATACTTACAGATCATGTCTACGGAAATTACTTATGAAAAGACATGGGACCCAAATGGAATTAATTTGTATATAAACAAATTGAAACGAGTCATATAAATGAAAGAAAGCTGGAATACCGACCCGCTACATTTATCAACAAACAGTGTGAAAGGCAGCTTCACTCTGAATGCGAAATCAGAAGGCGATAGAGGCACAGAGCGATACAGAGTTACAGACCCAAGCGCATTTGTAAAGAAATAAATGAAACAAGAAAAAAATAAAGAAGATATTTATTAGATAAAAAAATATTATTGCATGATAAATTTTAATTAAAATTTTATTCGTCTAATCTTGATCAGATGATCGAATGAATTCACTACTGAAAACTGCCGATCAACGATCAACGATCAACGATCAACAAGAGCTGGTAGTATCGAGTATCTGCATCCGAACAATTGAAAACAGGCCTTGAAAAGCCCGTCAAAATTATAGGGATGGAATTAATCGACTAATCAGGCCCGTGTCATTCAAAAGACAAAATGAGTTGGCTAATCTGGTTGTCCGCATCGGCTACTAGGTAAAAACTCAGAGATGGCTGTCATATGAAAAAACAGCTTTCAAGGTCTCGTCGCTTCGGTTAGTCACTTTGAGCCCCGAGACACCCTTCGTATAAAGGAAGCAGTGGGACCCAATGACAGACGAGCAGCTTAAAAAGAAAGCCAATGAAATCACTGAAGTTATTCCTGGTAATCATCCATAGTTGCTGATTCTGACTAGGAAACCTCGATCTATTTTATGGACCTTTCATAGAAAATTTCACCGAAAAAAATAATAAACCACGTGCAGTGTATGATTTCCACGGAGCGGGAATGAAGAAATTCCGTTTTTTTTTTCGGCTATCGCAATAGCCATAAATCAGGGAATCAGAATAGCAGGGAATCACCGATTACCTTATCTATTTCCTTGTTAAATTGTTAATTTGCCAAATGCGGGAATGACATTCCAGAGAATTACAATGCCAAAGAATTGCCTTTTAAAAGCATGAACCAAACGCCCCCTATATATATTTTATACCGTCAGACTTCGATCATGTGCAAATTAACGCACATTTTGTTTATCAAGCAGTTGATGCGGAGTGCAGCCTTGTTAACAGATCATGTCCAGTTTGGACAATAGCCCGTTCGGCAAGGGTCGTTGGCTTAAGTTTTAAACTACATCAAGGAGAACTCGTTCCACAATAAAATTAAAAAGTAATTTTTTTTAAGAAGGCTTTAAGCTGGTTTTTTTGCCCCCCAGCTCCTCAAATGAACAAGCACACAGATAGGAGCCTTTTGTGCTTCACCAAAAAATCCTATGAAATTTGTGGTCGCAGAACTTGCCTTTAATAATTAAACCTTGCTTTTAATTATCTCATGATCTTCTTTCAGAATAAAACTCAACCTCCCATAAAGGATACAGTACAACCAAGCAGTGGATCTGTTCCACTTCTCCATAATTTGAGAGGCACAAATTATAACTAGATCAGTATTAGTCTCGAATCCAGATAGCATTTCCGGCCACGAGTCCCAGTAAATCTCAATTAGTAAAAGTGCATTGATTCAATTAAATTTACAGACAAGAAGCACCGTACAGGGGGAATAAATAAAAAATACTAAAAGCTTGATAAAAGCTTTAATTTAGAGAAGAAATAGAAAGAAGCTGAAATGGATCTTCATTTATTCTCTGTTTTTGATTACATGATTCAAATACATTTCCTATTGCATATACAGAGAGATTCTAAGCTACGGTACAAAGACAGTTCATACTAACATCCAAAGGGAATATTCACCTCATTCAATTTGCTAGTGAAATATCAATCCGTTGGATTGTCATCTTGTGAGCCTGGATCTTCTATAGCTGGCAAATGCTGTATCTGTGTTGTAATAAATACCTTTTTGTTTTGGTGGTGTGCGTGCGTGCGTGGCGTTAGTGGAACAAAATAAAAAGCGAAAGGAAAAGAAAAGCAATTGTGTTAAACTTAAACCTCGCTTATATTGGGCGGAAGACGAATTTATCTCTCAGCAGCACACTCTCGGTTTTTGGATCGCAATGAATTTTTATATAATTCCCTATTTTTTTTGGAAGTGGACGCAACTTCAGCTTGCTTTCTATATATTTGCGATACCATACTCAGTGTGTTTACTGTTTAGCACTTCCAGCTCCCTCCCTTTTTGGTGTTTGTACATTGTAGTTCGCTGACTTCGCTCAACAATCGACAAGAGCTGGTCGGACCTAGTATCTACATCCGAACAATAGAAAATAGGATTCAATTCAACTAGCATGGCATCAGGCCCAGAAAAGCCCGTCAAAAGTCAGTAGCGATGAAATATAAGTCGACAAATCCAATTCAATTAGGCCAGTGTCATTTAATTCTAGACAGATTTGAGCTTGTCAATTTCAAATCCAACGGCTGATCTAATCTGATTGAATACCTGCTCAATATGTGCTTTTACTGCCCAATATAATAGTACAGATCATGTCCGGTTTTGACCATCAAATTTGAATTTTTTTTATGAAATCAAATTTGTAATTTCGAAATACATAGTTCAGATCTATTTAAGACAAGTTATATAAAAAGCACGATTAAACAATGATAAAACCAATTAACCGAATCCCAACCCCCCCCCCCCCACCACCCCCCCCCACACACACACACACACACAAAACCCGGCGATTATGACTCTTAAAATGATTTAATAGATTCTGATCATTAAGCGGATTAAGCCCGGAAAAGAGATAATTCTGTCGCAAACGCAGATTTAATATATTTTGATGTTTGTAATTTTAAATTACCAAGTATTAATTTGGTACTTTACTTTGATCGAGATCTTGTAGTATTAAACAAGTTAAAGAACTATTTTGCTTTAAAAATTGAGACTGTAATATTTAAATCAATAATAGTTTACTGCATTATCATATTAAAATTGATATCAGTAGAAATGAAAAGTTTTATATTCTATTATGTTAAGAAGTATGGAGATTTGTTATTTATAACTTGGACCATATAAAACTAGTCTTTATGCAAAATGAAGTGACATCACGATTTATCAGCATCTTTATCCTTCTTAGTATGAGAGCTGCTTGGGTCCGATGCCAATCGGACTCAAATTTGGGTTCGATGGGTTTCGAGACCGTTCGATCCACTTTAAGATTCATGCGCATGAATTTTAAAGCATATGCGAAAGTTACATGTGTGAATCTTAAAGCAGATCAGATGGTCATCAAATCTATCGAACTCACTTCGATGGGCGTCGGACCCAAATTGACCTCTCTTAGTATATATTGAACTGTGAAGTAAATGGTTTTTTAAAAGTTTATGCTCCCTCCATTAAATTGCATTTGAAAGAGACAACTAAACCTCAGTTTGCAAGACTTTATTTTTGTTCAGAAAAATAGGACCTACTTTTTTAAGTTTAATTAAGACAGAATGAGATTCACATGAAAATTTCCTTTACTAACATTTGCTGATCAATCAACTTCATATATTTAGATCGTACAGTCCAAATAGCAAAAAAAAAAAAAATAGTAATTTGAGAGCGAGAATAATAAGAGATACGGATTCTAATTTGAGCTGATTTTTTTTTTTTTTTCTAAAAAGATGTGGAAAAAAAACAATAGAGCATGTTTGACTTGTGGGAAAAAAATATGAAAAATACTTCTGTAGAATCAATATTTTTTTGCGTTAGACAATATTTAAAACTAAAAGCTTAACTCCTTCGTTTCTTTTAGTTTTCGATAAATTAACTTTGCAAAGATAAGCCGAAATATTTATTATTTCTAACGTATGAAACAAAAATATTATTATGCTCTTTTTTTTAGACCGAATCTCCTACTCACATGGGGACAGCAAAATTCTACCAATAGAATCCATCCATTAACGGTTATAATTAAAATATAGAGAGTATTGGATTTTGAAAAAATACAACTGATACTTTAATCATCACCGTTCATATCATGAATTAATGGACGTAACATATTGGCAGAATTTTCTTGAGCAAGAGATTTGGACTCTTCCTGTTTCTTTTCTTTTTCTTTTTTTTATGGAAAATGTACAACCATCCTCTGTCTTAAAAGTTGGATACAATAAAGACCTGTTATGCTCAGTGTCAGCCACTTGTTTGCCAAATGCTCTCCGGACTAATGCACACTCATTACATTTTCAAAAAGTGGAGGCACATTGAAAGTCCCGATTGATTGTATTCATATTTTCTAGAGGTAAATGTAAAAGTGAATCACGATAATTCTATCTTTATGTCCAAGTCTAAAAGTTCATACTACACTCGAAAAGGTCATCCAGCTATAGTCACAGTGGATCAAATAACTAAAAAGCACTTCCTAGCTTAGATAAACATCAGATGGGATGAATTGAGTCCGATCGAGTAATCCAATGGAGAAGATGACCATAACAATGGCATCGAGAGAACTAGAGGGAATGGCACCTTACGTCTTCACCTTCATGTCTTTAATGGTAGGTTATATTTTATACTTCTATGCTCCTTTTTGGAGAGTGCGACACGTCCCTGGACCCCCCACAGTTCCTTTTCTGGGGCATTTACACTTGATCGCAAAAGCTGGTCCTGATATTTTCACTGTCTTAGCAAAGAAATATGGCCCCATTTTTAGGTATGTGCTTTTTCCTTTTATTTTTCCTCCTAATTTTCATAAGAATCACAGGAGACTTGACGAAATGATTTCTATGAAATCGATGGTACACCAGGCCACTATCGTCAAAAATAAATAAATAATAAAAAATTACAATCTCATGAGAAGTACAGTATAAAATACATAACACTACTTCAATTATGTAAATAACGATGTGTATTGATTTTAGGTTTCATTTGGGGAGACAGCCATTGATAATTGTTGCAGATCCAGAGTTTTGCAAGGAGGTGGGTATAAAAAAATTCAAGAGTATACCCAATAGAAGCTTGCCTTCTCCTATTGCTGGTTCCCCACTACACCAGAAAGGGCTCTTCTTCACAAGGTATATTTTTATTACTGGAGAAATTATAATTCCTGCATATATATTGTTGTGTATCATCTTAGCATGTCAAAATTATTTATACATACTTCAATGATAAATAACCAGCAAGCTCTGACATATGAGCAGTGTTTTGTAATGTATCCTACAAAAACTGACAAATATTCTTATGAATCCGAATTTGTGTTTTGCTAAAATCAGGGGCGGTTCATTTTGTACTAATGGGGGGGGGGGGGGGGGGGGGGGGGGGGGGGGGGGGGGGGGGGGGGGGGGGTCGATTGACCCCTATTCATTTTCAAAAAATTTGTGCTTATACATGATTTTTCAATATAGTTTAGAGTAGAATGGTACGGTTACTGTAAAATTGACCAACATACTAAGTGGAGGTCATATTGTACCGATTATTATCACTTATCAGGGGTTTGATGCGACCTGCCAATTGCCAAAGTGGAGGTCATATTGAAGTGCATCTATTGACTAGTCATTAGCGACAATAATTTAAACTCAAAAGCTGAAAATAAATTGTCGTCATAGCTGAGAGTTCGAGGAGTTGACTGTCAAATTTAAAGTTTGGACTGTGGATCTGGCTGAGCCTGACCTCACAATCTCGAGAACGGAGTAGGTCCGATGCCCATCGGACCTACTTTTAGGTTCAACGAGCATGACAACCGTCCGATCTAATTCAAGATTTGTGCGCACGAAAATTGAAACAAACGCGCACGAAGTTTAAAGTGTTTCGCACGAATCAAATCGACGGTGATTAAACCCGTCGAACCAGAGTAGGTCCGATGCCCATCGGACCTACTCTCAAGTGCACAATCTCACCTGGCTCAACATCTCTTGGACCGAGTTAAGTTGGGTCAGTTGGATTCCAGCTGCATTTTGAACAGCCCTGTCCAGCTAATAATGGCCTGATATGTTTAATGATTGATCTTAAAATTTGTATATATGTGTCAACATGTAAGGTATATGTAAACGCTTTTGCTTCTGTTGTCATAACTTTGTCGTTATTAAACAGGTTTAGATGTTTAGCTCGTATGATTAATCTCATGTTTTATATTTGTAAAGAACTCACTTTGATTTCAGAGGCAGCACATTGATTTCGTAAATAACTCACTTTGCTTCCAGCTACCCCCATTGGCTTTCATACTTGCATCCGAACAACAAAATAGTTACTTTATTCTATTTTTAATTTTAATAAAGGAGATTTTGCCTAGTGGTCACAAGTCGCCGTTGTTTGAGATTTGAAATAGAGAGCAGTTGAATCGCATTGATGTATGCGTTTTATAGTGTTTCAAACTTTTACAAGATCTAGCTGACTTTAACCAAAATTAAACACCGTCCAATCCCAGTAGGTGCCAAAGTATTGCCAAAATTTAAAATTTAGAAGTTTAGTTTTTCTTTATATAGTTAGGCACTTTATGTTGTTCTTGATATCATTCAAAGTAAACCAAACTCCATAATCCAATTGACGCGCAAGTCTAATTGCAGGGATTCAAGATGGTCGGCTATGCGAAACACTGTCATCTCCTTGTACCAGCCATCCCATCTAGCAAGTCTGATCCCCTCGATGCAATCCTATATAGAGCGTGTATTTCAAGCTCTATCCAAAGTCTCTGTCGAAGAAGATATTTGCTTTTCGGACCTCTCACTAAAGCTAGCCACCGACATAATCGGCCAAGCTGCCTTTGGAATAGATTTTTCGCTAACAGCGGAAAACCCTAACTCTAACCTCAACATGGACCAAGAATGCCAAGGTTTTATCAAAGAGCACATTTATTCCACGACTTCACTTAAGATGGACTTATCTGGTTCTCTTTCTATAATATTGGGTCTAATTATACCATTCCTACAAGGTCCATTTCGGCATGTATTGAAAAGAATACCACACAGTGCAGACTGGAAGATTGACAAAACCAACATGAGACTAACTAAGAGACTAAATGAAATTGTAGCTAAGAGGGCGAATGAGGAAAAAAGAGAAAGGAAGGATTTCTTATCGTCCATCTTGAATGCAAGGGAGATGAATGAGTCGGCGAGAAATTTATTTACACCAGATTACATAAGTGCTCTTACATATGAGCACCTTCTTGCTGGATCTGCAACCACAGCGTTTACACTTTCATCAGTTGTTTACTTGGTGGCCAAGCATCCAGAGGTGGAGGAGAAATTGTTAGAGGAGATTGATCAGTTTGGCCTGAAAAATTTGGTACCAAGTGCTGATGATTTGCAGTATAAGTTCCCTTACCTTGATCAGGTAATTAATTAGCAATTAACTTGTACCCAGTGTTACTAATTTTCTTGATACAATGAATTCTAAAGGTGCTTCTATTGTTCCCTATTAGGTAATAAAAGAGACAATGAGGTTTTACACAGTTTCACCATTGATTGCAAGAGAGACATCTCAAGCAGTTGAAGTCGGGGGTTATTTTCTTCCAAAGGTTTCTCTACTAAGCTTACGTAACTACCACATAACATATGCTGATGCATTTTAACATTTTAACAGCTAATTTCAGAAAATTACTTGCACTGCACATTCTTGTTGTTTATAAGTAATAAACCGAACAACCTTTTCTAAAAATGGACTCCTGCATGACTTTTTTTTTTTTCCTGAATTTAAACAATAAAAATAAGAAAAAGGATTTACAGAAGCAATCCAAAGATAGAGAAAATATTTATTTTGATTCTCTGTCTACAGGGCGTGTGGGTTTGGATTGCACCAGGGGTTCTATCAAAGGACCCAAACCACTTTCCCGAGCCTCATGAATTCCGACCAGAGCGGTTTGATCCAAATTGTGAGGAAGAGCAAAATCGACATCCTTATGCGCACATACCATTTGGGATTGGGCCCAGGGCATGCATCGGACAGAAGTTCACTTTGCAAGAAATCAAGCTGACACTGATCCATCTTTACCAGAACTTTGTTTTCCGGCATTCACCAAAGATGGAAAACCCTCTCCAGTTCCAGTACGGCATTGTTCTGAATTTTAAATATGGAGTTTATCTCCGGGTTGTAAAGAGGTAGGTTGGGAACTTTCTGTAAAGCCCTGTTGTAAAATATATAATCAACTTTACGTATACATTAATAGTATGATGAGCTTACTCTTAGAAGAAAGGATACTCTACATTCTGTTTTTCAAATTTTCAAACTTGTGCCAGTGACTCTTCTAGTTGTCACTGAGGTATTTAGCTCTCAATGCCTACTTTTTGTACCTTTATTTTTTAACAGCAAGGTAATACAAAAATTGAAAGCTCAAATTATAAAATAAAATCATTAGATGTTGTGATCAGCAACAGGATCTTTAAAAAAGAAAAGAAAACAACAACAACACCATGTAGGCAATTTTTTAGAATAATTTTTTTTCTCATGTTTCTGCATGCATTGTTAATGAAACATAGTCCATCAAGTACCACAATAAATTAAGGGTTAGAGATAATCAACATGTGGATATTAGGACACAACAGTCACTGTCCTGTTTGACTACTTCTCTCATGGAATATCTGTAACTTTCTTTAACAAAGATATTCCGAGACGCTACCTAAAGTATATGATTTATATCGGTTGGTTTATCACACCTGATATGCATCGGTGAATGACTGATACATGAATTGTCTAGATAAGACAGACACATTTTAATGAGACCAAGTTGTTGTTGTTGTTGTTGATGATGATATAAACAGGGGAATAAGATTATTCTGATGCCAGTCTCACATCACATGAAAATAGTTCAAAAGAAAAGGAATAAGAATCATCATCACAATTATTGTAGAGGTCTACCAAACGGTCCAAGGGGTATAATGCACTGCATATATACGACAGAAACCTAATTAATATTCCTTTACAAAAACTTTGAACTACTTGTAGTACAAGGTGAAGCGAGAGATATTTACCTCTCAGAGATTCCAACTTATTGCAACTGTAAGAGATTTACAGTTCATTTACCGACAAATTAAGTGCCACCATTAGTCAGATACAATACGATCGAGTTCTGTTAGTTATTGGCACTAATGAACTGTAAATGGCACTTTGTTATAACAAATGAATAGTATTTGACAATGTTGGCACTAATGCATTAAAAATTGTTGAATTTAAATGGTTGAACAATTCAAATATTTCGATATACAGTGCAATATACGCATGTCTAAAAAAAATTCTAATAAATATTATTCATTACTATTTAATTTATATAATCATCATTAGATTCTAACTTAGACATGAAATGTTGATAAATAGTTTCGAAGTGACCATGCATATTGAACGGTGTAGGTTTTTGCACTTGTGTCACTATTTTGCTTTGAATTCAACTTATGAATAATGACCCTATCAGTTTTTTTCAAAAAGGTTGTGTGGTTGAACTTTAACGACTACTCTTGTTTCTGATTTCATTTTCATATAGTACACTGCACTATCAGAAAGCTATGGTGCAGGAAAATGATTGTGAATTCTTGTGCAGATTTTGTTGCGTCGTTTTCTTTTCAAAATATCAAATGAAATAACCTTGGCAGGTTTTGTATTAACATCAGGGATGCGACAGCAGGTACATATTTCAAACTTCTTGATAGCATGATAGCTAGACTTTGAAATTTAGTTGAAGAACTAACCAAATATGCCAAAATGCCATAAAAATTTCGGAATTTATTTCCTTAATATTTACTAAATTATGTTGAGATTTATTTGTAACTACAAATAAAAAAAAGGGATCAACTAACAGTCCCCCCCATTCAGTCCCCCTAACTGTCAAAGTACAACTGTCAGTCCCCCATTCAACATACATTAATTCAGTCCCAAAATGGAAAGTATGAATACCTAATATATGAAGTATTCATATATAATTCATGAAATATTCATACCTAAAATATCAAGTATTAATTCACATACGGACTGGGGACCATTACTTTTCGGGAACAGTAACTGTCAGACTGCATTGGGAACCACAACCAAAAAGTCACGTGGATCACACCACCAGTCCCCCATTCATTGATTAAATTAATTCACATACAAAATGGAAAGTATGAATACCTAAGATATCAAGTATTCATATATAATTCATCAAGTATTCATACCTAAGATATCAAGTATTTACTCTAAAAACTGGACACAATACTACCCATCTTTTACACGTTTTTCAAGGTAGTTTTTTTTTCTCCATTCATTCAAACCAATTTTTGGGACGATCTGTGAGGAATTTTGCAAATCTAAAAACACGAAAGTTTTCTATTTTTTTTTCTCTTTCAAATAAGATCCATGATGACATACTTTTACACGTTTTTCAAGGTATCAAATGTTCAAATATGAAAAGTATTCATACAAAATGGAAAGTATGAATACCTAAGATATGAAGTATTCATATATAATTCATCAAGTATTCATACTTATGATATCAAGTATTTTAAGAAAAAAACTGGACTCAACTTGTACACGTTTTACACGTTTTTCAAGGTGGTTCAATGATTGAAAAAGTTAGTTATAATGGGGGGGACTGTTAGGAGACTGGAATGGGGGGGACTACATCTTTACTCTAAAAAAAATGCTATAACCCATTGATTATTTTTATAACATGAAATGAGAATCAAATATGTCTCCTTTTTGCATTGATACTAAAGGAACAGAAGCAATTTCAGTTTCTTTAAATTAAGTTCGAAGTCCTTTAGACATGTCTAAAGAAACCGAATGATTATGTTTCTTTTATGAAATAAAAAAATAAATTCCATCTACCTTCTTCCCACAAAATAATATATTTTTTAAAAATAAAAAATTCTGCAGACTGATCAATATATATTTGCCCGTAGAACGTAGGAGCAATTAAGGAGCCTCACGTTTTTTTTTTTGTTTTTTACAGTATGAAAGATATTTATAATAGAAAAACAGAGACAAATATAGAGACATCAATGACGTCACGCTTTTACTTTACTGTTGAGTACAAATATTCAAATATTAAACATGGTCCTGGTCCTGGATTAGTTCTTTAATGATGGCACCGGTCAAGTCTCACAGCCGCACTCAAAAGGCGGGGTCAAGTTGGGAAGTCTTCTATGGAATCGTCACCACCTAAAATTCTAATAATTTGAAATTTATAAAGAGTTGAATTATAAGCTCATTAAAAGAAGTTCGCAAGTATATATAAATTAAATTTGTTGAATTATGCTCAAACGATGATATCGAACATTTCATTACCTATACACTTATATATACTAAGTTTGTATTTTCTTTTGTTCCAATAAATTTTGTGGTAAAAAAGTAAAAGTTATATTTTTTTTTGTTACTATTTAACTTCCTATATAATAAATAAATTACAGATTTTACTGCTTAACTTAATATTTGTGAAATAAATTGAATTAATTAATTTGAACTTGTCGTCTAAGCATATACTGCTTATACGGTAGATTTTAGATTATACTCACACGAATTGCTTTATAAGACTAAATTTAACTACTTTATTCATTTATACATATACATATGTGCCCACTTAATTAATCTATACAACAGTTGCCTTGCGACTAGTAGGGACGGACCCAATAAGTCCCGAAGGAGGGCAACTGTCCTCCTAAATCTTGAAATTTAGTAGAAAAATTGAGACCAAGTTCTTCTTTGCTTCTTCCTGGACCCATATCAATCCAAAACCTTATTTTGTTCTTCAGCCACTTTAAAAAAACTAACGGGGCAAACTCAAAGAGATGAAGCCTAAAAAGTCGGTAAAAATATTAACAATTCCTTAAAAATTAACGGGCCAACTATGCTTTGCTGTCGCTTGGCACTCCTTCCTTCCTTAGCGCGCACAACCAGTGTTGTAAATAACGGTATTCGGTCGTCGGACGGATAGGGTACCGATAAGTGATTAATCGGTATGCGGCCGACTAATCGGAATTATGCGGACAATTTAACGTTTTTATTAAATTTATGTATATATATCATAATTTATTAAAAATAATTTATTTAACTCATTAAACTTATCAAATAAACTTAATTTAACTTAGTTTTATTATTATAACATGACACTACGCTTATTTATTCTTAACACATAAGCATTTTACATGTTAAGTAACACATATATTTAATGAAAAAATAAAATTGAGAATTAAGCATTTTCAAATACTAATAACATATTATTTGAAAGAAATTAAACATTCCAACATAAAATCATTAAAATTAGTTTATGATAACAACTTAATTACATAAATGAACACGTCGTACTAATCGAAAAAATTACATCAGTAAGTAAGAAAAATATATGGTATATAAATAATAGAAGAATTAATCAATTTCAAAGTAAGTAAGAAGAAAAAATATATATAAAAAATATTGAATGTATATCCAAGCATAAATAAAACTACAATATAAGATTTATAAACCTTATTATCACACACTATCACAGAAAAAAAAATGTGAAAATAAATATTCACTGGAATAAACGGGAATAAACGGGAATAAAACGGGAATAAACGGGAATAAACGAGAATAAACGAGAATAAACGGGAATAAACGGGAAAAAACGGCCGATTAATCGGAAAAAACGGCCGATTAATCGTTTTCATCCGCTAACATGCCTCCGTTAAGAGTGTTCGTGACGGTTAGGCCGCCGTTTCCGATTAATCGGCCGTTTAATCGGCCGACTAGACCGTTTTTTACAACACTGCGCACAACAAATTCGCTCTCTCTCTCTCTGTGACTCTCTCTCACAACAAATTCCTTTCTTAGTGCCTAATCTCTCTCTCTATTGCTCCTTGCTATCGCCCATGACTGCTCTCTGACTCCGAACTCCAAGTACGATTTCGATAACTTTTAATTTTGTTTGATTTCCTTGAATGAGAGATGAATAATGGTGTAATGGTAACTTAAACAAGGCTATTGAATTCCTTGAATTAGAATAGATTTATTTGAATTTCTTGAATTATGATAAAATGACTTGAACTCTAAATTACTTGAATTAGGATAAATGTACTTAAAGTAAATTAGAATAAATCTCTTGAATTATGTCTTGTTAATGGTAATGATAATTAGAATAGAACTCCAATTAACTTGAATTTTTTTCTTCAAATTTGTGGAGTAGGAGAAATGGATCCAATTAGTTAATGGGTTTGAATTCAATTCGTACCTCCCAGCAAAAATCTTGTATCTGCCCTTGACCACCAGTTATCCTGCACGACCACCTGTAATTAATTGTTAGCATAGTATTATGAAGAGCTAGGGTTAGTTTGTACTAATTATACTGCGAATAATTGCACATAATTGTGAGTTTGTGAGCTGGCTTGATAGTAGCCAGTCTTGGCCCTTGAGTAGAGTGGGAAAAATGGCATGGCGGAGTCAGTTTCGTCACGGAACGATACGGTTACGGCATGGAACGGCACGGTTACGGCACGGAACGACACGGTTACAGCACAGCATACATGTCAATTACGTGCCGTGACTCGCGTGTCCCCTGCCGTGACTCGCGTGCCGTGTTCATTTTTTGAAACTTAGGCACGGCACGTCACGTAGTCACGCGAGTCACGTGTAATTAGAACCATTAAATATTGATTTAATGGTGAATCTTGAATAAACTAACATAAATTATGATTAAATGATCATGTGAGTCACGTATGGTCACGGCACGTTAAGCACGGCATGACTCACGTGGCGTGACCATTCGCGTGCCGTGACCACCCCTTGATATTTTAGTCACGGCACAGCACGTAAAAAGTTAACTTGGTCACAACATGTTAATCACGGCACGACACGAGACCAAAATCACAGCGTGTTAGTTGCGGCACGACACGTTTTTTCCAATCTACCCTTGAGTGCATAAGTATTAAAGTGTGAAGATCCCGTCAATTGATGTCAACTCAAAAGTCACTACCAAATTTGAATGGAATCTCTTTGGAAGCCGTCCAGATGAAAGCATCGCTGTCTGCCGTAATGGGACGTCAATCTTTCGAAAAGGTGATGTAGTAACCTCCTATGTGTCTAAATCTTATGGGCAAATTAGTCCCAGATATTTGCGTGTGGACCTGGGTCAGATTCTATTTTGGGCCAATCGCCACTTTGCTTTGGTCTTTTCTTTTTAAATTGCGTTCAAGATGACAAGTGTATTGTATGCAAGAGTCATCAAGGCTAGCGATGCTGCTGCCTATGCTCTGTTCAGTTGCTTCCGGTTTATCTACGGCAGATGGAAAGTGATCATTCAAGTGTATGAAATGTGTGAATCAGTCCGTACCACAGTAACAAATGAATTATTCGGGTTCGGTTCGGCGGAATCAAACGTTCGTGATTCGGGAATAATTCGGAAATAAGTTTGATATAATTCGGTAATTTTCTAATAATTTTTAAAATTATCTGTTTGAAACTGTCAAATAATACAAAAAACTATTTATGTGTAAAATTTTAAAAAAGAAGGAATATTCATGCAAATTTGATTGTTAACTTTTGCCTTTGACTATCCAGCCAGCTGACTCAAAATATATCTTCGTTTATTATTTTTTTTTCTTACCTTAAAGTACTCAAAAGTACTGACACAGCTTTGTCCTTTGACTTATATGGCTTGCCCCTTCGGAAGATGAGAAGCCAAATGGCTTGTGTGACTTGCCCTTTCGGAGAATTAAACGCTAAATTGGCTTCTGACATGAGACAAATTTACCGAACAAAACGCGTTTTATACGTAGAATTCGTCAAATTCGCAAATTATTCGCGAATTAACGTTTTAGACGTTGATTGATTCGTTAGATGCTGAAATCCGAATTATTCGCCAATAATTCGCGAACCATGTTACTATGGTCCGTACAACGATATGTTCAACATAGTGTTTGGACAAAACCCGTCCGGTCTAGGACCGGCCCGAGCTCGTGCCTAAACCCGGACCGGACCGTCCAAACGGGTGGGCCAGGTTAACCAAGGCGCGGATCTCCCTTTTTGGACCCAACCCGTCCAGACCCGACCTGTTTGAACCCCACATCAGAACCGGACCGCTTGAACCCGTGCCAAACCCATGCCAAACCCCTGGATCCGGTCCGAACCCGTCTGAGCCCGTGCCAACCCATGCTAACCACATTTCCATTTTAAATTGTTGTAAAAATTAGCTGCACCATATTCTCCTCCTCTTGAAGAAGACTCGACCTCAAGTCAGCTTGGTTTGCACTAGACATCCCTCGAGCTAGACATGGCACACGACCTGCTATGATACCAATTTGATAGCGGAAAATAAACAAAAGGTAGCTTTATTAATTGAGTAGCAAATAGTAGATAATTTTGAAAATGGTGCAGCTAATTTCTACAACAATTAAGAATGGAAATGTGGTCATCAGTTTTGGCAAGCAATTAACGGTCTAAAAATGCATTTAAAAGCAAATTATCATAGCTCATTAAGGAGAGAAAATTCTGCTAGTTTATCACCATATTTTACAAGATTTTGTAACAGCTAATTTTTGTTTCTCTTTTATTATAAATAAGTCCATAGGTTAGAGAAGAGGGATTTTGTCTTAGTGTGATGCTAAGCTTAGGATGAGTGGGTCTTCTTTCGGGTCTCCTATGGGTGAGTGAGTTCCCATTGAATTCTTGTTGGGCGAGTAATTAAGTTCCTTAAGGGTTGAGGGAGTCCTCTTTTAGTTGATTGACCCCAACAAATATCTATCTTGTATCGTTACTATTTATCAATATAATTTTCTGTTTTTTAAGTTTTCACAATCTCTATTATGTTTGCAATATTTTTCCGCTATCAGCAAGACGAATCAGTACAGGGCCAAATAAATCTCTAACACAAAAATCCCACTACACTGTCTCTCAATAAGTCAATCAGAACCAACAACTCAGATCAAATCATTTAAATTATAAAAAGAACATATCTCTAGTTTCCTCCTATTCATAAAAGAGAAACTAATAGAGGTTGATCCCGGCCGCAGCAAAGGGGGCTGGCTGGATAAAGGAATTAAGCTGAGGAATCCATCATCTCGGTCTTGGTCTCACATGGTTCATTTAATTGGGTTCATAGAAGAAATTAATTCTGTTAGTCGAGCGAGATGTAAATTATGAGAACATTGCGTCTTGGTTTGTTCAGTAGAAAAGTTCATGTATTCTATGAAAGTTGAATTATTCATGAGATGTAGACCTGGGTGGCTGGGTGGCTGGGTAGATAGCAACAGCAGACAATATGAAATGATTGATGCATATGGTTGAAACATGTTGTCGAACAAGAACTATGAAATTATGAGATCAAGATTGAATCTTTCACTGGAAGCTTTAGTTTGTCCCAAATCATTATCAAAATTTAAAAACTGGTCAAGCATAGAAAAAAAAAATTTTGAGTTCACTTTTTGTAGAAATGAGAACGAAATTTATAAATAAAAATAGAAAAACAGAAACGTGTTTTTGGTTTTAAGAAAATAAAATTGATGTCAGGCGCACTATTAACTATTGGAATTTTAAATCATAGAAAGCAAAATCAATTTCAAATTTATTCAATTTGATACATGCTCTATTTAATGATTTCTAAAACATTTGATAAGTCTATCAAAATTGGGTAAATCTGAATTTTCTTATTTGACCTGAAACCAGACTGATATGATGGTGTAAGCCCACAACAAATGTGAGTTGGTGATGTGGTATTCTAATTGGCAATATGTGAAGTGCATGGCAGCTTCTGCCAGGTTCTAAAAAACAAAAAAAATATGAAGGTATGCGGAGTCATTATTCCTCTGTATAATTATTTGGGTTGCCGACTGGCCGATTTGCCGGATATTTATATATATGAAATGTTTTTATTCATTTGAACCTTGCCCATCTAATGTATTTGAAGTTCATCTGCATGCATTTAGTTAAAAACGGAATTGTGCGGGCGTTTTTTTTTCTGGACAGAGATTTTTTGTTTAATATATATCAGCGAATTAGAACTGTTATGGTGGTGATAAAATTAAAAAAAAAAACAGACTTTTTTTAATATATATCAGCAAATTAGAACTATTATGGTGGTGGTAAAATTCTAAGCTAGAGTAAGACTCCTGGAGAAGAACTAAGGAGCTTCTCACCAAGCTTCTCTGTGAGCTTAACTCAAAAAAGATCGACTTCAAATGATGCATCCAAACTGTTGAAACCGGTATATTTCATGAGTATTGCGTTTACATGTTAAAATTTTTAAATTTTTGAAGTAATTTAGTACGAGTTCATTTTTCATCATTTTTTTGCCCGCTTGACTTTATACTAAACTAGTTCGAAAAGTTGTAAATTTGACATGTAAATACATCACTCATGAAGTAGATCGGTTTCAACGGTTTGGATGTGTTGTTTGAAGCCAATTCAATAGATTTTTGAGTTAAGCTCACAAAGAGACTTGATGAACTAAAGAACACCTTAGTTCTACTCAAGACTCCTGAAAGAAGCCAAGATATGTAACAATATATTGGTCTCTAGCATTTCAGAAAAAAGATATTTGTTTGAGTCTAAAATTTGTTATATATAAAATTTCTCATAAAAATGATCTTATTTTAAAGTTTTCTTATTTTTAGTGAATATTTCTTTTTTCGGAGTGAAAGTATAAAAAAAAATCCTAATTATCAAGTCCATGCATCATTTCATACATTTTTTGGGAGTGAAAGTATAAAAAACAATCCTAATTATCAAGTCCATATATGCATATAAAAAACAGTCCATCTTTTTTTTCGAAGAACTGAAATTAAATTAAAATATTTTAAGGTTCATATATACCCCTCAAAATATACACTTCATTTCTACTCTTTGTAACTGATCACATCCCCAAATTCCTACTTATTTTTTATATTTAATACAGCACAGCGAAAAAAGAGATTTGAAACATGCCACATTTTCTTTGCTGCCGAGTTCACTTCCTCTGGCAAGGAAAATTTATTCCCACCTTCAATTTTGATATTTATTGGTACCTAATAAATTAAATTACTGCATGTACCCCTCACAAAAAGTAACAATGTATATTTCTAAGAGGTCTTGGTGCATTAGTACTGTGCTTGACATGTTAAACACCACAACTGGGCCACACTAATTTCATAGAATTGAAATGACAAAAAGCCACAAAATGAATATAAAAGCACTTAATGAAGCACTTGGTAGTAGCAATATTCCTTAAGAAATCCTTTTTAAGAGGATAATTCTGACAAAAAGTTGTACCAGTGGTATTTGATCGATATCAGAATCTTAAAATCCTCAAAATTACGTATTCCCCCCTCTTAATTTCATAATATCACATATATCCTTCTAAATTTTAAAAACTCACAAATTTGTACAATTTATTGACTTTCCTATTAAAACTCATGTTAAAATTATAAAGCCCATTTTTACCTGTATTTAAAAAATAAAAATTATCTAGAATGTTTAAGAGAAATTTAGTCTTTCTAATTGGTCAGTTATGAAATCAAATGGTTTGTTTTCTTACTTGAGAGTCACACACAAGCATAATGTCTAAGGGTGGAGTTTTTGTCTAAAGGGCTTTGGACAAAATCTCATCCAAAGTCAGTTGTAAACTGTCCGATCTGTGTTAAAATTTACACGGATGGTTTAGATTTACGGAGCTATTTAAAGTTATTAAGTTTCAAATATGTTGACACGAATCTTAAAGCAAATCAAACGGTAAGACCCAGGTTTGGATGAGATTATGTCCAAACCCCTTTGGACAAAATCCAATTCCTATGCCTAAATGCCACCGTGTATGCGTCATAAATAGATAAATGAATCATTTGTCCTTAAAAACAGATCAGTTAGAAGAAGGAATATTTTTATTTGAGTGAGGCTACGGTACTATGCATAGTACGGATTGGGTCCGTGCTACGGCTCAATATTTGAGTTTTTAAAATTCTAACGGTCAATCCATACCGTTCAACATGATTATAAAATGAATATGTACTTGCAAACCAAATTTTACATTTTTTCAATTTTTTTTACTATTTTTTTAGATAGGCAGAAAATCACTGTTTTTGGATGGTCTAGAACTTTCAGATCAAGTGATTTTCTACCTATCTAAAAAAATAGTAAAAAAATTCAAAAAAATGTAAAATTTGGTTTGCAAGTACATATTCGTTTTATAATCATGTTGAACGGTTCGGATCGACCGTTAGAATTTTGAAAACGCAAATATTGAGCCGTAGCACGAATCCAACCGTACTGTGCATAGTACCGTAGCCTCACTGTTTTTATTTTTAATAAAGGCTAAAATGTGTTTTAATAGAAAAGTCCAAAAATTGGATATAAATTTGTTATTTTTTGAAATTTAGAAGGGTCAACATGATATCATGAAATTTTGAGAGAAAAATACATAATTTTGAGAGATTTTAGGAATATACATGAAATTCCCCCCTTTTATATCAACAAGTGGTGTGTACCAGAGAAACGTTTATTATATTAATAAATGAGTAGAACTAGAGTGCTCTTAAGTCACAAAGTTCATTTGTAAATTCAACTCTAAAACATATTGGATTGATTTCTATGACGAATCCAAACCGTTCAAACTCATCTATCTTACAAGTAATGTGTTTACATAAAAAAAAAATATGGAATTAATTTTTTATAAAGTCAAGTGGTAAAAAAATTTTAAAAATGAATACATTAAAATTAATCTATAAATCTTCTAATTTTGACCGCTTGACTTACTTAATTAATTCGAAAGTCTTAACTAGTGGTTGTATATACTGTACGCCCAATGGCGGAGCTACAGTACCACAGGGGTAGGCAACAGCCTACCCTAAATTTTTTTTTTTTTTTTGGACTAGGTTATTTAATGGGTCTTGCCTACCCCTAGATTTGATTCTGCCTACTCCTGGATTCAATTCGGAGTAACAATTGTCAGTTCATAATCAGATATGGATGTGTGAGTCATTTAATATAATTAGGGAAGAAGGGTATTTTTAAATCTTTGTTCATTAAAAATCATCACATCAAATTCTATGGCCGTCTGCACAATAGATATTTATATTTTTATGGAGGCGATTTGAACCCGAACCCGTTTAGAAAAAAACCCGAACCCAATCGATATGCCTACTCGTGGCTCAAATTCTGACTACGCTACTGTGTACGCCCCCACTAGCTCAATAGTATCCAGAACCTCTTCTAAATCCCTATAAAAGCAACACATCCCTTTTAAGCTCTCTCATTCTCTGTCCATCTCTCTCTGTTTGATGGAGCTCATAACAAGCAGCTTCTCCAAATGGTGGGAGGATTTTGGGTCCATATTAAGAGCGTCTGCTCCTGTCGTTGCAATTTCTGTTGTACTTTTTGTTGGTTTCTTTGTCAACTTCTATTTGCCGTATTGGAAGCTTAGAAAGGTCCCTGGACCTGCTCCTACCTTCCTAGTAGGTCATCTCCCTTTGCTTGCCAAGCATGGTCCTGACGTTTTCAGGTTCTTGGCCAAGAATTATGGACCTATTTTCAGGTATCAAACCTTCTTTTCTCTTTCTCTTTCTCTTTCTCTTTCTCTTTCTCTATCTCACACACACACAGCTGAGCATGCATTAGAGTGCACCCACAGATACGCACCAAAAATTTATAGAAGACACTTCTTATGTAGCTATTATAAATTGCTTTATAGAAAACATCTGTAGAAGGCCCTGTTTCATTAGCTGAAACAGGTTAATTACAAGGAAGATGTTCACTGAGCAACCAACGGCTCAGTACATGAAAACAAAACATCACTACTCAGTATATGAAAACAAAACAGATCTCATGCACTAAGTACCACTAAGGAAGAACACCACACAACAATTATAGGAGATTAACTCCTCAAAAGTTAGACCTATTTGTTAACTGTCTGTCCACTTATTTATCTGTTAATCACAATAATTTATACTTTAATATATTTTATTTGTCGTTTATGTATATATCAATTAATAACGTGGAGTGAAAAATTAAATCAAACAAATATAATATCAGTAACGACAGTATTGAAATATTTGAAGGCTTAACACTATCAATTTTTAATTAATAACAAAAATTGTAATTTAAATATTATATCCTACTTGCCGGAACTTATCTTTTGCATATGTATTGTGTCCTGCATAGGGGTGTCAATGGGTATGGTACGGGTCGGGTAGAAACATTTTCATATCCATACCTATTAAAATTGACTTTATCCATACCCTACCCATACCCATTAAAAATTGACCTTATCCTACCCTACCCTTACCCGTTAATATTATCGGGTAACGAAACGGTAGTGGATGAATAACGGATATACTAATATAATAATTAGTTTTATTATATTTTACAAATTAAATATAAAAAACTCATTCATTACACATATGTAATTACATTTAGAATAAAAAATAAAAATAAATGTGCAATTAATTCCAACTAAATTGTTTTTTATAAAGGAATAAAATTTAAAAACACAAATACATATTTAGATGAGTTGCAAATTGAATTGAATATATATTTAAAATTTTATAATTATCCTATAGGATAACAGGTACGAAATAGTCATTACCTATACCCTTACCCATACCCAACAAACTAATGAAAAAAAATCTTACTCATACCCGCCTTATCGAATACGATACGGGTCGGGTAAATGACTAAAAAGATACCATTGAAATATATCTGTTGATTTGATTTCAAAATTCTCTGGTTCAAATTTGTGTTACTCGTTCATAGCACTGTAAATTTCCAGTCTGACACAATTCGGTGCTACGATGAATATATTGATGAATAACTAGCGATGTAGTAATAGTTTCTCCGGTCTGATACCATCAAGTGCATGGTTGTCTAGGAAATAATCCAATGGGTCGGGCCATCTTTTCTATTGTTTATATGGACCGAGAGAAAGCTAAATTCTGAGCCCATCTTGTTTAATTTTGTCTCTAATAATTTAGCATCCTGTTGAGAAAATATCGAATTCCACATTTTTTTTATTTGAGCTTGTAGTAGTGGACTGGTTAATAGCTGAAAAGACTATCTACTCGCCTTATAATTCAGATGTGCTCACTATCTACTTGCCTTATATCATTATTTATATTTTCCCACATAATGATATCTATCACTTTTCGCTAGTTTTTCGCTCATGTTCATCAAACTAAGACAACATCAATGCACGCACCCGTACATGTATCTAATTTAATTGAAAACTTGCAACAAATGTGCTCGTCTCTTGACCATAGATGCTCATTCTTTCATTTTCTGAACTAGTTTATGTGAGTGTTGATTTGAAATTCAGTGCTCACACTAATAGCTAGATGAACAGCTTTGACTCTCATCTCATGTTTACAAAAAAAAAAAAAAGACTTTAAAGTATCCTACCACCAACTGACAGGAAAAGAGGAACCACCTTCTCTATGCAAATTTCCCCTCCAAATTGCCTGTATTATATTAGGCTAGCTAACAAGAACTAATGTGAAAATCACATAATGTATGTAGATTTCACATGGGAAGGCAGCCACTAGTGATGGTAGCAGATGCAGAGCTATGCAAAGATGTAGGCATCAAAAAGTTCAAGGACATAAAAAACCGAAGTAGCCCCCCTCCGACTGTCGGTTCTGCTATCCACCAAGAAGCTCTCTTCCTGTCAAGGTACATACAACCTAATGACCCAAAAAAGCATCAACCTATCCCTCTTCGTATAAGTTTCACAATATGAATTATAATATTATTTGAATTTAGGGATTCAAGGTGGTCATCAATGCGAAATGCTATAATCCCTCTGTACCAACCTGCGCATCTTGCGAGTCTTATCCCAACCATGCAATCCTATGTGTCCTCTCTCCTTCTCAATATTTCTAATACCGAAAAAGAAGAATATGTCCCTTTTTCTGATCTTGTGCTCAGAATGTCCATTGACATCATTGGTAAAACCGCATTTGGCTTTGAGTTTGGCCTCATGGATCGGTTCTCCAATGAGAGAAATAATGATGAAACAGAACGTGACAACGATGTTACTAACTTTCTCACAGAGTATAGGTTAACACTAGCATATCTTAAAATGGATTTGTCGAGCTCCTTATCCACTATATTGGGGCTTTTTGTCTCACCATCTCTACAGAAATTATTCAAAAAATTACTCGCACGGATTCCAGGAACCATGGATTTCAAAATTGCGCAGAATGAGAAGAAATTGTGCCAGAGAATTGATGCCCTAATTGCGAAGAGATCCAAGGAGAAGAACCGAGAAGCGGTTGATTTTTTAGCTGCATTATTAAATGTGAGGGAATCGGGAGTTTCTAAAGATTTATTTGCAGATAATTACTTGAGAGCTCTTACATTTGAGCACCTTATTGCGGGAACTAAAACAACCGCCTTCACGATTTGTTCAACTGTTTACCTTGTTTCAAAGCATCCTGAGGTCGAAAAGAAATTGATTCACGAGATTGATAGTTTCGGATTGCGTGATTCAGTACCTACAGCTGAGGATTTACAAAACAGATTTCCTTATCTTGATCAGGTAATTAGTTGTATGCTTTTGTTAGTTGCATAGGTTTTAAAAGGACCTTTGATTTTGTATTAAGGATTAAAATATGCGTAATGCACCAAGTTTTTATTGGTGTCAAATGTGAAATGCTCAACTGACAAGTTTTCACCAAGAATTAAGATACAGTTTTAATGAAGAAAAAATGAGTTATCTTTGGCAAGTTTTTCCTTCTCAAATGAACTTCATCAACAAATGAATTGGTCTCAATTATAAATATTTGGGTGCATCTCTTCATAGATATATGAAGGATTACTGGCTGTCGTACCTTGCTTATACAAAGTGTAATTAATTTTCAGGTAATAAAAGAGGCAATGAGATTCTACCTTGTTTCTCCTTTGATTGCAAGAGAAACTTCTCAAGAACTGGATATTTCTGGCTACAATCTCCCAAAGGTAAGAACAAATATAAAAATTAGAAAAGAAATTAGAATTTCGTTCTTCATCATTCAACTCTCATTTACTTTCTGTTATTTCTTTGATCAATCAGGGCACGTATGTTTGGCTTGCAGTGGGAGTATTGGCTAAAGATCCAACCCAATTCCCTGAGCCTGATGTGTTCCGACCTGAGCGGTTCAACCCGACATGCTATGAAGAGAGGCACCGGCATCCATACGCACACATCCCATTTGGAATTGGACCTCGATCATGCATCGGCCAACGTTTTGCAATACAGCAGATTAAGTTGACAATTATTTTTTTGTATCAGCACTGTCTGTTTAGGCACTCACCATTGATGGAGTCACCCCTCGAGCTTGAGTATGACCTTGTTCTTGGGTTCAAGCATGGGGTCAAGCTCATAGCGGTAAAACGATGAGCTTAATTCGGTGCTGATCGATCATTGATGAGATAAATGTAGAATATTCTTAATTTGGACAGTGTAAATGTACATTTACTTTTATTGTACATCAATTTGGTATTGTTGTTAGAATTGTCCTAATAAACATAAAAATTATAGAAGTGTTGATTTGTGGTACATCACTATTCAGAACGGAGAGTTGATTTGTGGAATAAGTGTAAAAGTGTTGCATATTTCCAACAGTTGAAAAGGTGTTAGCAGGAAAGTCTACTGGGCTGACAAACCATTTTCAACAGAATAGACCCGGCCCATATTTTTGCTCTAAGACCATGCTAAATAATGTTAAGACTTGAATCTAAAATCCACGCAAGTTCAATTGGGCCAACGAGTCTAATAAATCCGCAACCCTATTTATTTGCTTGCTTCCGTTTCCTTCTTCATTCCATCCCACCTCCGGCTCTCTTTTCTAATCTTTAGCTAGTAAGTGTGCGTGTACTTGATCTATTTTGTGCTGGTCTTTCAGTTTCTGGTAGAACCTGAATCAGGAAGTACCAAATTCAACCAGCTGCTCCAAATTGATTAGATGAAAAATGATCGGATGAAGTGTTGTTTGGGGGGTCTAGGTTTCATTTGGAGCTACCTCAAAGACCCGCTATATCTTTTTGGTTTAATTATGTTCCTATGATTTTTAGAAAAGGAAAAGGTATGTTCAATCGACTCTATTTAACTAGAACAGCTGTCTGTATAGGATGCCTAATTGCTACCTAGATTGAATCCATAGCCTACATCTGTTTTTTTTTTTTTTTTTTTTTTTTTTTTTTTTTTTTGTGAGAGAATAGCCTACATCTGTCATTGCCTATCACATGAACTATCTAGTCTATGATGGCAAATTAATTAATTTATTTGCTTTAGTGATGATATGACCAGCAACTTTCCGATTCCACCCTGATTCAAATTTTAACCTAGCTGAAGACAAATGAGGTCTTTCAAACGTGCATTACCTCAATGAAAGCAAGAAAAATTATATTAGCACCTAAAGTTGTAAAGGATTTATAGTTTCTCCCCCTGAAAGATTAACTATTCATTTTTCTTTCCATAAAATCCATAAACTGCCCCATTTTAACTAATTAACAATCTTAGAATCTTTCAAAGAGAGAATATTCTGTGTGTCAAAGTTCTTCAATATTTGAGCAGGCAAAAGCAAAACTGTTAATAAGATTTTAGTTATGATATTTTTTCTTAAACTAACCATATTTTTTGTTATATGTTGTGACGTTATGGACATGTAGCGGTCAAGGTAGTATATTATTTTATTGGGTATGTATTTAAGCTAGTTTATATGAATTATTAACTTATTTAATAATTATTCATTAACCTTAACGGATAAGAATTTGATAGGTCCTTGTGGACAGATAAGAGTAATTTTCACATATATGATTATTAAAATAATTACATCTAATTCGTATCATATCCATTTATTTCTAATGTTAATCACGTACAATTCCATTCTATCAAGTTGAACATTTATTGAATTTATGCAGAAGTGACATCTACCAAATAAAAATACTTATAAGTCACGCTAATATGTATTTAATAATATATAAATTTATTCTAGTAAATATGAATTAGGCACAAATTTAAATTAATACATCGTTAGTTGATAATTGTGAATATTTTGCACATTTGGCAGGTAGACGAACCGGGCCGAAAATAATCTAAGACAAATCATTCCTCTTATTTTAATTTGTCTAGTTCCCTTAACAAAATTTCGCATAATGTGAAATGATATAATCAGATATCAAATATGTATATTTCCGCCTTCGAATAAATATAAGAACGGATCCGAATTGCTTGCTTCAAATCTGGGAAATTTTGGAGTGAAAACAGTATGGATAATATTTGATCCGTATTTAATCTGTATTTGAAAAAAAAATTAAATGGAGATTCAATATTCAAATTTTTATGTGGATATGAATACATATGGTTTTACGTTTTAATCATTTGTATCCAATAAGTAAATTTATACCATATTATTAATATATATTATGAAAAAATTATGTTATTCACCATTATAATTAGATAAATATTATGAATTTTATTATTTTTTAATAATATTTTTTATATTTTTTTAATAAATATCTGATCCGATCCGTGTTCATCCATCTAATATCTAATTTGTATCTATATCCAGAAAATAAAATGAAAATAAAAATATAATTTTACTACTATCCGCTCCGTTTTCAGTCCTACCGGCCGAAATTGCCTAACCTTTTTTATCTGAAATGGTCTCAACATGTGGCCTAGTACATTAATCAACAATCATCTTCAATACTTCAACACATTTCATTCCAAGAACCAAAACAGGAAACCAAACAACATTCTGTATCTTAGAAAGCGAGCGGTGCGTATAATGGAATGTGTGTGGAAATAAAATCATCATGCCAAGCAAGAAATTTTGAGGCTTCCACAACATGCTTCCACGCATTGATACCGTACAGGGGCTAGTAGAGTCTACGAATTCGTATTCTCTGCATTAACTCAAAAGGAATCTTTTGAGTTTTGAGTTAATATATCTGAATCATCCGATCCACTTAAAGATCCGTGCAAATTAAATCCGCACTAATATTAAAAACCTTTCCGTTAAAATCAGACAACAAAATTGATTCTGTTTATTATCAGACGGCCGAGATACATTAACTCAAAAGATTCTCACGATACGTGTTCGTCAGTCTACATGGTCGACATTCCTGTCATTGTGCCACCTGTAAATCATTTTTACGGCCAGGGTTCATCGCGTACTTGTGGGGCCATCCTGTCATCTGTGAGCAGTTAAGGATTTTTTAATATGCTCTTCATAGTTCGTACTTCAAAGAGCTCCTTGTAAACTTACAAATTCTAAGATAACCTACAGTTGTTCATGTATGTTTTTTAAGTTAAAAGATTATATGTGTATTATATCAAGTGATAGTAGGGGCAGATATAAAATTTTTATCATGGTAGAGCAAGAAATTATTGAATCAGATTCAAATTCATTAAATTAAAATTAACTTTTAATTTTTTTTTATCAGTTAATCAAATCCATTTTAAATAGCTAATCAAGTGACAATTAAGCTTAAATTGAAACTAACCCTCAAATTGACAATCAAGCTTGCACTGACGGAGGAGGAGAGGAGTTGCCGAGCTGTGCTAAGCAAATCGATTGAGCAGAGGAGGAAAAGAGGAGCATTTGACGGCCTAAGATCGTGAGCGATTGATCAGAAATTGCGGCTGCGGAGGAGGAGGTGATGCATCGCCAAAATGAATTTCTCAACAGAGCTAGGAAAAAAGAAATTGCGAACATAGCTACTTTTGAATATTTGAATATTGATCATTACTATATTTGACAACATTTGCATAGAATTTTATACAATTTTTCCTCAATGTTTAAACAATATGTAGTTATAATTATTATAGTTGGAACATTTTTACATGTGGCGGCTTCTTTACAAAGTCATAATGTGCAATATTATTAATGAAAATGTTTTTTTATGATAATAATTTAGCAAGAATCAAACTCAAAATTTATGTCTTTGAACCGTAATATATATTATTAATTATTTGCTCTTGAAGCTTAAAACTATCAGAATAGGCAAAATTTTGATTTTAAATTCTTATCAATTGCAAATTTATTTTGGAATCAAAGTGTGTTAAAATCATACAAAGACATTCTTAAAGTCACGGTGATGAAAAAATATTTCATGAATTACTAGACAAAAACAAAAAACTTACAATATCAAACTATATATATGAGGCTGATAGAATATATGACAGGCTATCAAATCTAAAATAAATTTTATTCAAAACGTATAACCCAAAAGAACTATGTAACTACTCCCGAAATATTTATTCATAAGAAAATTAAAAAATATATATTAAAAAAAAGGAAATGTTGTGTAAAAAATTTAAAAATGAGAAGGCATTAACAAGCCATGGCGTCCCTGTGGGACGCCATGACACATCTCAACACTTGAAAAAAAACGAAAAAAATAACGCCTTCAGCCATCCCAACAGGAAAAAAGAAAAAAAAAATATTCTAAATGGGACGCCACAAGCCATCCCAATCAACAAAAAAAAAATGTTGGTTGTCGCTGATTTATCGCTATTTTTGAGATTAGTTTCTTTGTTTTTTGACTGCTGTAGAGCAAAAGAATGGGAGAGAATGACAGAAGAGGAGAAGGCAAAATATGAATCTGTGGGAGTTATGGCGGACCATTATTATTGTTTTTCCGTTTCTTTGATTGGACCGAGCTGGGCAATGGCGGCCTACTTTTCTTTTCTTTTTCTTCTTTTTCTTTTTTCCGGTTGGGGTGGCCGAAGGCGTCCCACTTCAATTTCTCTTTTTTCTTTTTTTTCATGGTGTTGAGATGTGCCATGGCGTCCCTGCGGAACATCATGGCTCGTTACTGCATTTTCATTTTTTAATTTTTCACGCAACATTTTTTATTTTTAATATATATTTTTTAATTTTCTTATGAATAAAAATTTCGGCAACTGCTCTGTATAATGCTAAGCATCCTACTAGCAGATTCTAGTACTTTCGAGGGGTTGAGAAACAAAAGGTAGAGTAGCCTTGTGGATTAAATTTTCAAAAAGCAAAAGGTGACAATGAAAATATCCTACTGATATAAAGGGGCCTCTCTTCGTCGGCGCTCTCTAGAAAACTTGGCTGCTCTCGGAATCGTCTAGAATGATCCAAATTAAAATTTCCTTAAAATATTTTTGTCTATGCAATTTTAATTTTAATTTTAATCATAGTGAAAGGTAAATGCCCGTTGGATTCTTTAGATTAAAAAAAAGAAAGAAATTACTTAACAATTTTTATTTTGATAATTTGAAACTTTTTAAAATTATGATTAAATTTAAAATATAACATTATAAAATAATCTATATTATGTACAATTTATATATCTAACATATATTTTACCGTAGATCAAGTGGCTTAAAATTTCAATAGTTCAAAATTAACGACCTTCTCAATGCAATCATCAAATAATAATTAGATTAAACAAAATTTAATTATTACACTATTTATATGTACAATAACATATATAAAATTTACACTTTTATTTTTAATTATACATGTTTTTTATTTATTGTCAAAATGATTAAACCATTGTCAAATCATATTTTTTTTTTCTTTTAGAATCATATATTACGACAAAATTTTCCTCGAAAATATTTTTTTCAAGAGAAATATAACATTCTTTTCAAAATAAAATTCGTGGAATATGCACGTGGCAACGTGATCGATACAAATAATTATAATTAAAACCACACAAGTACACTACATGCTAAAATGTATATCGTCATCATAAACAGTTTGGCAATTCTTTTGCCTAAAGAAAAATACCTTTCCCAAAGTAAAAATCTCTAGAAACTTCTACACAAAAAAACTCGAGAAATTGGTCCCCGTCGCTCATTTAAACCGCTCACCCACCCAGAAATAGAAACACCATCAGAAACAAGGCAAAAAAAAAGCACCACCTAAGCATATCACCATTTTTTCCAGAATGGAGCGACAGCAGTTTGTATCAGTGAAGAAGGAAGAAGATGAAGAAGTGATAGAGATAGAAGAGATGATAGCATGTGTGCCACAGCCTAAGGAGGGTCTACACGAGGCGGGGCCGGCGCCGTTTCTCACTAAGACGTTTGACATGGTGGGGGATCCCGCGACAGCCGACGTCGTCTCTTGGGGCCCAGCAAAGAATAGCTTTGTAGTTTGGGACCCGCACCGCTTCTCGGCCGTGCTTCTTCCAAGATATTTCAAGCATTCTAACTTCTCTTCCTTTATCCGCCAGCTCAACACCTATGTATGTGTGTGCATATGAATTTATCAGCTCTTTTCTATTTACTAAGTTTTGTGTAGTAATGTTGATATAGATATTGCAAACTGTAGGGTTTCAAGAAGGTAGATCCTGACAGATGGGAATTTGCAAATGAGGATTTCTTATGGGGACAGCGCCACCTGTTGAAAAACATCAGGCGCCGACGAGGTACATCTGGCAGTGGTACATCTGGCAGCAGTAGCAGTACGACTAATGCCTCTGCCACATGCGTTGAGTTGGGAGACTTTGGTGTCGAGCCCGAAATTGAGAAGCTGAAGAGAGACCGTAATGTGCTGATGATAGAGATAATTAAACTAAGGCAGCAGCAACAAAGCTCCCGCAAAGCGATGATTGAGATGGAGCAGCGTGTGCAGGTATGTACCCGATTGAAATTCGACAAATTCTATGGTTTAATTGGTTTGTTGCATATGCCAACTGATCACTTGTATAACAATGCATGGCTAATTTGGTGGCTTCCAATTGCTTTGTATTTAATTCGTGGTTAAGTGTAGAGAGGTAGGGTGTAACTAAGAAAATAAAAATTCTTCTTTTGGCTATGCTTTTCCAAGAAATTTCATGGTTGATTAACACTGGCTAGTCATGTATACCTGAATATGAATCAACCCAAGTTCTCAGTAATATAATGCATTGGTTATTTGTACACAGGGAACAGAGAAGCGGCAAGGGCAAACCATGTCGTTCCTGGCACACACACTAAAAAATCCTGAGTTTGTGCAACAATTGGCCGCACGATGCGATAAAGATAAGTTACAGCTAAATGGTATGAAGAAACGAAGATTGCTCGGACAGAACAGTATGCAAGATATAGAGAAGTTGTTGTCGGATAGTGTTGAGAGTGAGGAGGGGTTCGGAGAAATAGAAGGCATCAGCGAGGATTTGATTTGGGATGAGTTGGTGAAGGAAGAGTCGGTCGAGCAGATTGGCGGGCCCGAGATGAACCTTGATGTGGAAGAATGGGGAGAAGTAGATGAGTTGGTTGAACATGTAGGATTCTTCGGTTCGTCTTAGTGTATTGCGCATATGGTGATCCATGCTCAAGTCTATTAATCTGCAAATATGGTGTGGTATCAGTACGTATTTAACGCGTTAATCTATATATGTTTTTTTTATGTTTGATGAAAATGTGTGTGGTGATTCGTCTGTGTTCTGTACAAATTTCGGAGCAATTGGGGGTTTTTCTTTTGATCCTTTCTTTTTTCTTGGGTGTGAATATTATTGATAGATAGGTTAGGTCCATGACCATGACTAGTTAAATGCATACATGCATGTACTTTCATTGCTAAGAGATAAAAAATAATCAGTGTGTTTTTTTTCTCGATTGTAGGTTGATGATGGATAAGAGATTCCCCAATGGCTGTGCTGTGCCTCTTAACCTCTGTGTTATAGTTTCCATTTTGTTCTGCTAATGTTACAATTGATGGTGTATATATATTCTGCACTTGTTTTGTAGACTGAAATTTGGCAAAGAATTCATCATCAGTTGAATTACATGTTGGAAATCTGACTTATATTGTAAATTAATTCTTATATGGTTCAGGACGGTATCAACTTACCAATTTCTTCGGAAAATTATTTTATGATTTTCTATGGTTAACAGGATTAATCTCACTGACAGGCCCAATTAAGATTTAATCTCTTATCCCAAGGTCGTTTTGCTGTTCGATGACATCTTGGAAACCAGCTCCAATACGGTCAGTGATATCGTTTGGTTTTATTTTCCTGGAGTTTGTTGGTTAGTGTGATCAATAGTGTCATTATATGATAAATTTAGGGATTCCCATAAATTTATTGGCATCGAACGACAAATTTAGTGACAGTTTGTCAACCTCTGTGGCTTGTATAAATCAGAAGCGGAATGATGAAGGTCAAAAGGAAGATAAACAAAATCCGTAAAAACAAAGAAAAACAGGAGTTTTCTCTCGGAAGATGGTCCTATTACGTTTGCTCGTTTAAATTGTAGTGATAGTTCAATCAAACACTGCGCGCATGACACTATAGGCTTATAACTAACCTGAGGGGATGTGAATTCCAAAAGGTGAACCAGGTCCTCTTATAAGAGGTACTTGGCAGTCAAATCTCCACAGCTTATTTAGCTCACCTTTTCAATGGTGTTATCTATGATATCCAGAGGTGACTTATCAGCCCAGGTGATTAAATTATCCACAACACTATAGCAGCGGAACTCTTCTGATCGGCCAAATTGGTCATAGAAGAGTAAGACGCCAGTCGCAGAAGGTAGTGCTAGTCGCAGAAGGCTGAAATTGGTTGCAAAAGGGCCGGTTGCAGTTGCTCTGTCGCTGATGCTCTCCCCGCTGACGTCACCAGTCGCTGAAGGGTAAGGCGTTGGTCGCAAAGGAATTCTGCTGACGTGGCGGAATACTAGCGGAGACCGATAGGGTGGTCGCTGATGGGCCCAAAATCGGTCGCTGAAGGATAATGTTTTTATTTTTTGATATTTTTTTTTCTCCAATTGGTACGAAATGTACCAAACAAATATAGAAACCATAGAATTCATTCTGTTCATTTATTTTTTTTCAGCCCCAATTGGTACAAAACGTACCAAATAATTCACAAGCAATTCAAATATACAATATAAAATACTGGTACGAAACATACCAAGCACCAAGCAATTCACAAAACGACATAAACATGAAATATCTAAAGTACTACATAGACATCAAATATTTAAAGTACTACATAAACATCAAATATCTAAAGTACGATATAAAAATAAAATATCTAAAGTACGACATAACAATCAAATATCTAAATCTCATACAAAACGTCCTAAAATTAAATATAGTCATCTCTGATATCATCCCGCTGTCATCCTGAGCATCGGGTTCGATGCATGGTGCGAGCTAGAACCTCCCTGTGAGAATGTAACAAAATTTTTAGGATTTAATGTTAAGAGTTTACTGTTTAGGTTTTAGGGTTTAGAATTTTTAGGAGTTTACTGTTTTGTTAGTTGATTTGCCATACTTTGTGTCCTTATTAGTTATGGATGCCCTTATTGAATTCAAACATACCCAAAATCGGATTTCGTACCTGATAAGACGAAGAACAACCCATGCTACGCCTCAACTTCTCCATGAATTGGTTGATCTGTGGTTGAAGCACGCCCAACACCTGACCTGAAATCGCATTTATGTCTTCTTGCCTGAGAGGAGGCGGTGCCGAATACGATTGCGATTGCGATTACGGAGAAGACGCCTGGGACCCACCTGGACGATACAGCGATCTCGTCTTGCCTGAAACATTAAAAATAAGATAATTAATATTACGTTACAAAATTTAAATACAAATTTACAATTTTAAGTATGTATATTTTACCTAGATAGTTATCGCCGTGAGCATTATTGTCTGTGTTGGCGTACCAGATGTCTGCGTCAAAAGAGGGCCAAAGGGCTCAATTAGGCCCATACTCTGCACGCATATCCCGATCGTAGTCTTCCTGCAAAATTTATAAAATAAAACAACAATAAAGTAAGTACAACAAAGAATGAATATTATTAAAAGATTGTTATGTTTTATTACTTGTGCCTTTTTTGCCCTCGCGGAACAAAATTGCCCCGTCTTCTGCTGGTATGCGTCGTCGTGAACAGCTCGTCAGACCACCTGGGCTCGCGCTGGTTTTTATTCTCCTATTGTGAATAAACATTTCAACACAAATAAAATTATCAAGGTTAGTTCGAGTAAATTGCAATTGAAATTAATTATTTTGATGAAATAAAACATCTTACGAATCTTTGTTTGTGAACCAGCATGTTCACTGAGCCCGTGATTGCAAAGGAACCCTCTCTAGATGAGGCCCTATTTTGTTGATTCTGCTCACTCCTCCTAGCAAAGTCTTCAGTGCACCAATAGTCGCACAATTTAGGCCAGTTATTCGCCGTTATCCAATCATATGTGCTTGGCACCCCTCAGTCCTTCTACTCCATAATGCTATCTCCATATCTATCTTTCGCTTCATCTCTGCACTTGTTAAGCAGGTTTCGGAGAGCTTTGTTGGCTATGCTGGCGAAGGTCTTCCATTCCAGATCCATGTCTTCACCTGGGAGAAACTGAAAGTGCTTCTGCATGCATCATTAAAAAATCGTTGGTTAACTTAAAAAGAGAAACAGTAGGTTGCCAATTTTAAAAGGAGATTTTACTCACCAAAAACTCGTCCTAGACCTCTAGTTTAGTTTCCTCAGGATAGTCATCAAATTTTGTGCACACGGGTATTATAGGTAATCTAGTTTCCGCAGGATAGTGGAAACGTGCTCATTGTGATATTATTTTGTTGACATTTTTTGTCGCTGTCAACAAATCTCCAAGAAAAGATCTGTAAACAAAATTAATTAAAACCACTACAAATGGATAATCCTACATGCACAAAAATTAAATTTTACCTATAACCGACCCGACGAATCACTGGTCTGTTCTCCGACCTTTGCGGCGGCTTAATGTATGCATTTCGGCCGCGCGGAGGGTGCTTGGATCCACTGGATGATGCCTCATTCTCCTTACCCTTTCTGCTCGGCATACTTGCAATAAAGTTTGTAAAAAAAATAGTTTTACAAACAATCCAACAAAAATAATACATTACTTAAATGTTTTTTTCATTTACAAAAAAATTAAAAGATATTAACCTAAATGTAATAATTAATATATGACATTCTAAAACTTTGACTCAAACAAAAAATCAACATCTATACTTTAGACCCTTCAGATATCATCAATTGATAACGGACCCTCTAAAGCAAGTTATGGAAGAAACACAAAATCAAATCAAGTGTTACATCATCCATGCAACAAGACTTGTATACAGCCATACAAGCGGCATCTACATAAGCTATGAATTTAAACCAATTAACCAAATTAATCAACCAATTAATAAAATCAATTAATCAATTAACCAATCAATTAATCAAACCAATTAACCTAACTAATCAAAGCACATTTCATAAGACAGATCTACTTATTGATTCGGTTCATGAATATATTATATTCTATTTATAAAAATCAACCTATTCTAATCAATTCAACAAATAACGTAGTCTTGAGTACCTTAATGCAGAATTTTCAAACCAAAGAGACAGATTCAATTAGTTTGGCAACGGGTGCGGTTTGGGAGTCTTTTTCTTTGATCGATGGCTGTGAAAAAAAGAGGAGAGAGAGATGCAGGGAAATAAAAGGGGTGAGGGGGCGGGGTTCAAATTGAACAGGGAGTGATTTAAGACAAAAACTTACGGTTATTAAAACTTTGGAAAATTTTAGGGTTTTATTTATAGAGTTTATATCAAGGGGTGCGGTGGTTTACAAATTGAGGTGGCGGGGTTTGAACAGGGGAGCGGGATTTTAAAATTAGAAGGGAGAGAGAGAGAGAGACTTGCCGGGAGAGAGAGAGACAGCGACAGCGGGGTCAGGCGGCACCGCGGCAGCGTCGTTGTTTTTTATTTTTGGCTAAACTTAGAAAATGACGGGGGTTAGGCGACAGAGAAGAAAGACTTGACGGATTTTTAAGAGGACACCCTTTAGCGACCGGGTCAAATCAGTCGCTGAAGGGTATGGGCGCCGGTCGCTAAAGGGTTCGTCACCGAAACATTTAAATTTTTATTTTTTTTTTCTTTATGGGGTCTTCAGCGACCGGCGATCATACCGGTCACTGAAGACCGGTTTTGTTATAGTGCAATGAACACTCTAAGAACTATGTGCAAGTGGTACAAGGTACATACATTGTGGTACAGACAGCACAAATATAATACCTATCTATAAAGTATTGTGGCCCGAGCTAATGGAATACATATCCATGGTCTTTTGTATCACAAAAAAAATTAAAAGAACACTAAACTATGATACAACAAAATCTAAACTAAGACAAAAGTAGCAAAGGAAACTACACATCTGGTCTTGATGCCATCAATCGTCGTACTCTTCGTCTACAAATTCTTCTTCTTCCTCCTCTAATTCTCTGTTATCCATTTCTTCTTCTTCTTTTTCATCGCCAGTAACAATAAATCCACCTAAGGTTTCATCATCTTCATCATCAACCTCTTCATTTTGAACCGTGGAATCATCCTCATCTTTGACCGTCTCTTTTCTTGGTTTTTTCAAATCTTTAGATCTCGTAGTATATTTAGAAACTTTTAGACTGCTTGCATCTTTTGCAATAAGGTCCTTCTCTTCTTCACTTACAACAGTCCAGTCGTCATCCCCCTCTTCTTTGCCTCTTTTCTTTCCTGCCCTACCGTTCTTTTTTTTTGACGTGCTAGCCTCATCGGTAAAGTCATCCTTTTCATTCTCAGAGTCGGAATTTTCTTTTGGTGTGTCAAGGTACCAGTTCCAGTTCTTCATTGGGCGTATCGTTCCCTTAGAGTACTTGTCAAATTCATGTCCCGTGACCAGAAACCCGAATTCTACATATACGGTACAGTGTTAATTCTTTAACTGTACTGAAGTTGCAATATTAAATATTGAAATCGACTGGTTTTCAATAAGTATCATAATACAATTTTCACACAAATGTGTTGGTATAGGTAGTACAGTAATCATTGCATGCACACTGTTCGATGAAATGGCAAAAAAACAATGGTATATGCATACTAATACTATATAGAAAATTAGAGATGAATAAGAGTACTTTACATATTTTGTCCAAATATAGTGAAAATACTAATGCATAACTTAACAACAGAAACTGGTAAAATTACCTTCAACAGGATCAATATTTGACAAATCTAAGCTCTCCGCCTCAAGCTCCAAATCAAATTCTCCATTTGCTCCTACTTCCTCTCTCAATTCCTCTTTTTCTCTCTCCTCTCTCTCCCTTCTCCTCTCCATAGTCCTCCGCTCTCTTCGTTTCACTGCCTCCAAAATCGACCTCTCTACCTCTCTCTTCACAACCCAAAAACTCGGGCTTTGTATTGACAAAGACAGCCTATCTCCGTCTCTCAGCTCTCCCTTCTCGCCACGTCTACAAACTTTCTTGCAACCATTGGTCAGAATCAAGATAGGGTTCTTTCCGATTACCTCAAAAGTGAGCGTCGATTCGGGGGTGAGCGTCAGCGACACGTGGCGTCGTGATACTGTGGGGTTGGATGAGACGTTGGATCGACCGAGAGTGGTGGTGTTGTTGTCGATTGAGATTTTATCACCATTTTCTTCTGATTGGAGCTCCATAGAGAGAGAAGTGCTAGAGAAGAATCCTGTCTGACAAATTTGGTCGAAGACTCGAAAGCGAGACGGAGGGAAGAGAGTCAAGCGGTGCAAATAAAATTTTAACATAAAAGGTTTTGGGCTTAATTTCAATTTGGGCTTTGGGCTTTGGGCTTAGTACTTTTACCATTCTTCTCTTGCAGATAATGATAATCCAATTTCTTCATATTAGCATATGAAGCCCGATATTTATACTATCCAATATTTTTGTATATTTTTATTTCGTATTAATACCCAACGATAACAATGCGTTAATAAAGGTTAGGGCAAGTAGGAAAAGGATTTTTTTTAATAGGGAAAATTTCTGGTGTACCCATACAAACTTTTAAAATAGCTAATTTTTTCATAAAAACACTATAATATTCAAGACACGTCACGTAAAAGATTTGGTCACGGCACGACACATGGTCACGTGTAATTAGGACCGTTAAATCTTGATTGAATAGTGAATCTTAAATAAACTAATCTAAATTATGAAAAAAAAACAGTTAAATATGGCCAAACATGACAAACGTGACTGGTCACGTTTTGTGGTCATGGCGTGATTAACGTATTGTGACCATTCACGTACCATGACCATCCTTTCAAATTTGGTCACGGCACAACACGACACGTGATCCAAGTTACAGTGTGACTAGTCACGGCACGACATATTTATATCCTTAGTAGTGGACCTCTTTTTCTCCTAACAAATCAACAATTTTTCTAAGTGAAGTAACGAATCGGACTGCGTTTTTTTTTTCTTTCTTTCTTTTACACGAATCAGTTTGGGCTGACTTTCTTTTCCACACAATTTTCTTCTACTAGACCGTGAATTAAATCTAGGAATAAACATTCCATTCAACAGTAGGCACAAGTATAAAATGTCACTGGATCTAAAAAAAATTCGAATCTAGAGTAGACACTTGCCTACTTCTGGCTCTTCTTGGATCAACCATTGGCTATTGGGTTCAAAGATAATCTAGGAGGAGACCTCGGAATTAAATTTTAGTGATGGTTTATGTAATAAAACTGGTATATAGATACCACTAGCTTCAAAAAAAATATTAAAAAAAAAACATCTAATAATTGAAATATAGAGCAGGTCCGATGCAAACGGGTCGAACAGTCTTGAAACTCATCGGATTTAAAAATAAATTTGATGTTCATTGGACCTGTCCTAAATTGAATAATCTCCGAAATATAAGTTTTCTTGCTTCTTTTACTTCATAATTTCAAAACGCTCATAATCTCGTCAGTTTTCTCAAAACTGTTAATTTTTTTCTCAATTGATGTTCGACCGAGCCTGTGCCGTAGGCATATCTGAAATTTTAAAATGAAAAATGGTCAAAGAAAAGAAGAAGAAAGAAAATATTTGTTTTGTTAATTATCAGTAACACGACTTACACGACATACATTTTTTTTTTATTAAGAATGCCTTCTTTTATTTGTTAATTGTCAAGACATGCATCCGACCTCACACTCAACCTCAGCACTGGAGAGCGCCTTCTTTATATTGAGAAAGCACTCACACATCAAAACAAAATTGCACTATAAAACAAAGATTCTGTCATTATGGAAATAAAAAGTTGTGTTAGTTAAAGAGCAAAAATATGTCAATTGGGTGGACGGAAGGCTGATATGACGTCTCACTAAGGTCATGTTGGCTCCACAATACACCCAAATTTCTAATCCTTTATAATTCTTTTTTCAATTATTTGAAAACATCCGAAGCAAAGAATGTAAGTTTTATCAGAATTTCATAACACAAAATTTAGGGAATGATTTGAGTTCTGTTGGTGTGTTCTTTTCTCATAAATTTCCTCCTTCCAATATTCCGTTCCAAGTCTCTGACAGGTGGGGCCTCACATTCAAGTAATGCTCACTGAGAATACAAATCATTTTTCCTTGTCTTGGTGCATGACGTATCATTGTCCAACAGGAGGCCCACTACGCCGCTTTAAAGAAACAGACTTCGACGGTGCTCAGCTCTCCAGGTGTCCCCAATCAAGTACGAATACGTATCCTCTGCATTAACGCACCATTTGAGTTTTCGCCACCAACCCTAAAAAAACGCACCATTTGAGTTAATTTATGAACCGTACGATCAAATTCGGACCAATCCTGTCCCCTCCTACAACGCAGTGCACTTAATATTAGTGCGGTCTCAATAGGACGGTTCCGATCTTACTCAAAATTTGACTAATGCAGACGGATCGAATCAATCAAGTAACAGCCAGTTAAATGTCACCACGTGTCAAGATGATTTATCGTGACGTCATTTGCGAACATGGTAAAGATAACGACCCACGGTCTCGGATCGTGGTGGGTATGCGACGTCATTCCTTGCCTAATATGTTTTTCTTTATTTATCGTTTATTTTGCATTTATTAATTTTTCTGT
>JAJGRW010000806.1:0-21677 GCA_025461045.1 Carex parvula
TTTTCTTTTCTTCATCCATCATTTTTATTTCATACCTAAAACCTGTGAAACAGAATAGAAAATATATTAGAGTTTTAGAAAAATAATATTGGTGGTTGGAAAAAAGAAGTGGTGATTTATGAAAACTAACTCAGTTCAATTAAAATGTATGTTTTGCTTTAATTTCGTAATAGTTCTTTTTTGACTTGACGAATTAGTTCCAAGACCGTTCAACTAAAGATTTCGACCAACTATTTCCTTTTTTTATCCATATATATACATTTTTTGTTTTTCTGGATGGTGAATTGATATACAATAACAATATATTTATTGTTTATATGTAACAGACTGTTGTTATTGAAAAGGGAATTGATAATTGACAACGATAGAAATTGTGCATTTTGGAGGAAATAAAACTATCGGCCGGTAACATGCATGGTTTTGAATAATTAGGGCTCATGTGCGTGCAATGTTAAAGATTTATTACCACCACAAGTTGGGTATTGCAAATTTGCAATAACGAGAACGGAGTAGGTCCGATGTCCATCGGATCTACTTTTAGGTTCAATGAGCATAATGACCGTCCGATCGAACTTAAGATTTGTGCGCACGAAAAACATGCACGAATTTTAAAAACATTCTGCACGAATCTTAAAGCAAATCAACGGTGATAAACATCGAACCAGAGTAGTCCGATGCCCATCGACCTACCTCAAGTGTTGCAAAGAGAAGAACCCAATAAGCTGATAAAAACAACTAATAATCTTTTTATATTCTGTCTGATATAGGGCTGTCAACGAGTTGGCTCGGGCCGAGCTAGGTTCTAGCTCAGCTCGTAATTCTAGATCGAGCTTTTACCGAGCGAGCTGGACCTTTGGCACCCGAGCTAAAAGTCCAGCTTGAACTCGTGACGAGCCAGCCGAGCTGGCTCGCTGGGTTTGGTTGTATCTTGTTTTAAGAAGAAAATAATTCTACACACTTTTTGGATCGAACTGACCGAGCTGGACCGAGCTATACAGTATAAAATGCACACAAACTCAGACAAATTCACAAATTGATGCTAGCCGAGCTAGCTCGCGAGCTGACGAGCAAGCTAGGCCCTAGCTGAACTCCGTTAATTCTGGACCGAGCTAGTGGCGAGCTGGCTCGTTAACAGCTCAGTCCACTAACGAACGAGCTGTTAGCGAGCGAGTAAGGTGCGAGTCGCGATCGAGTCACGAGCTACGAGCTTTTTTGCCACCCCTAGTCTGATACTCTGAAGAAAGGCTATGTACCAACCCTAGGTCCTAGGTCCTAGGTTCATCATTCAATTATTTGTTTATTCATTCACACCCTTGACCCTTCCTTTTCATTTATTTGCCTCCTTTTTAATAGCTAGTTGAAAGTTGTTTTTTCTTGCTAATGGTCAACTATCGCATTTCTTATTTGGATATTGCTTAAAATAGGCAAGCCAATATAATCACGATACTGAAAAGATGTGTTGTGATATAGCTAACAATCTTTTATTAGTATTTATAAACACAGGCGCGTACATGCATCAAGGCTCCTATCTCGCTGTTATATATAATTGCAACTACTGTGTTATATGTTATGGAATTTGAATTGGACGTACTAATTGTGTCATACATGAATTATTTTTAAATAAAAGTTAAAAGTCAAGTAATTAAACTATTTAATATTAACAAGAATTTCTTTTATTATAATTTCAAATCTACGACTTCTGGATATTACCTTTGTCGCTAGACCAAAGGCTAATTTATGACAACAAATGCGGACTCCATTATTATAGTGAAAAATAATAGAAAGAGGGTATCAAAGGAAGAACCAGCCTTTGGTCTAGTAGCAAAGGGCAACACCTTCTGTGTGAAAGGTCGTGGGTTCGAAACCCAAATGGGCCGGGATCCTATATGGACATCAAAAATGAAATTTGAAAGGCTTGATACGTGTGAAAAACGGATCAGATAGTAGTAAAACTATATCTGTATCTGTTTTTATTTTCCAGATACAGATACAGATCAAATAATAGATGGATACAAATACATATTGAATATTAAACATATACAAATACAAATCAAATATTAAATGTATACGAATACATATACATATACATATAATTTGAATACCTAATTTACATATTGTCATAACATTGATATATTAATTAATAAATTGTTTTTTCATTAGAAAATAAGAATAACATAAACTACAATATAATTCGGATATTTAATCGTATGATGAACACATTATTTTTCTCATGTAACTTGTTATAATGTCATTACAAAATATATATCCGTTAACAAAAATTAATCACCAATATATCATATTTTTATTCAAAAGAGACCAATAAAAATTATTCCTCTCTAAATATATATGATTCTAAAACAAATGAATACGGATAATTATCAGAAGCAGAAAGATGAAGTTTAGTAGTAGCAGAATAATTATTCTTCCAGTAATCAAGAAAAGTATATTAAGTAAACATTCGAGCTACTACCACTGCTAAGTGGTAGAAAAATAATCTTAAAAATATTGACGGAGTGGGGAAGGTGTGTCATTATATTATCTGGTAATAGCAAATTAATTAATCTATTGTCTTTGAGAATCAATTGCAACCTCATTCCTATCCCAGATGGAAAATATCCGACACAACTGTAATTTTGACCGATTATATCATTTTTTAAACCTCTTATTAGTCATCCAATAAGCGTCTATGGACGGCCTTAAAAAAAAAATAATAATAAGGGGGTGGAGTTTCTCTTTTATATAAATTTTGGGTTTCTTTTTAAAAATAGGAGAGATGTATTGACTATTAAATTGGATCTAAAAATAGGAGAAATGTATTTACTATTAAATCTAGATTCAATTGTCATCACCTATTAATATGCCAAAGTAATTTGCGTTTGTGGAGATTAATCAAGTCAGTTTGAAAAATTGTACATTTTTATTAAATCTGTAATAGAGAATCGCATCGTTAAATAATCAATAATCAGATACAAAATTTTGTAGTGGATATCGTTTATATTACTTTATTTTGTTGGTGATGTAAGTTGACATACTGTTAGATGGATGGTATAATTGTTGTTTTAGTTGCGTCTAAACTGGAATATGACAAGACAAATCAGGAGCGGAGCCAGACTTTTAGACTATGAGGGTCAAATACATATGGGAGTCAGTTATATAAAATTTTTCTGTGGAGAATGAGGGTTAACTTTGCAGTACCATGCTATTTTACTCTAAATTATATAGAAATCATATATAAATATAAAATTTTGAAACAAAATGAAAATCAATTGACTCTCGTTCTTCCTTCCTTCCTCCGCCTCTGAGACTAATACTGCAGGATAGAAGAAGAATAAACCAATTCTTAATTAGTATTTGATTTTAAACACATCTTCATAAATTTTTATACATATAGCTGACAATTACATATATATGAGTGAGTCTATGGTACTATGCATAGCACAGATTGGTCCGTACTACGGATCAATATTTTTATTTTCAAAATTCTAACGGTCGATCGGAACTGTTCAACATGATTTTTATATGAGAAAATACTTGTGGGCTAAATTTTATATTTTTTTAGAATTTTTTTACTCTTTTTTTAGATAGATAGAAAATCACTGTTTTTTATTTTCTACCTACCTCATAATTATTGCCATGCTATATGGTCTCGTCATAGGAATTGATTTGTTAGCAATAATATGAGTTTAGAGGAAAAAATGATTTAACAAAACCTATCGGTATCATAATATATTGTTACCACTAAATGCTGTTATGCGTTATTTAAAACCTTGACAGCAACCCTCAATAAAATACATACATTATGCTAGTTAAAAGTTGGGGCGCTTTTGAAGTGCAAATAGAACATTATTATAAAAATTTGGTGTTGAATGTTTAATTGATGAAACTAAAGACGAACTAAAGAGATAAATGAAAAGGACAGAGACGAGAGCCCACAAGCAATGTATTAATGGATAACTGCTAATTTAGGCAAAGTGGGTTTTTTAGTTAATGCAAATTGCAAAAAGATAGCAAAGTTCGCATCTGCGCCCTCCAAGATTTTGAAATTGTGTTATATCTAGACGTCAATTCAAAAAAGAAGGAAATAGCCGTCTATATTTTATTATTTGTTAAGTTTATTTGATAATAGCCGCACTCTTTTCGGTCAATTTTTGAAAGGCTAAACAATATATAAATAAAACGTAAATAAAATGTTTATAATTTATGGTTGACAAAAACTCACAAGAATTGTTTATCAGCCTTTGATTTAGTAAAAAAACAGTGTCATTTGTGAGATGTTGCAAATTTAATATTTGGTTATGAGATTCTTAGTGGATATTTAAATTGAGAGGTTTGATCATTTCTTTATTAAATGTTTCACAAAAACTAATTAAAACTTTTAAGTGAGTACGAAAATTGAAACTAATAGAAAGGTTATAAACACACACACACACACACACATATATATAAGAAAACATTTAATATTATTGAGAAATATCTTTTTTTCTCATGTGTCCTTCAAATTAATATTTTATGCATTTTAGTCCATGCAGATCCGGCTCTTCCTTTTATAACATTCATTGATCCTTTCACCTTTCATATTTTAGCAAACCTTTATCTGCCATTTTGGATTTCTATTTTAACAAACATTTTTACCTGCCCTTTTATCCTTTTTAATCAACAATTTAAAATTCACTATTATTTCTTTTTTTTTAGGAGATTTATGTAGCTCTGTAATTAATGTTCAAGAGATGTATTACTGCATAATTTTCTACACAATGTTAATAATTTAGTATAAAAATCCGACTTTGTAAGTCTTAACATCAATTGAAGTATAATTCTTGACTATGTAGGTGTCAACTACTTTTGCAGTCCCTCAATCTTAATAAAATTACACTACATTAGCTTATACAGTCACTCCATCTTAATTTTGTGATTCCGTCCAGTGGTGTTCAACGGAACGGTTTAATTGGTTTTAAACTGAACCGAGAGAGTTTGAATTAAACGGTTCGGTTTTTTCAGTTAAATGGATTGGTTCGGTTCATTATATTAAATTGGTTTAATTGTTCGGTGGTTTAATTTAGATTTTTTTTAAAACCGGTTAGACCAAACCGACTGAAATTTTTAAACCTGTCCCCCATCCAAACCAAATATTAAAAGAAAATATAAAAATTATGACATAATGTATATTGCTTGGTTCGGTTTAAAATCAGTTAGACCGAACTAAACACAATTTTTAAATTCATCTTAAAAGAAATTTAAAAAAATAACAAAAACTGTTTATTATTATAGTTGATCTTCTTATTTCGGTTCAACCATTATTCGGCTCGGTTTTAATTTGGTTTATAAGTTATTTCGATCTATTTGGTTGTACTTTTGAAAACCGAATAAAATTTTAGTTTGTGTATTTTATTTTGGTTTTAACCGAACCGAACCGAACCGATGAACACCCCTAATTTCATCGAGAATAAAGCTAGATACATTGTACATGCAAGTCTGCAATGTTCTTATAAAATTAGATAACAATCTCTTACTTGTTATCGCAAAATTTGATGCATGCTAAAGAGAACCAATCAGGTTATTTGGCTGGATGAATAAAACTTTACAACTATATATGATACACAAGTCCCACATAAAAGTTCATGTCAATGATTGGCCAGATATATCTGCCAAATGAGAAGCCTGACAATCTGACATCCAAAAATGATCAAAATGAATTAATAGGTAAATGAATGATCATGACTAATGTTCAATTTTATTCAATTGTTTATCTCTTCCCTTTCTTCTTCTTCTTCACTAGTTTTTCCAATTTAATGTGATTTACAGCATATAATCAATCTCTATTTATAAGTTTACGAGGCTTTATAGCCGTTAGAAGGAGAACTAAAAATAGCGATAATGGTCAGAAACTCATTTGGTATATATGCATCATAAGCAACAGAAGAAAGCAAAGGACACTAAACTTGTGCTGTGTGTACCCGAGAAATGTATCTCCTGCAGTGTGTGTGATAACCAATCACTGCCAGAGCACATAACAAATTTTCTTAATCTTATCCTTTCAACAAGTTAAATAACATTTTTTTTTTGCTTCATTGAAAATAAGAAAGAAAATTAATTCACCCAAAACGAACTGTTACGTACGCATTAATATATATAGTCTTTTAATATTTTCAAAACCGGGACCAAAATTGCATTCGAGGCACACTGCAATGCAATTAGCAAATAAATGGCAAGTGGGTCGAGTAATACCTGGACCTGATCACCCTTTCCCCAAGCTGAATTAGTGGCCGAATAAACTAACAATTTCAAGCATTTCATCAAAGGGAAATGATATTGCTTCCCAAAATAACCACCACTGAAGTGCTGTCAATGAATGTACCTTGATTTTGTTTACATAGTATACTCTCTTTTGGTCTAATAAGCGTTCTTTGATATTACCCAGTACCAGCAACTTGCCACCTTACCATAAAAAAAAGATATTACCCAGTACCTTTTTTCTCTTTTATCCAAAATAGTATAGTGCACCATGTTAATTACATGTTTTTTTTTTTTTGTGAAAAAAAGGCATAAGCCCACTACATTTCTAAAATAGAGTTTATACAAGAGTAGAATACTATTAAGTATTAAGTATTAACCCAACTACAAACAAAACATAAGCCCACTACATTTCTAAAAAAGGCATAAGCTCTTGTTTTTGCCATTATGCCTCAGCGACTCACACTCGCTTCATTGACTAGCTGCTGAGCAAGCAGTAGCAAGGTCTCAGCAGTCAGCACCCATTTAGGCATCATCAGCATGGCACCAGCAAAACACAAAACCCTACTAAGCATACTTCTACAACCCACAAAGGAACTCAGATTGGTACCACACTGGTACACCACAATCTGAAGCAATAGAAAAAATCAACGCAGTAAAGTTTACAACATTTTTACATCCATATCCCACAATGCAACAGACACAGTCATCAGAACATGCATATGGGACAAACCTATTGAGTTGCCCAATACTGAATCACTGCACATATATTCAAAATCAAATTTCTGTTAGATTTAATAGAAATATCTCTACAACACATGTTATTACTCAATTTCCAAATGCACCAACATGTGGCACTACATACAATATTAAGCTGAACAATGATCACTTCTATGAGATAATGCATAATCTAAAATGTCATTGAAAGAGCACAAGTTTTGAACATAAGGACAGTAATAAAGAGATGGTCTCTTGTCTCAACAGAATTTGAATCATCACACATGGCATTTGGAGTCCCCAACCCATTTTTTCTTTAAAAGCACATATTTTGTCAGAATTTTATCCCTACTATTTACTAAGCAACCGCATAAATTTTTTATTTTGTGAGGAATTGGTAATTTCCACCACAGCATGGCATGATAAGGTCTCAACCCTCTGAAATTTAAAAATATATAAGTTGAGTGTGTACTGTGTAGTATAAATGCCAATATTTTTCCATCTCCTGATGAGGATGTCAGAGGATGAAGAAAGCTGAGTTTTTTTAAATGAATCAAGCAATTCCTGCCAATCTTGCAACAAGACCCCATGAAGTACTCTTTTCAACTTAATGTTTTTACCATGGGCAAAACAAACTTCCTGTAATGTCACATTTGGATTAGTGCATATAAAAAATAATTGACTAAACACAGAAAAGAGAGTACAGTTGTTGACCCAATTATCTGTCCAAAAAAGGATCTGATTGCCATTAATACCCACTTGAAATTAAAGACCTACCACATTGACCTAACATTGATTCACTCATTTTTATATGACGCAAAATGCACAAATAAAAAGATTTGTAGGGTCTGAGCAAAATATTCAAACAAACATAATTAAAAATTATTTGCAGAATTCAATTCAGCTGCTTTTTGGCTCTGGTCCAAGCTTGCTTTGTTCAATTGTTCTTGTACTACTTCTTTAAATTATCTCTTCTGACTATCCTTTTTTATAACAGATAGCTAGCACTCGTTAGTCGCATTTCTATTATTTAGTGCCTGTAAAATTTGGAATCTCATTTTACACAAGGATTGAACTACTTGCTCTCAAAATATCCCAAAATATCCCAATATCCCAGGCACTAATGCCAATATTTTTGTGCTTGACACTAGGGTAGTCTCCCCAGTCCCCACCCCTTCTCTCTCTGTCTCCAACTTGTAGTGTTTAAAGAAATGAACCTATTGGGGGTCCCCAACAGAAATGCATATGCAAGAATCCAACCAAGGATATTATGTAATAGTAATCTATATAAAGCACATCTAGCTGCTACATGCTATCCTTGCTCTTCTCTCAGTAAACTATCTGTCCTTACCGAACGACTATGGCTCATAATCAAAGAGATGAAGTAAGTCTCCAAATCTAATACACAACCATGTGCTCCATATATACGATTGCTATAGCTCATGTCCAACTATGCATGGTTTTGTTAGGTGAATTGGCCAAGATTGGTAGCAAATAAGCTTTTTAAGAGGCCTATGAGTAACAATTCCTTCGTTGCTGACTTCCCGAGCTGCGATAAAGTTATATCTGACGATCAGCAAATAGTGAAGCGGCCTCAAGAAAGAAAAAGAGATCCCCTTACATACAAGTAAGATTATCATCACTACTTTTAGCTTTCAATATTATGTATAGTTTTTGTGACAATAGTATCCATAAATAAAAAGTTGGCAACTGTGTTTGTTCTTTAACTTTTTGAGTTTTACAAAGAAGGTATGATTTATGTAACAAACATATTCAAGTACCAAAGTGAGATTTTATTTCATAAACAAAATTTTCAACAATATTGTATCCCGCCTTTTGATCAATGAAATGGGGGCTTGACCTCTATTCTTTCCTAAATGTTTTTTCTTAACAATACACAGTGCAAGTCTGAACTCTGAACAAACCTTTTTGGGCACTTTTTTTTTCTATAGTTCTTAAAAAGGTTTTTATATAGGTCAATTTCTTTTTATTTTTTAAAACTTCTTTAATCTTCTTACAAATTATATATGAAAGGATATTTGCGAGTACATGGAATGTAGGAGGCATCGTCCCGCCAGATGATTTGAATTTGGAAGATTGGCTGGATACAAGAAATAACTCCCATGACATCTATGTTTTAGGGTAATTAATCTTATCATATTTTTCAACCCAATATGATTATAAAATAAGTATAATTTTAGTTTCATTAGATATCAAAATTGAGAACCCTAATTAAATATTATGCGTTCTGGTTCAAACAACAACATGATAGATAGTTAGTAATTCCAAAACACACACACACACACACACACTCAATAAAAAGAAAAAAAAACAGATATCTGACATACCTAATGAACAGACAAAATTATATCTCACTAGTGAGATTGAAATAGTTAGTAACAAGTAATTCATGAAAATAGGAAGTAGGGTAACCAGAGTATTTTATTTTTTTAAAAATAAAAAAAACCTGAGGTAGCAGTTCTAATGCTATATCAATTTTAGGAGGGCCGGGTTACCCGAGATACATAACAGTCTTGCAATAATACCCATGAAAGTAACAAAAAAAAAACTGATATTTCATGTTATGATAAATGGAAATAGTTTTCAAGAGATTGTTCCCCTTAATGCCAAAAATATCCTTGGACCTGAGAAGAGCAAGGTAACCAAGAAATGGAACTCCCTGATTAGAGCAACGCTCAGTAAATCTCTCTCCAACTTTCCAAAGGAGCAAGAACCCAAGGGAGGAGAGAGACAAGAAGTTCACCCGGTCAAGGATGCAACTTCAAGCTTTGTGCAAGACTTTCAATGCATCATCAGCAAACAAATGGTTGGTATACTGGTGTCAGTTTGGGTTCGTGGAGACCTCTGCAGGTATATTCGCAGGACGAGCATTTCTTGTGTTTGTTGCGGTATCATGGGGTGCCTAGGAAACAAGGTACATGTTTATTTATTTTTGTAATGAATACAGAGAAAATACAAATTTTTTTTTTAACAAATCCTAAGCTAGTAAGATATCTCCATCAAGAAAAAAAAAGGATGCGAATGTATTGTATTGATATAGGGGAAATTCGAAAAAAAAAGAATACATGCATATTCATCAGTTTGGCTATATCAGAGTAACCGATAGTGTTAGTTAGCAATACCAGTAAATCACAATTACAGTTATATCTGCCCATCAATGATCAGATGACAATATTCGAGGTATACATTGAAACCCAGTGTTGTCTGCCTAATGACCTTCAAAGCAAAGATAAATAAATAATTGCGATAACACTATGATGTCAGGACCAACAGCGAACAGGACTATTTACTAGTTCAGCTAGCTAATCTAATTACCAAATCATGCACACAGGGTGCAGTTTCAGTAAGGTTTTGGCTGCATGAGACTAGCTTTTGCTTTGTGGGTTGCCACCTGGCTTCAGGAGGGAAAGAAAGGGATAAAGGTTACAGGAATTCAGATACCTTGGAAATTCTCTCCCGAACAACCTTCCCACAAGGCCACTTCCTCAACTTGCCACAGAAGATCCTTGATCATGAGTGAGTATCTCTGGCCGTCCCTATTTTAATTTCTGTTTTTTCTTTTGATATTGATTTTGTCCCCACTAATAACCATTACCAAAATGTGTGCAGGTACATAGTTACTGTACTGATATATAAAGTTCAATTTTTGTAAATACCATGTTTTAACTAGCATATGCTGGCATTAATATTTTAATTTAAGCCAACCAATACTTTTTTAATTAGAACCATGCTTATGTGTTATATTTTTTTCCTTGATTATGATATTAAGTGCCATGATTCATGTGATGGTGATATGAGTTAACTACTACAAAATTACAAATCTGTCTCCTACCGTCTGAATAATTACCTGCTTCTTTAATTAGCAGCACTATTTATTATAAAACGGATCTTTTGCAAATATACACCTGTACCGAAGTGTTTGGAAAGGTTATGCATGTTTATAAGTACTTCCAGGGGTCCATGTATAATTTAAGTATCATTGCCCACAACTGAAATGAAACTTATCCATGAAAGTTCGAATAAGAAATGACTTAACAATAAAGAAGTCGTATTCGATCTTATCTTAAAATGAAAAAAGAAAATGAAAGAAAAATGACGAGCATACAGGCATGGTGTGATATTCTCTTTTAGCTTGTGCAAAGTTCGGATGAAATTTTGATATACAAATGCATGTCAGTAAAGTCCCATATGTTGCATCATGATTAATGACCAACAGATTTATAGCCTTTGACTTTTGGATGCTTCATTTATCAATACTGTATATTTTATTTTGATTTTATGTATGTATGCAGTCGGGTAGTATTTCTTGGAGATTTGAACTACAGGATATCCTTGCCAGAATCAAGAACAAGATCTCTGGTACAACAAAAAGAGTGGAAAACATTGCTAGAATATGATCAGGTAATTAACAATTCTTATTGCCAAATAAAAATCAATCAGAAGATATAAAAGTCGAAACAAAATATAAAAGGCATATGACCAAAGTCAACTGGGACCAAAACAGATATAGAGAGGAAGGAGTGCTTGCTAAGCATCTCCTATAAATTGAAATTTTCCAATTTTGACCTTCAAATTTTGTAAATTTTTTATAAAAAAAGTATACAATTAGTCCTCATCATAAAAGCAAATTGCAGAACACTTATCCAGCTCCCCTATCTCAATTTTCTAGTTCCGCTCCTGAAAATCAATAGATAAATGGATCTATTAGGTTAAGAAAGTCTATATATATAAGATAAAAAGCAAAAGTTTAAAAGAAAATAAAAAGAAGAAGGAAAAAATAATTTTTTCTGGCAAAAGTAACATAGAAAATTTCTGGTGCAGTTGCGTGGAGAGGTCAGTTCTGGTAGGGCTTTGGAAGAATGGAAAGAGGGAACAATAACATTCTCTCCAACTTACAAATATTTTCCGAACTCCGACACTTATTACGACTGCATCCAAGGCCAAAAAGGGAAAAAGTTGAGAGCTCCAGCATGGTAAGTCAAAATTGCATTCAACTTTACATACCGTTATTAGTCTTCGTGTTAAATAACTTGCCCATTTTATGAGATTGTAAATTATAGATGTGTTTTTAATTGTTTAGATAAGATGTGTATCAAATTTAAGTCAATTTAAAATTTAATTGGTCATTCAGCACAGGCCATTAAAAATTTAAATTTGATGGAAGACTAACTTATCCCTAATTTGATAAATGTCCTATCCAAATGTTTCATACACATCTATAATTTCAATTTTTTAATTTGAATGAATTTTGTTTAAGTACTATAAAAATTAGATGTAAGATATAAGTTAGATGCACGCTTGAAAGAATAAAATAAGTTTCTCCACAACATCAATCATCTCTCCTTATCTAAAGATAAAAAGAAAAATAAGTATAACATTGTCCATCGTTAATTTGAATACATTATGTATCTAAATGCAATAAAAGTAAATGAAGGTTTCCTACCACATCATGACTCTTTCAAGTTAAATCATATATGACCATTATAGCATAGCCATAAGTGAAATTAAAGTATGATTTTATTTTGCTAATTAAGGTGTGACCGAATTCTCTGGACTGGAAAAGGATTTAAGCAAATTTATTATGATCGGTGGGAATCCAAGCTGTCTGATCACCGACCTGTCAGAGCTCTCTTTTCTGTAGATGTTGATCCTCTAAGAAACTTGAATTCTTTGAGAAGTTTCTTCTTATCTGAGAGGTATGATCAGAATGTGATCAGCCATGGCGAGGTATTTGCAATGGATGAATATAAAAGAAGTGCGAGCTATGCAGACAGCATTTAACCAATCTCCAAAGATAGCATCATGTTGAGAAAAGGGACTAATCAGATCCAATAACCCTCAGACCAGTTTAGGATATCCATCATATGATTTAGGTATACAAAAAAGAGAGTTACTGTTTATAAATAAAAGCAACTCAATCTTTATGCACAGTATTCTGTAAAGTTACCGTTTGTACTTTTGTATAGGATCAGATAGGCAACTAGGCAACAGTAGGCAACCGTTATTTTTCCTTTTCACTTAGTTTCAGCTTAAATAGCTTACTGTAACATAAAAACAGTAGAATGAAATAATTATTTTTTCTTCATTCAAACTCTCTGTCTCAGATTCACAAATTCTACACATCATCAATTGATAATTTTTGAGAATTGTATGTAAGATGTGTCTTTCAAAGAAGTTTGATCAACTTCTTTACACCACATATATATTCTACATGCATCAATTTTTCCATGCATGCAAAATATAATTTATATACCAGAAGTTGACATAACTTGTTCATATAGCAATTTAAATTTTTGAGAATGTAATGTAAATCTGTCTCCTATAGTAGTTTGATCAAGGACTGTATACTGTATTTTATAGCATTTTTAAGAAGTTTATTGTCTATATATAAATTGCAGATTTTGATATTTCTTTTCCCCTCGTAAAGAAGCAACTTGCACATAATTAAACTTTAAATTATTTTTGTGGTCTCGGATGACAAATTATATTTAGTCTGAGGTCTGTCTGTGATATCACTAGTTGGTATGTCTGGTAAGCGGACATATAAAATTAAAAATAGATTAAATACAGACTGCCCCTCCATTATGCAGTAGTTCCATACCGACTAAACAATATAAATTACACAAGTGCTTTTCATGGCCAGTCCCCTTTGACTTAATGGGATATCTTTGTGGCCTCCAATTAAGGAGCTGCATGCATGCCCAAAGATCTGATTAGTGAGGTAATTGCTTTTCAAACTTGCTAAACCAGTCAAGCAACTTATATCAGGTGCTTATTGGATATGAACTAATTTAATATCACAAAAGCTTATCGTGGGATAAAGATAAGCTGAATTTGTTGTGCTTCCTACCTTTTTTTTCCTGTGTTTTTCGTGTGAGACTGAATTTCCTTTTAATAATCTAATTGCACAATTGCTAAAGAGATTTAGACCTTTCAACAGCTTCCACACAAATTTAAACAGGTTTCATAGGAGTTATTTCTCCGGGTTCCACTATTTTCCCTCCAGCCCAGCCAATTGTCCAAATTATCTTTCCCTTCATCTCTCAAAAAAAAAAAAAAAAACATAATGTGAAAATTTCCTACTAACACCAAGCACATATCTTTAAAATCCACTCATATGTCTTTCATCTTCTCCTGGTTGTTTTCATATTTTGCTGGTTGTCTTTCATTTACCACTGGTGGAATTTCATCTTCTTCTGGTATCTTTCCTCTTCTACAAGTTGTCTTTCATCTTCTTCTAGTTGTCTTTCATCTTGTACTGGTTGTTTTTCATCTTTTTTTTTGTTGTCTTTCATGTTCTACTCGTTGTCTTTAATCTTCTTTTGATTGTCTTTCCTCTTCTACTAATTGTTTTTCATCCTCATCTAGTTGTCTTTGATCTTTTACTGGTTGTCTTTCATGTTTTATTGGTTATCTTTAATCTTCTTTTGGTTGTCTTTCCTCTTCTACTAATTGTTTTTCATCCTCATCTAGTTGTCTTTGATCCACTACATGCTAAATTTATTTTCTTCTAATTGTCTTTCATCTTCTACTAGTTATTTTTCATATTCTTCTAGTTGTCTTTCGTCTTGTACTGGTTGTCTTTCATGTTCTACTGGCTGCCTTTCATGTTTTGCTGGTTGTCTTTCATCTACCACTGGTTGTATTTCATCTTCTTCTAGTTATCTTTCATCTTTTTCTGGATGTCTTTTATCTTCTTCTAGTTGTATTTCATCTTGTACTAGTTGTTGACAAGCTGCTGATGAGTCCAAAGTGAACTACTACTTTTAAAGATTTATAAACCCTACTTTCTACTTACGTTCAGATCACAAACGCATGATCTTACCATGTAGTATGATTGGGGTGTCGATCCACATAGATAGTGTATTAGATTTTAAATAATTTTCATAAGTCTAGGTTATGGGGTTTTTTGAAAGTTTGAGGTGGTGGTGATAATTGCAATAAAGGTAAAGGTTAAACAGTAGATACAAAGCCTCTAGGGTTCAGGTTTCCTGTCCTTCTTAATCATGCGAGTACAAGTTTCGACGTCTCTCTACGTCGAATGTGGTATCGTCACTGTCGCATGCGGCCTAGATTGCCCCACAGCTACCCCGCATGTGGCACTGTCACTACCTGCAGGGCATGCTGGGTGTTTGTTTATGCGATTTGAAAGCTTTTCTGATCTTGCGATCGGCTTTTGGGCTACCAAGACTAAAATATTTTAGGTACGCAATTATATTTTTTCCCTATACTACCCCGTAGTTGAAATATCGTAAAGACCCTACTTAATCTAAATGTCTTCTAATGTTATTTAAAATACAATTTACGTTATCCTGCTAAGGAGCCCATTGGGTTCTAACCCTAGTCTTTCAACTGCTGCTAAGCCTCGTTAGCCGAAGTATTTTGAGTACTTACATACATTATCCTTCTCACACAATGATGCAATGACTTAACACCTATTGCTATGTGGAGATCATTGGCATATAGTAGGCAGAACTATGTATGCAAGGATATAATAAAAAGAAATTTAAAGTGCAAAGGAAAACTCAAACCATAACATAAACATATACTAAAACATAATTAAGAATTCAAGTACAACCCTCACCCTAGAGATGAGGAGTTTAGCTTCTCATGGCCATGGAAAAATAAAAGATATAAAATAAGAAAAACATAAATTACAACATAATTGAAGATGGAAGGACCTCTACCTCCTTAGATGAAGCCTTCTTCTCTTGCTTGGCTTCTAATGGCTAACCTTCTCTTTCTAAGTAACTCTCTAACCTAACCTAACAATGAGGATTGCTAGTCTACAATTCTGGACTTGACACGATTAACACGCACACTAAATCCTATTACAAGAGGGGTATTTATAGCCTTCCTAAACGAGAGGTGGGGTAGTGCAAACTTGGAGTGCACTTCAAGTTTGGATAGATGAAGCCAAAAATAGCTATGAAAGCTTGCCGCTGAAGCAATCGCGTCCTTTCAGAAGAATTATGCCGAAAATAACATCGACGGTGGATGATCTGATCCCAAGGAAACAATCCACGGATTGTCCACGGATCGTGCGGCATCAGGATATACCGCATGCGGCATAGGAGGAGGTCGCACGGCTTTCTGACTTAGCAAATTTTATGTATTTTTCACCATTTAGCATGTTGTGCAATTCTTGTGAGGTGTTGCATGCTTCATGTGATGCCCTGTTTTGACGCTAACTTTGGAAATCGCCTAAATATGACACTTTTGCTCTGTTTTTGGCCTAAATATGCAACTTTCTCATAAACCTGCCAGAAAGACCTAAAAACACAGCGGTTAATAAATTGGAAAAATGGCTACTTTGCATTCACTTTTTGCTATTTTCTGAAAGAAAAGATAGTGATTTTCGCTATATGTTTTGGCTTCATCAACGGGTCAGACACTTAATCGTATTTTAGCCGTAGTTTGGTCATACAGACTCCGATTGAGGTGATTCAAAGCTCGTTGGAAAATAGACAACGAGATCTACAACTCTATATAGAGCTTTGCCTCAAGATTGGTGTGTAGAATACCATGAAGTTCATACAAAGTGAGGAACTTTATTGATATTTATGACTCAGCTATGTGTCATATGTGTCATATGTCGCGTAGACTTATGGACTTAGCCGATTCTTAGCTCTTCTACTCCATGTTGCGTGCCATATATTAGCAGATTTTCTTCATAATGTCTTCATTTCACATGTTGTGCACTTCGTGTGAAGTGTTGCATGCTCTATGTGATGTCCTATTTTGACGTTTCTTCAGAAATCGCCTAAATATGACATTTTGCTTAGTTTTTGGCCTAAAAACACAACTTTCTCCAAAATATGCCAAAAAGACCTAAAAACACGTTTGCAGTAAATAAATCAGGAAAATGGCTACTTTGCATTGGCTTTTTGCCATTTTTCGGAAGAAAAAATAGTGATTTTCGCTATATATTTTGGCTTCATCAGCCGCATGCATACCTTTATTTAGCTAAGATTTCGGTTGTAAAACTGTACCAAATTCCAAGTATTTATCTTTTATTTAATGTAATTTTGTTTTATTTCATTTAATTACATTTCAAAGATAAAGTTACTGCTGGGAATATATTTTATTGCAGAAATACGAAGAAAAACAAGAAGTTGACAGAGAGTTTGGCGACCCGCAATCAAATCAAGAGATAGCCGCTGAAACTAGGAGGAAAAAGTCTGAAAGTTTGGCGACCCGCGAACTCAATCTGGTGGGGCGCCACTTAAGCCTGATGGGCCACGACCTTCTTTTGGCGGGCACCATCTGCCAAATCTCAGATATTGAAAATCCAAAATTGCGATAAATTAGGGGCCTGGCTGGCTGCAAACCCCTCTGGTGGGCCGACGTTAGGCTAATTATATTCCTTCTGCATTAAGGCTGATTGATTTGTTTTCTAATCTGTCCATCCCCTCCTAATTGTGAATTTACACCTATTAAGAGGCAAGGAGGGTCCCAGACAGATCTATCTTCCTGACCACCATTCTCGAGCACCAAGTCTCCATTTCTTCTCTTCTCTCTAAAGGAAACAAAGAACGGAAGGCCGGTGTGTCGCGAAAAACTCTCAAGAGCGGCAAGAAGACTAGCTTAGAATTGGTTTAACCTTTCTATTTCTTTCTTTTCTATTATTGAGATGTATTCCCTATTTTTCATGGTAGTTTGTGCTGCTATGAGAGGCTAATCCTCCTCTCTAGGGGCTATGACTTGTAAAACTAGATGAATTAGTTAAAATCTACCTTACTCGGTTAGTAACAATTATGTTGTGATTGTTTGTTAATTTGTTTGTACTAGTTTTTATTATTCTTGTGAATGTGTATTTGTGTAGATGACACTATCACCCTTTAGTTGAAGTGGCAGACATATTAGTACTAGATACTGGGTATAGTAGCAAGAAATTAACCTTCGGGATTGAGATTAGTGTCGACCAAATTCAATACCAACTCGGACCAACAAGCACAATAGTTGATTATCTATGGTGAAAAACTAAATGTGAAGCCTAGATAGTAATTAGGTTGATTAGTTATAATCGGTACCGGTCATAAAAAACTAAACGTGAAGTATCAGTAGTTGAGAATAGCTAAATTAGTCGAAATTAATATCTCAGCCAATTGTGGCAAAAAACTAAACGTGAAGTCCAAACCGGTTGAGATACATTGTCAAATGGTGAAAAACTAAATGTGAAGTCTTTGACATGACATTAGGACTGAAAACCACAAATTAGACAAACATAAATGTAATTGACAAACCGAGCAAATAAATTAGCTAATTCGGATAGCGAGCCGTAGCCCCTAAACCTTCCCAATCTTCTTCCAACAAACCTTTTATTTCTTTGTTCTCATTTAATTTTGTTTACAACTAACTCTACTTGGGCATTGAGTGATGGGTCAAAATCAGAGCTAATAATATTTATAACCCAAATTGTCTACTTTACGAATAATTCACAAGCGCATGAATATCTCGTATAGTTAGGGATGAATTATTTTTAGTTCGGGCGAGTTCGGGCGAGTTCGGGCTCAACTTGAATTGAACTCAGCTCAATTTGACTCATTTAAGAGCCCAACCCAAAGTCTATGAGTCGGCCCAACTCATTTAGCATGTCTAAAGATGAAGGACAACTAGAAGAAGATGACAACAAGTACCAGGTGAAAGACAACTAGAATAATATGAAAAACTACTAGTAGAAGGTGAAAGACAACAAGAAGAAGATGAAATTCAACCTGTAGTGGATGAAAAAAAACTAGAAAAAGATGAAAGACAACCAGTACAACATGAAGAAAACCAGTAAAACAATGAGGACAACACGTACGAGATGAAACACAACAAGAAGAAGATGAAAAACAACTAGTCGAAGAGGAAAGACAACCAGAAGAACATGAAAAACAACTAGTAGTGGATGAAAAACAACTTGAAAAAGATGAAAGACAACCAATGCAACACGAAGAAAACCAGTAGAACAATGAGGACAACACGTACGAGATGAAACACAACCAGAAGAAGATGAAAAACAACTAGTCGAAGAGGAAAGACAACCAGAAGAACATGAAAAACAACTTGAAAAAGATGAAAGACAACTAGTATAACATGAAAAAAAACCAGTAGAACATTGAGGACAACCAGTACGAGATGAAACACATCTAGAAGAAGATGAAAAATAACTAGCCGAAGAGGAAGACAACCAGAAGAACATGAAAAACAACTAGTAGAATATGAAAAACAACCAAGAGGACATGAAAGACAACTAGTACTAGGCGAAAGACAACTAAAAGATTATGAAGAACAATTAGTAGATGGTGAAAGACAAGAAGAAGAAGATGAAATTCAACCTGTAGTGGATGAATGACAACCAGTAGTATATATGAAAGACAACTAGTAGTGGATGAAAAACAACTATAAGAATATGAAAGACAACTAGTACAACATGAAGGACAACCAGTAGAACATTGAGAACAACCAGTACAAGATGAAACACAACCAGAAAAAGATGAAAAACAACTAGTCGAAGAGGAAAGACAACCAGAAGAAGATGAAACACAACTAGAAGAAGATGAAATACAACCAGGGGTAAATGAAAGACGACTAACATAAATGAAAGGCAACCAGTAGAACATGAAAGACAACAAGTACAAGACGAAAAATATCTAGAAGAATATGAAAAACAACTACTAGATGGTGAAAAATAACTAGAAGAAAATGAAATTCAACATGTAGTGGATGAAATACAACCGATAGAACATGAAAGACAACAGTACAAGATCAAAGACAACTAGCAAAAGATGAAAACTTATGAACTAGAAGAGGAAAGACAACCAGAATAAGATGAAATACAACGAGTAAAACATGAAAGACAACTAGTTTAAAGTGAAAGACAATTAGAAGAAGATGAAATACAACTAGTGGTAGATGACAGACAACAAGGAGAATATGAAAGACAACTAGTACAAAGTAAAAGACAACTATAAGAAGATGAAATACCACCAGTGGTAGATGAAAGACAAACAGAGAACATGAAAAAACAACCAGCATTATACGAATACAACTAGAATAAGATGAAATACAATTAGTAGAAGAGGAAAGACAACCGAAAGAATATGAAAGACAACCAGAAGAAGATGAAAAACAACTAGTCGAAGAGGAAAGACAACTAGAAGAAGATGAAATACAACCAGTGGTAATTGAAAGGCGATCAGCAGAACATGAAGGGCAAGTAGTACAACATGAAAGACAACAAGTACAAGACGAAAAATAGCTAGAAGAATATGAAAAGCAACTACTAAATGGTGAAAGACAACTAGTAGAAAATAAAATTCAACCTGTAGTGGATGAAAGACAACCAATAGAGCATGAAAAACAACAGCACAAGATCAAAGACAACTAGCAGAAGATGAAAACTAATTATTAGAAGAGAAAGACAACCACAAGAAGATGAGAGGCAACGAGTAGAACAACAAAGACAACTAGAACAAGATGAAATACCACTAGTGGTAGATGAAAGACAATCAGGAGAACATGAAAAATAACCAGTATTATACGAGAGACAACTAGAATAAGATGAAATACAATTAGTGGATGAGGAAAGATAACCGAAAGAAGATGAAAGACAACGAGTAGAAGTTAAAAGACAACAAGTACAAAATGAAAGATAACTAAAAGAAGATGAAAGACAACTAGAAGAAAATAAAATACAGTGGTAGATGAAAAACAACCAGTAGAAGATGAAAAACAACTAGAAGAAGAAGAAAGACAACTAGTAGAAGAGAAAAGACAACAAAAAAAATATGAAAGACAACCAGAAGAACACGAAGGACAAACATGAGAGAACATGAAAGACAACCGGTACTAAACGAAAGACAACTAGAAGATAATGAAACACAACTAGTAGACGATGAAAGACAACTATAGGACGATGAAAGACAACCAGTAGAACATGCAATACAGATGAAAGGTAACTAGTAGAAGAGGAAAGACAGCAAGAACAAGATGAAGGACAACTAGAAGAGGATAAAATACAACCAGTGGTAGATGAAAGACAACCAACAGATTTTGAAACGCAACCAATAGAACATGAAAGTCAACTAGTACAAGATGAAAGATAACTAGAAGAAGATGAAATACCATCAGTGGTAGATGAAAGACAACCATGAGAACATGAAAGACAATCAAAATGAGTAGAACATGAAAGATAACTAGAAGAAGTTGAAGGACAACTAGAACAAGATGAAAGACAACCAGTAATAGGCGAAAGACAACTAGAAGAATATGAAAAACAACTAGGAGAAGATAAAATTCAACATGTAGTGGATGAATGACAACCAGTTAAAGATAAAGAACAACTAGAAGAAGATGAATGAAAACCAGTACAACATGAAGGACAACCAGTAGAACATTGAGGACAATCAGTACAAGATGAAACACATCCCGAAGAAGATGAAATACAACTACTAGAAGAGGAAAAACAACCAAAAGAAGATGAAAGACAACGAGGAGAACATGAAGGACAATGAGGAGAACATGAAACACAACTAGAAGAAGATGAAACACAACTAGTAGAAGATGAAAGACAACTATAGAAAGATAAAAGACAACCAGTAGAACATGAAGTACAGATGAAAGGCAACTAGTAGAAGAGCATGAAGACAACAAGAACAAGCTGAAGAACAACTAGAAGAAGATGAAATACAACAAGTGGTAGAAGAAAGACAACCAATTAA
>JAJGRW010000806.1:26346-50710 GCA_025461045.1 Carex parvula
ATTATGCAGTAGTTCCATACCGACTAACAATATAAATTACACAAGTGCTTTTCATGGCCAGCCCCCTTTGACTTAATGGGATATCTTTGTGGCCTCCAATTAAGGAGCTGCATGCAAGCCCAAAGATCTGATTAGTGAGGTAATTGCTTTTCAAACTTGCTAAACCAGTCAAGCAAACTTATATCAGGTGCTTATTGGATAGAACTAATTTAATATCACAAAAGCTTATCGTGGGATAAAGATAAGCTGAATTTGTTGTGCTTCCTACCTTTTTTTTCCTGTGTTTTTCGTGTGAGACTGAATTTCCTTTTAATAATCTAATTGCACAATTGCTAAAGAGATTTAGACCTTTCAACAGCTTCCACCAAATTTAAACAGGTTTCATAGGAGTTATTTCTCCGGGTTCCACTATTTTCCCTCCAGCCCAGCCAATTGTCTAAATTATCTTTCCCTTCATCTCTCAAAAAAAAAAAAAAACATAATGTGAAAATTTCCTACTAACACCAAGCACATATCTTTAAAATCCACTCATATGTCTTTCATCTTCTCCTGGTTGTTTTCATATTTTGCTGGTTGTCTTTCATTTACCACTGGTGGAATTTCATCTTCTTCTGGTATCTTTCCTCTTCTACAAGTTGTCTTTCATCTTCTTCTAGTTGTCTTTCATCTTGTACTGGTTGTTTTTCATCTTTTTTTTTGTTGTCTTTCATGTTCTATTTTTTGTCTTTCATCTTCTTTTGATTGTCTTTCCTCTTCTAATAATTATTTTTCATCTTCTTCTAGTTGTCTTTAATCTTGTATTGGTTGTCTTTCATCTTCTATTGGTTATCTTTAATCTTCTTTGGTTGTCTTTCCTCTTCTACTAATTGTTTTTCATCCTCATCTAGTTGTCTTTGATCCACTACATGCTAAATTTATTTTCTTCTAATTGTCTTTCATCTTCTACTAGTTGTTTTTCATCTTCTACTTGCTGTCTTTCGTCTTGTACTGCTTGTCTTTCATGTTCTGCTGGTTGTCTTTCATCTACCACTGGTTGTCTTTCTACTTCTTATGGTTGTCTTTCCTCTTTTTCTGGATGTCTTTTATCTTTTCTAGTTGTATTTCATCTTGTACTAGTTGTTGACAAGCTGCTGATGAGTCCAAAGTGAAATACTACTTTTAAAGATTATAAACCCTACTTTCTACTTACGTTCAGATCACAAACGCATGATCTTACCAATGTAGTATGATTGGGGTGTCGATCCACATAGAGAGTGTATTAGATTTTAAATAATTTCATAAGTCTAGGTTATGGGGTTTTTTAAAGTTTGAGGTTGGTGGTGATAATTGCAATAAGGTAAAGGTTAAACAGTAGATACAAAGCCTCTAGGGTTCAGGTTTTCTGTCCTTCTTAATCATGCGAGTACAAGTTTCGACGTCCTCTCTACGTCGAATGTGGTATCGTCACTGTCGCATGCGGCCTAGATTGCCCCACAGCTACCCGCATGTGGCACTGTCACTACCTGCAGGGCATGCTGGGTGTTTGTTTATGCGATTTGAAAGCTTTTCTGATCTTGCGATCGGCTTTTGGGCTACCAAGACTAAAATATTTTAGGTACGCAATTATTTTTTCCCTATACTACCCCGTAGTTGAAATATCGTAAAGACCCTACTTAATCTAAATGTCTTCTAATGTTATTTAAAATACAATTTACGTTATCCTGCTAAGGAGCCCATTGGGTTCTAACCCTAGTCTTTCAACTGCTGCTAAGCCTCGTTAGCCGAAGTATTTTGAGTACTTACATACATTATCCTTCTCACACAATGATGCAATGACTTAACACCTATTGCTATGTGGAGATCATTGGCATATAGTAGGCAGAACTATGTATGCAAGGATATAATAAAAAGAAATTTAAAGTGCAAAGGAAAACTCAAACCATAACATAAACATATACTAAAACATAATTAAGAATTCAAGTACAACCCTCACCCTAGAGATGAGGAGTTTAGCTTCTCATGGCCATGGAAAAATAAAAGATATAAAATAAGAAAAACATAAATTACAACATAATTGAAGATGGAAGAACCTCTACCTCCTTAGATGAAGCCTTCTTCTCTTGCTTGGCTTCTAATGGCTAACCTTCTCTTTCTAAGTAACTCTCTAACCTAACCTAACAATGAGGATTGCTAATCTACAATTCTGGACTTGACACGATTAACACGCACACTAAATCCTATTACAAGAGGGGTATTTATAGCCTTCCTAAACGAGAGGTGGGGTAGTGCAAACTTGGAGTGCACTTCAAGTTTGGATAGATGAAGCCAAAAATAGCTATGAAAGCTTGCCGCTGAAGCAATCGCGTCCTTTCAGAAGAATTATGCTGAAAATAACATCGACGGTGGATGATCCGATCCCAAGGAAACAATCCACGGATTGTCCACGGATAGTGCGGCATCAGGATACGGCATAGGAGGAGGTCGCACGGCTTTCTGACTTAGCAAATTTTCTGTATTTTTCACCATTTAGCATGTTGTGCAATTCTTGTGAGGTGTTGCATGCTTCATGTGATGCCCTGTTTTGACGCTAACTTTGGAAATCGCCTAAATATGACACTTTTGCTCTGTTTTTGGCCTAAATATGCAACTTTCTCATAAACCTGCCAGAAAGACCTAAAAACACAGCGGTTAATAAATTGGAAAAATGGCTACTTTGCATTCACTTTTTGCTATTTTCTGAAAGAAAAGATAGTGATTTTCGCTATATGTTTTGGCTTCATCAACGGGTCAGACACTTAATCGTATTTTAGCCGTAGTTTGGTCATACAGACTCCGATTGAGGTGATTCAAAGCTCGTTGGAAAATAGACAACGAGATCTACAACTCTATATAGAGCTTTGCCTCGAGATTGGTGTGTAGAATACCTTGAAGTTCATACAAAGTGAGGAACTTTATTGATATTTATGACTCAGCTATGTGTCATATGTGTCATATGTCGCGTAGCCTTATGGACTTAGCAGATTCTTAGCTCTTCTACTCCATGTTGCGTGCCATATATTAGCAGATTTTCTTCATAATGTCTTCATTTCACATGTTGTGCACTTCGTGTGAGGTGTTGCATGCTCCATGTGATGTCCTATATTGACGTTTCTTCAGAAATAGCCTAAATATGACATATTTGCTTAGTTTTTGGCCTAAAAACACAACTTTCTCCAAAACCTGCCAAAAAGACCTAAAAACACATTTGCAGTAAATAAATTAGAAAAATGGCTACTTTGCATTCGCTTTTCGCCATTTTCTGGAAGAAAAAATAGTGATTTTCGCTATATATTTTGGCTTCATCAGCCGCATGCATACCTTTATTTAGCTAAGATTTCAGTTGTAAAACTGTACCAAATTCTAAGTATTTATCTTTTATTTACTGTTATTTTGTTTTATTTCATTTAATTACATTTCAAAGATAAAGTTACTGCTGGGAATATATTTTATTGCAGAAATACGAAGAAAAACAAGGAAGTTGACAGAGAGTTTGGCGACCCGTGAAGCCCACTGGCGACCTGCAATCAAATCAAGAGATAGCCGCTGAAACTAGGAGGAAAAAGTCTGAAAGTTTGGCGACCCGCGAACTCAATCTGGTGGGGCGCTACTTAAGCCTGATGGGCCACGACCTTCTTTTGGCGGGCCGCCATCTGCCAAATCTCAGATATTCAAAATCTAAAATTGCGATAAATTAGGGGCCTGGTGGGCTGCAAACCCCTCTGGTGGGCCGACGTTAGGCTAATTATATTCCTTCTGCATTAAGGCTGATTGATTTGTTTTCTAATCTGTCCATCCCCTCCTAATTGTGAATTTACACCTATTAAGAGGCAATGAGGGTCCCAGACAGATCTATCTTCCTGACCACCATTCTCGAGCGCCAAGTCTCCATTTCTTCTCTTCTCTCTAAAGGAAACAAAGAACGAAAGGCCGGTGTGTCGCGAAGAACTCTCAAGAGCGGCAAGAAGACTAGCTTAGAATTGGTTTAACCTTTCTATTTCTTTCTTTTCTATTATTGAGATGTATTCCTTATTTTTCATGGTAGTTTGTGCTGCTATGAGAGGCTAATCCTCCTTTCTAGGGGCTATGACTTGTAAAACTAGATGAATTAGTTAAAATCTACCTTACTCGGTTAGTAACAATTATGTTGTGATTGTTTGTTAATTTGTTTGTACTAGTTTTTATTATTCTTGTGAATGTGTATTTGTGTAGATGACACTATCACCCTTTAGTTGAAGTGGCAGACATATTAGTACTAGATACCGGGTATAGTAGCAAGAAATTAACCTTCGGGATTGAGATTAGTGTCGACCAAATTCAATACCAACTCGGACCAACAAGCACAATAGTTGATTATCTATGGTGAAAAACTAAATGTTTCAGCCTAGATAGTAATTAGGTTGATTAGTTATAATCGGTACCGGTCATGAAAAACTAAACGTGAAGTATCGGTAGTTGAGAATAGCTAAATTAGTCGAAATTAATATCTCAGCCAATTGTGGCAAAAAACTAAACGTGAAGTCCAAACCGGTTGAGATACATTGTCAAATGGTGAAAAACTAAACGTGAAGTCTTTGACATGACATTAGGACTGGAAACCACAAATTAGACAAACATAAATGTAATTGACAAACCGAGCAAATAAATTAGCTAATTCGGATAGCGAGCCGTAGCCTAAATCTTCCCAATCTTCTTCCAACAAACCTTTTATTTCTTTGTTCTCATTTAATTTTGTTTACAACTAACTCTACTTGGGCATTGAGTGATGAGTCAAAATCAGAGCTAATAATATTTATAATCCAAATTGCCTACTTTACAAATAATTCACAAGCGCATGAATATCTCGTATAGTTAGGGATGGATTATTTTTAGTTCGAGCGAGTTCGGGCTCAACTTGAATTGAACTCAGCTCAATTTGACTCATTTAAGAGCCCAACCCAAAGTCTATGAGTCGGCCCAACTCATTTAGCAGGCCTAAAGATGAATGACAACTAGAAGAAGATGACAACAAGTACTAGGTGAAAGACAACTAGAATAATATGAAAAACTACTAGTAGAAGGTGAAAGACAACAAGAAGAAGATGAAATTCAACCTGTATTGGATGAAAGATAACAAGTAGTGGATGAAAAACAACTTGAAAAAGATGAAAGACAACCAGTACAACATGAAGAAAACCAGTAGAACAATGAGGACAACACGTACGAGATGAAACACAACAAGAAGAAGATGAAAAACAACTAGTCGAAGAGGAAAGACAACCAGAAGACATGAAAAACTAGTAGTGGATGAAAAACAACTTGAAAAAGATGAAAGACAACCAGTACAACATGAAGAAAACCAGTAGAACAATGAGGACAACACGTACGAGATGAAACACAACCAGAAGAAGATGAAAAACAACTAGTCGAAGAGGAAAGACAACCAGAAGAACATGAAAAACAACTTGAAAAAGATGAAAGACAACTAGTATAACATGAAAAAAACCAGTAGAACATTGAGGACAACCAGTACGAGATGAAACACATCCAGAAGAAGATGAAAAATAACTAGTCGAAGAGGAAGACAACTAGAAGAATATGAAAAATAACTAGTAGAACATGAAAAACAACCAGGAGGACATGAAAGACAACTAGTACTAGGCGAAAGACAACTAAAAGAATATGAAGAACAATTAGTAGATGGTGAAAGACAAGAAGAAGAAGATGAAATTCAACCTGTAGTGGATGAATGACAACCAGTAGTATATATGAAATACAACTAGTAGTGGATGAAAAACAACTATAGGAATATGAAAGACAACTATTACAACATGAAGGACAACCAGTACAAGATGAAACACAACCAGAAGAAGATAAAAAACAACTAGTCAAAGAGGAAAGACAACCAGAAGAAGATGAAACACAACTAGAAGAAGATGAAATACAACCAGGGGTAAATGAAAGACGACCAACATAAATGAAAGGCAACTAGTAGAACATGAAAGACAACAAGTACAAGACGAAAAATATCTAGAAGAAGATGAAAAACAACTACTAGATGGTGAAAAGTAACTAGAAGAAAATGAAATTCAACATGTAGTGGATGAAATACAATCGATAGAACATGAAAGACAACAGTACAAGATCAAAGACAACTAGCAAAAGATGAAAACTCATAACTAGAAGAGGAAAGACAACCAAAATAAGATGAAAGACAACGAGTAAAACATGAAAGACAACTAGTACAAAGTGAAAGACAATTAGAAGAAGATGAAATACAACTAGTGGTAGATGACAGACAACAAGGAGAATATGAAAGACAACTAGTACAAAGTAAAAGACAACTATAAGAAGATGAAATACCACCAGTGGTAGATGAAAGACAAACAAGAGAACATGAAAAACAACCAGCATTATACGAAATACAACTAGAATAAGATGAAATACAATTAGTAGAAGAGGAAAGACAACCGAAAGAATATGAAAGACAACCAGAAGAAGATGAAAAACAACTAGTCGAAGAGGAAAGACAACTAGAAGAAGATGAAATACAACCAGTGGTAATTGAAAGGCGATCAGCAGAACATGAAGGGCAAGTAGTACAACATGAAAGACAACAAGTACAAGACGAAAAATAGCTAGAAGAATATGAAAAGCAACTACTAAATGGTGAAAGACAACTAGTAGAAAATAAAATTCAACCTGTAGTGGATGAAAGACAACCGATACAACATGAAAAACAACAGTACAAGATCAAAAACAACTAGCAGAAGATGAAAACTAATTATTAGAAGAGAAAGACAACCACAAAAAGATGAAAGGCAATGAGTAGAACATCAAAGACAACTAGAACAAGATGAAATACCACTAGTGGTAGATGAAAGACAATAAGGAGAACATGAAAAACAACCAGTATTATACGAGAGACAACTAGAATAAGATGAAATACAATTAGTGGATGGAAAGACAACGAGTAGAAGTTAAAAGACAACAAGTACAAAATGAAAAATAACTAGAAGAAGATGAAAGACAACTAGAAGAAAATAAAATACAGTGGTAGATGAAAAACAACCAGTAGAAGATGAAAAACAACTAGAAGAAGATGAAAGACAACTAGTAGAAGAAGAAAGACAACTAGTAGAAGAGAAAAGACAACCAAAAAAATATGAAAGACAACCAGGAGAACACGAAGGACAAACATGAGAGAACATGAAAGACAACCGGTACTAAACGAAAGACAACTAGAAGATAATGAAACACAACTAGTAGACGATGAAAGACAACTATAGGACGATGAAAGACAACCAGTAGAACATGCAATACAGATGAAAGGTAACTAGTAGAAGAGGAAAGACAGCGAGAACAAGATGAAGGACAACTAGAAGAGGATGAAATACAACCAGTGGTAGATGAAAGACAACCAACAGATTTTGAAACGCAACCAATAGAACATGAAAGTCAACTAGTACAAGACGAAAGATAACTAGAAGAAGATGAAATACCATCAGTGGTAGATGAAAGACAACCATGAGAACATGAAAGACAATCAAAATGAGTAGAACATGAAAGATAACTAGAAGAAGTTGAAGGACAACTAGAACAAGATGAAAGACAACCAGTAATAGGCGAAAGACAACTAGAAGAATATGAAAAACAACTAGGAGAAGATAAAATTCAACCTGCTGTGGATGAATGACAACCAGTAGTAGATGAAGAACAACTAGAAGAAGATGAGTGAAAACCAGTATAACATGAAGGACAACCAGTACAAGATGAAACACATCCCGAAGAAGATGAAATACAACTACTAGAAGAGGAAAGACAACCAGAAGAAGATGAAAGACAACGAGGAGAACATGAAGGACAACGAGGAGAACATGAAAGACAACTAGAAGAAGATGAAACACAACTGGTAGAAGATGAAAGATAAAAGACAACCAGTAGAACATGAAGTACAGATGAAAGGCAACTAGTAGAAGAGCATGAAGACAACAAGAACAAGCTGAAGAACAACTAGAAGAAGATGAAATACAACAAGTGGTAGAAGAAAGACAACCAATTAAAGGCAACCAGTAGAACATGAAAGACAACCAGTAGAAGACGAGAGACAACTAGAAGAAGATAAAATATCACCAATAGTATAAGACGAGAGACAACTAGGAAAACATGAAAGACAACCATAACAAGTAGAGCATGAAAGACAACCAGAAGAAGATGAAAGACAACCAGTAATAGGCGAAAGACAACTAGAAGAATATGAAAAATAACTAGTAGAAGGTGAAAGACAACAAGAAGGAGATAAAATTCAACCTGTAGTGGATGAATGACAACCAGTAGTAAATGAAAGACAACCAGTAGTAGATGAAGAACAACTAGAAGAAGATGAAAGACAACCAGTCAAACATGAAGGACAACCAGAAGAACATTGAGGGCAAACAATACAAGATGAAACACAACTAGAAAAAACTGAAGTACAAATAGTCGAAGAGGAAAGACAACCAGAAGAAGATGAAAGACAACTAGAATAAGATGAAATACAACCAGTGGTAATTGAAAGACGACTAGCAAAACAAGAAAGACAATCAATAGAAGATAAAAGACAACAAGTACAAGGCGAAAATCAACTAAAAGAAGATGAAAAACAACTACTAGATGGTGAAGGACAACAAGAAAAAAATGAAATTGAACCTGTAGTGTTTGAAAGACATCCGATAGAACATGAAAGACAATAGTAAAAGAAAAGACAACTAGCAGAAGATGAAAAATAATTAGTAGAAGAGGAAAGACATCCAGAAGATGAAAGACAACGAGTAGAACATGAAAGAAAACTAGTACAAAGTGAAAGATAACGAGAAGAAGATGAAATATCACTAGTGGTAGATCAAAGACAACCAGGAGAACATGAAAGAGACCTAGTACAAAGTGAAAGACAACTAGAAGAAGATCAAAATACCACTAGTGGTTGATGAAAGACAACCCGAAGAACATGAAAAACAACCAGTATTATACGAAAGACAACTAGAATAAGAAGAAATACAATTAGTAGAAGAGAAAAGATAACCGGAAGAAGATGACAACGAGTAGAAGATAAAAAGACAACAAGTACAAAATGAAAGCCAACTAGAAGAAGATGAATGACAACTAGAAGAAAATGAAATACAGTGGTAGATAAAAGACAACCAGTAGAACATGAAAGACAACTATAAGAAGATGAAAAACAACTAGTAGAAGATGAAAAGACAACCAGAAAAATATGAAAGACAACCAGGAGAACAGGAATGATAAACAGGATAATATGAAAGACAACCGGTACTAGACGAAAGACAACTAGAAGAAGATGAAACACAACTAATGGACGATGAAAGACAACTAGAGGAAGATGAAAGACAACCAGTAGAACATTAGGTAGAGATGAAAGGCAACAAGTAAAAGATGAAAGACAGCGAGAACAAGATGAAGGACAACTGGAAGAAGATGAAATACCACCAGTGGTAGATGAAAGACAACAGGAGAACATGAGAGTCAACTAGTACAAGACGAGAGACAACTAGAAGAAGATGAAATAACACCAGTGGTAGATGAAAGACAACCAGGAGAACATGAAAGACAACCACAATGAGTAGAACATGAAAGACAACTAGAAGAAGATGAAGGTCAACTAGAACATGATGAAAGACAACCAGTAATAGGCGCAAGACAACTAGAAGAATATGAAAAATAACTAGTAGATGGTGAAAGACAACAAAAAGAAGATAAAATTCAACCTGTAGTGGATGAATGACAACCAGTAGATGAAGAATAACTAGAAGAAGATGAAAGACAATCAGTACAACATGAAGGACAACCAGTAGAACATTGAGGACAACCAGTACAAGATGAAACACAAACGAAGAAGATGAAATACAACTATCGAAGAGGAAAGACAACCAGAAGAAGATGAAAGACAATTAGAAGAAGATGAAATAGAACCAGTGGTAATGGAAAGACGGCCAGCAGAACATGAAAAGGCAACCAGTAGAATATGAAAGACAACAAGTGCAAGACTAAAAACAACTAGAAGAAGATGAAAAATAACTACTAGATGGTGAAAGACAACTAGAAGAAAATGAAATTCAACCTGTAGTGGATCAAAGACAACCGATTGAACATGAAAGACAACAGCACAACATCAAAGACAACTAGGAGAAGATGAAAACTAATTAGTAGAAGAGGAAAGGCATCTATAAGAAGATAAAGACAACTTGGAGAATATGAAAGACAACTAGAAGAAGATGAAAATACCACTAGTGGAAGATGAAAGACAACCCGGAGAACATGATAAACAACTAGTATTATACGAAAGACAACTAGAATAAGATTAAATACAATTGGTAGAAGAGGAAAGACAACCAGAAGAAGAAGCAAAACAACGAGTAGAAGATAAAAAAAACAACAAGTACAAAATGAAAGCCAACTAGAAGAAGATGATAAACAACTATAAGAAAATGAAATACAGTGGTAGATGAAAGACAACAGTAGAATATGAAAGACAACTAGAAGAAGATGAAAGAGAAGTAGTAGAAGAGGAAAGACAACCAGGACAACATTAATGACAAACATGAGAACATGAAAAACACCCGTACTGGAAAGACAGTTAGAAGAAGATGAAACACAACAAGTAGACGATGAAAGACAACTATAGGAAGATGAAAGACAACCAATAGAACATGAAGTACAGAAAAAAGCTAACTAGTAGAAGAGGAAAAACAGCGAGAACAAGATGAAGGACAACTAGAAGAAGATTAAATACAAAACCGGTGGTGTAGATGAAAAGACAACCAACGGAACTTGAAAGGCAACCCGTAGAACATGAAAGTCAACTAGTACAAGACGAAAGACAACAGGAAGAAGATGAAAAACATCTAGTCGAAAAGGAAAGCCAACCAGAAGAAGATGAAACACAACTAGAATAAAATGAAATACAACCAGTGGTAATAAAAAGACGACCAGTAGAACATGAAGGGCAGCCAGTAGAACATGAAAGACAACAAGTACAAGACGAAAAATTGCTAGAAGAAGATGAAAAACAACTACTAGATGGTGAAAGACAACTAGAAGAAAATGAAATTCAACCTGTAGTAGATGAAAGAGAACCGATAGAACATGAAAGACAACAGTCATGATCAAAGAAAACTAGCAGAAGATGAAAACTCATTAGTAGAAGAGGAAAGACAACCAGAATAAGATGAAAAACAATGAGTTGAACATGAAAGAAAACAAGTATAAAGTGAAAGACAAACTAGAAGAAGATGAAATCCGTATTATACGAAAGACAACTAGAATAAGATGAAAAACAACCGGAAGAAGAGGAAAAGCAACCGGAAGAAGATGAAAGACAAGTAGAAGATAAAAGACAACAAATACAAAATGAAAGACAACTAGAAGAAGATGAAAGACAACTAGAAGAAAATGAAATATAGTGGTAGATTAAAGACAACAAGTAGAACATGAAAGACAACTAGAAGAAGATGAACGACAAATAGTAGAAGAGGATAGACAACCAGGAGAAGATCAAAGACAACCATGACAATAGGAATGACAAACAGTAGAACATGAAAAACATCGGTACTAGATGAAAGACAACTAGAAGAAGATGAAACACAACTAGTAGACGATGAAAGACAACTATAGGAAGATGAAAGACAACCAGTAGAACAAGAAGTACAGATGAAAGACAACTAGTAGAAGATGAAATACAGCGAGAACAAGATGAAGGACAACTAGAAGAAGATGAAATACAACCAGTGGTAGATGAAAGACAACCAACGGAACATAAAGGTAACCAGTAGAACATGAAAGTCAACTAGTACATGACGAAAGATAAATAGAAGAAGATGAAAAACAACTATTCGAAGAGGAAAGCCAATCAGAAATGAAAGACAACTAGAATAAGATGAACTACAACCAGTGGTAATGGAAGGCCAGCAGAACATGAAAGGCAACCATTAGAACATGAAAGACAACAAGTAAATGACTAAAAACAACTAGAAGAAGATGAAAAAGAACTACTAGATAATGAAAGACAACTAGAATAAAATAAAATTCAACCTGTAATGGATGAAAGACAACCGATAAAACATGAAAGACAACAACACAAGATCAAAGACAACTAGTAGAAGCTGAAAACTAAGTAGTAGACATCTAGAAGAAGATTAAAGACAACTTGGAGAATATGAAAGACAACTAGTACAAAGTGAAAGACTACTAGAAGAAGATGAAAATACCACTAGTGGTAGATGAAAGACAACCCGGAGAACATGAAAATACAACCAGTATTATACGAAAGACAACTAGAATAAGATGAAATACAATTAGTAGAAGATGAAAGACAACCGGAAGAAGATGAAAGACAACGAGTAGGAGATAAAAGACAACGAGTACAAAATGAAACCCAACTAGAAGAAATGAATACAGTGGTAGATGATTGACAACCAATAGAGCATGAAAGACAACTAGAAGAAGATGAAAGACAACTAGTATAAGAGGAAAGACAACCAGAAGAAGATGAAAGACAACCAGGACAACAGAAATGACAAACAGGAGAACATGAAAACACCGGTACTAGACGAAAGACAACTAGAAGAAGATGAAACATAACTAGTAGACGATGAAAGACAACTATAGGAAGATGAAAGACAGCCAGTAGAACATGAAGTACTGATAAAAGGAAATAGTAGAAGAGGAAAGACATCGAGAATAAGATGAAAGACAACTAGAAGAAGATGTAATACAACCAGTGGTAGATGAAAGACAACCAACGAAACTTAAAAGGCAACTAGTAGAACATGAAAGTCAACTAGTACTAGACGAAAGACAAATAGAAGAAGATGAAATACCACCAGTGGTAGATGAAAGACAACCAACATGACATTTAATACAACCAGTTAAACATGAATGACAACAACGAGTAGAACATGAAAGACAACCAAAAAAAGATGACGGAGAACTAGAAGAAGATGAAAGACAACCAGTACTAGGCGAAATACAACTAGAAGAATATGAAAAACAACTTGTAGACGGTGAAAGACAACAAGAATAAGATGAAATTTAACCTGTAGTGGATGAATGACAATCATTAGTAAATGAAAGAAAACCAGTAATAGTTGAAAAACAACTAGAAAAAGATGAAACACAACCAGTACAACATGAAAGACAACCAGTAGAACATGAAAGTCAACCAGTATAAGTAGAACATTGAGGACAACCAATACAAGACAAAAGACAGCTAGAAGAAGATGAAAAACAACTAGTCGAAGAGGAAGCCAACCAGAAGAAGATGAAACACATCTAGAATAAGATGAAATACAACCAGTGGTAATTGAAAGACGACCCGCAGAATATGAAGGGCAACTAGTAGCACATGAAAGACAACAAGTACAAGACGAAAAACAGCTATAAGAAGATGAAAAACAACTACTAGATGGTCAAAGACAACTAGAAGAAAATGAAATTCAACCTGTAGTAGATGAAAGACAACTAGCAGAAGATGAAAACTCATTAGTAGAAGAGGAAAGACAACCAGAATAAGATGAAAGACAATGAGTAGAACATGAAAGAAAACAAGTACAAAGTGAAAGACAACTAGAAGAAGATGAAATACCACTATTGGTAGATGAAAAATAACCAGGAGAACATGAAAAACAACCAGTATTATACGAAAGACAACTAGAATAAGATGAAATACAATTAGTAGAAGAGGAAAAACAACCGGAAGAAGATGAAAGACAACGAGTAGAAGATAAAAAACAGGAAGTACAAAATGGAAGCCAACTAGAAGAAGATGAAAGACAACTAGAAGAAAATGAATTACAGTGGTAGATGAAAGTCGACCAGTAGAACATGAAAGACAATTAGAAGAAGATGAAAGACAACTAGTAGAAGAGGAAAGACAACCAAAAAAATATGAAAGACAACCAGGAGAACAGGAAGAACAAACAGGAGAACATGAAAGACAACCGGTAGTAGACGAAAGACAACTAGAAGATAATGAAACACAACTAGCAGACGATGAAAGACAACTATAGGAAGATGAAAGACAACCAGTAGAACATGAAGTACAGATGAAAGGCAACTACTAGAAGAGAACAAGATGAATGACAACTAGAAGAAGATGAAATACAACCCGTGGTAGATGAAAGACAACCAACAGAACTTGGAAGGCAACCACAATGAGTAGAAATGAAAGACAACCAGAAAAAGATGAAGGACAACTAGAACAAGATGAAAGACAACCAGTAATAGGCGAAAGACAACTAGAAAAGTATGAAAAACAACTAGTAGATGGTGAAAGACAACAAAACAAGATAAAATTCAACATGTAGGGGATGAATGACAACCAGTAGAAGAGGAAAGATAGCGAGAACAAGATGAAGGACAACTAGAAGAAGAAGAAATACAACCAGTGGCAGATGAAAGACAACCAACATAACTTGAAAGGCAACCAGTAGAACATGAAAGTCAACTAGTACAAGACGAAAGACAACTAGAAGAAGATGAAATACCACCCGTGGTAGATGAAAAACAACCACAATGAGTAGAACATGAAAGACAACATGAAGAAGATGAAGATCAACTAGAACAAGATGAAAGACAACCAGTATTAGGCGAAAGACAACTACAAGAATATGAAAAACAACTAGTAGATGGTGAAAGACAACAAGAAGAAGATAAAATTCAACATGTAGAGGATGAATGACAACCAGTAGTGGATGAAGAACGACTAGAAAAAGATGAAAGACAAAATCAGTACAACATGAAGGACAACCAGTAGAACATTGAGGACAACCAGTACAAGGTGAAACACAACCCGAAGAAGATGAAATACAACTAGTCGAAGAGGAAAGACAACCATAGGGAGATTAAAGACAAGTAGTGAAGTGGAAAGACAACCAGTAGTAATGGAAGGACAGCCAGCATAACATGAAAGACAACCAGTTAAACATGAAAGACAACGAGTACAAGACTAACAACCGGAAGAAAATGAAAAATAACTACTAGATGGTGAAAGACAACAAGATGAAAATAAAATTCAACATGTAGTGGATGAAAGACAACAACACAAGATCAAAGACAACTAGGAGAATATGAAAACTAATTAGTAGAAGAGGAAAGACATCCAGAAGAAGATTAAAGACAACTTGGAGAATATGAAAGACAACTAGTACAAAGTGAAAGACAACTAGAAGAAGATGAAAATACCACTAGTGGTAGATGAAAGACAATCCGGAGAACATGAAAAACAACCAGAATTATACGAAAGACAACTAGAATAAGATTAAATACAATTAGTAGAAGAGGAAAGACAATCGGAAGAAGATGAAAGACAATGGGTAGAATATAAAAAACAACAAGTACAAGATGAAAGCCAACTAGAAGATGATGATAGACAACTAAAAGAAAATGAAAGACAACCAGTAGAATATTAAAGACAACTAGAAGAAGATGAAAGACAACTAGTAGAAGAGAAAAGACAACCAGAAGAAGATGAAAGACAACCAGGACAACATGAATCACAAACAGGAGAACATGAAAAACACCGGTACTAGACGAAGGACAACTAGAAGAAGATGAAACACAACTACTAGACGATGAAAGACAACCAGTAAAACATAAAGTACATATGAGATACTAGTAGAAGAGGAAAGACAGCGAGAACAAGATGAAGGACAACTAGAAGAAGATGAAATACAACCAGTGGTAGATGAAAGACAACCAACGGAACTTGAAAGGCAACCAGTAGAACATGAAAGTCAACTAGTACAAGACGAAAGACAAATAGAAGAAGATGAAATACCACCAGTGGTAGATGAAAGACAACTACAACGAGTAGAACATGAAAGACAACCAGAAAAAAGATGACGGAGAACTATAAGAAGATGAAAGACAACCTGTACTAGGCGAAATACAAATAGAAGAATATGAAAAACAACTTGTAGAAGGTGAAAGACAACAAGAATAAGATGAAATTTAACCTGTAGTGGATGAATGACAATCATTAGTAAATGAAAGACAACTAGAAAAAGAAGAAAGACAACCAGTACAACATGAAGGACAACCAGTGGAACATTGAGGACAACCAGTACAAGATGAAACACAACCATAAGAAGATGACAAATAACTAGTCGAAGAGGAAAGCCAACCAGAAGAAGAGGAAAGACAACCACAACGAGTAGAACATGAAAGACAACTAGAAAAAGATGACGGAGAACTAGAAGAAGATGAAAGACAACTAGTACTAGAGGAAATATAACTAGAAGAATGTGAAAAACAACTTGTAGATGGTTAAAGACAACAAGAATAAGATGAAATTTAACCAATAGTGGATGAATGACAATCATTAGTAAATGAAAGACAACCAGTAATAGATGAAAACAACTAGAAGAAGATGAAATACAACCAGTACAATATAAAGGACAACCAGTAGAACATTGAGGACAACCAGTACAAGATGAAGCACAACCAGAAGAAGATGAAAAACAACTATTCGAAGAGGAAAGCCATCCAGAAGAAGATGAAAGACAACCACAACGAGTAGAATATGAAAGACAACTAGAAAAAGATGATGGAGAACTAGAAGAAGAAGAAACACAATCAGTACTAGGTGAAATACAACTAGAAGATGAAAGACAACGAGTAGAAGATAAAAGACAACAAGTACAAAATGAAAAACAACTAAAAGAAGATGAAAGACAACTAGAAGAAAATGAAATATAGTGGTAGATGAAAGACAACCAGTAGAACATGAAAGACAACTATAATAAGATGAAAGACAACCAGAACAAGATGAAAGACAGCCAGAACAAGATGAAAGACAACCAGGAGAACAAGAACGACAACTAGGAAAACATGAAAGACTACCAGTAGACGAAAGACAACTAGTAGAAGATGAAACACAACTACTAGAAGATTAAAGACAGACTATATGAAGATGAAAGACGACTAGTAGAAAATGAAGTACATATGAAAGGTAACTAGTAGAAGACGAAAAATAGCGAGAACAAGATGATGAACAACTAGATTAAGATGAAATACAACCGATGGTAGATCTTTGACAACCAACAGAACTTGAACGGCAACTAGTAGAACATGAAAGACAACTAGTACAAGACGAAAGACAACTAGTAAAAGATGAAATACCACCAATGGCAGATGAAAGACAACCAGGAGAACATGAAAGACAACCACAACGAGTAGAACATGAAACACAACCAGAAGAAGATGAAGGACAACTAGAAGAAGATGAAAGACAACTAGTACTAGCCGAAAGACAACTAGAAGAATATGAAAAACAACTAGTAAAATGTGAAAGACAGCAATAAGAAGATGAAATTCAACCTATAGTGGATGATTGACAACCATTAGTAAATGAAAGACTACCAGTAGTAGAAATACAACTAGTACAACTTGAAGAAGATGAAAGACAACTAGTACAAGATGAAACACAACCAGAAGAAGATGAAATACAACTAGTCGAAGAGGAAAGACGGTTCAGAAGAAGAAGACAACTAGAAGAAGATAATTGAAAGACAATCAGTGATAATTGAAAGACGACCAGCAAAACATGAAAGGCAACAAGTACAAGATGAAAAATAACTAGAAGAAGATGAAAAACAACTACTAGAAGGTGAAAGACAACTAGAATAAAATGAAATTCAACCTGTACTGGATGAAAGACAACCGATAGAACATGAAAGACAACAGTACAAGATCAAAGACAACTAGTAGAAGATGAAAACTAATTAGTAGAAGAGGGCAGACATCCAGAAGAAGATGAAAGACAATGAGTAGAACATGAAAGACAACTAGTACATAGTAAAAGACAACTACAAGATGATGAAATACCACTAATAGTAGATAAAAGACAACTAGGAGAACATGAAAGACAACCAATATCAAAGACAACTAGCAGAAGATGAAAGACAACTAGAATAAAAAATAACAAGTATAAAAATGAAAGACAACTAGAAGAAGATGAAAGACAACTAGAAGAAAATGGAATACAGTGTTAGATGAAAGACAACCAGTAGAATATGAAAGACAACTAGAAGAAGATGAAAGACAACTAGTAGAAGTGGAAAGACAATCAGAAGAAGATGAAAGACAACCAGGAGAACAAGAAGGACAAACAGGATAACATGAAAGACAACCGGTACTAGACGAAAGACAAATAGAAAAAGATGAAACACAACTAGTAGAAGATAAAATACAACCAGTAGAACATGAAGTACAGACGAAAGGCAACTAGTTGAAGAGGAAAGACAGCGAGAACAACATGAAATACAACTAGAAGAAGATGAAATACAACCAGTGGTAGATGAAAGACAACCAACAGAAATTGAAAGGCAACCAGTAGAACATGAAAGACAACTAGAAGAAGATGAAATACCACCAGTGGTAGACGAAAGACAACTAGAAGAAGATGAATACCACCAGTGGTAGATGAAAGACAACCAACATAACATTGAAGACAACTAGGAGAACATGAAAGACAACCAGAAGAAGATGAATGACAACTAGAAGAAAATGAAAGACAACCAGTACTAGCCGAAAGACAACTAGAAGAATATGAAAATCAACTAGTAGAAGGTGAAAGACAACAAGAAGATGAAATTCAACCTGTAGTGGATGAATGACAACCATTATTAAATAAAAGACAACCGGTAGTGGATGAAGAACAACTAGAAGAAAATGAAAGACAACTGGTACAACATGAAGAACAACCAGTAGAACATTGAGGACAACCAATACAGGATGAAACACAACCAGAAGAAGATGAAATACAACTAGTCGAAGAGGAAAGACAACAAGAAGAAAATGAAAGACAACTTGAAGAAGATGAAATACAACCAGTGGTAATTGAAAGACGACCCGCAGAGCATGCAAGGCAACCAGTAGAACATGAAAGACAACAAGTGCAAGACGAAAAACAACTAGAAGAAGATGAAAAACAACTATTAGATGGTGAAAGACAACTAGAAGAAAATGGAATTCAACCTGTACTTGATGAAAGACAACTGATAAAACATGAAAGACAACATTACAAGATGAAAACTAATTAGTAGAAGAGGAAAGACAACTAGCAAAAGATGAAAACTAATTTGTAGAAGAGGAAAGACAACTAACAAAAGATGAAAACTAATTAGTAGAAGAGGAAAGACATCCATAAGATGATGAAAGAATACGAGTAGAACATGAAAGACAACTAGTATAAAGTGAAAGACAACTAGAAGAAGATGAAATACAACTAGTGGTAGATGAAAGACAACTAGAAAAACATGAAAAACATGAAAAACAACCAGTATTATACGAAAGACAACTAGAATAAGATGAAATACAATTAGTAGAAGAAGAAAGACAACTGGAAGAAAATGAAAGACAACGAGTTGAAGATAAAAGACAACAAGTACAAAATGGAAGTCAACTAGAAGAAGATGAAAGACAACTAGAAGAAAATAAAATACAGTGGTAGATGAAAGACAACCAGAAGGAGATGAAAGACAACCAGGAGAACAAGAAGGACAACCAGGAGAACATGAAAGACAACTAGTAGAAGAGGAATGACAACTAGAAGAAGATGAAACACAACTATGAGAACATGAACAACAATCAGGAGAACATGAAAGACAACCGGTACTAGACGAAAGACAACTAGACGAAGATGAAACACAACTAGTAGAATATGAAAGACCCAGTCAGCTATAAATCAAACAAAATAGCATCTATCTTTAGTTCCAACATTTCGACTATAAATTGAAGCATATCACTGCTCTCGGATCTATGGCATTGTGAATGCCTATCTGCTGCAAATTGATATTTTATTTGTTGTGAAAGAAAAACAATGTAACAAAGCATCAATAATTAAAATTAGAATCATACTTGGTAATTTACGATGATTGATTACTGCTAATTACTGTGTAGAAAAGATATGAGACATGAATAATCGTTTTTCTATTTTGCTATATAATATAGAGATTGGAGGACATGTTTGTCAGTAAATGAAAGAGTGTCAATAAATGATGTAAGAACTCGCTTACTTTTTAAAACTATGCAGGAAGAAATTGTCTTCACTATACATAACAAACAATACTCCTTTTGTCTGCTCGCTCACCCCACGGAGAAACCTTCATAACACCTGCGGTGTAAGCAATACGTTCTCCCTTTTCATTAAGAAGTGTTTATCCCTGCACAAATAGTGTAACGATTGCCCCGCTGTCTCCAAAATGGACCCGGTGAAATTGAATTCTCTATGAAGATGCGGAGTACCAACGGCTATAGTGATCAATTGGTATAAGCCTGGTGTCCCGTGTGAGACCGACTATTCGAATAGAGATGAGAATCAGCCATAGTGATCCGAGAGTCCCGTGTGGAAGGGCTTCAAAATGCATTCAAGCTGGCAGAAGAATGAGAAGCTCCATGGGTTTGGATTTGAAAAAAAAATTGTCCAAAAGGAGGCTTCTGGACCACCAAACGCCGGTGTAGAAAGTGTTTCGACTTTCTTTGTGATTGCTCAATAACATCAAAGATGTTATCCTCTTTGAAAATCATAATAACACTTTACTGGTATCAATTGGGTGTTGGATTGTGTAATAATCTACTTGTCTGTTTGACTAGATTTGCAAAACATATATTTGTTGAATTTTACAGTTTCTTGTTAAGATATTGTGCAGGTTCATGACGATATAAATTGCTACATATACATCAAGGATGCATGATCAATTGCTCTACTTATCAAGGATGAGTCATTAAGAACCAAGCACTGGACTAAAAAGCATCACCTCAAGATTAGGTTTAGAAATCTGTAAAATTAGTAAAGTATGCTTGAGAATGTGCTAATTTGGGCTAACCGTTGCAACAGATTAATGAAGTGTTATAACAGTTTAATATCTCAGAACATAGCCAAATCGATTTAATTCATTGCAACGCTCAAATAACCATTGCAACAGAATAAATCAGGTTTGGACCACAAAACTTCCAGAGACATCTGTTATGACAATCGTTGCAACGCTTATAAGCGTTAGGGTTTCCTAGCGCAGCCAAACCATCTAACTAGGGCTAACCGTTGCAACGTTAACGCTAGTTACCTTATTTTGTTTCTCTCTCTATAAATAGTAGCAAAATTTGAATTCTTTTCAGATCTAGAAAAATTCATTGTTGCTTGTGCACACAACTTCAATATTCATACAACAATCTTAAGCATACTCCGCCAAAATCAATCTTGTGTAAGAAGTAGAGTCATTTGTTTGTTTCATACATTTGAGCCTTTAGTGCTCGTGAGCCATTTTCATGCTTGGGCCGAGTGACTTCCAAAGCTTTATAAGGGCTCACCGGTTCCACCTTGTACTCCTTTCTCATTGGGTAAAGAAAGACGCGCCATCTCGAAGGTTGCGAGCCCCGGAGACGTAGGCGTTAGTGCCAAACTCCGTAAACAACTCTCGTGTCAAGTGTCTCTTAACTCTTCTATTTATTTTACGCACACTTGCTTATGTTAAAGTTATTCTTGTTTCCGCCAAGAATAACATATACACACACGTTAGTTAAAAGTACTTAGACTTAAAATTTAAAAAAGCCCCATATCACCCCCTCTAGGTGCCTTAGGGACCAACATTGGGTTGCTCGTGTAGAGTGGGAAAAAACAAAACATATGAATTCTAGTATTAATTTATTTTAATTTTATAAGGGTAAAATGTGAATTAATAGAAATTTAATGTTAAATATGATGGATTGAATAAATATGTGAGTTATTGTAGTTTGGAGGATAAATATGTATTATAAACTTTTGAGGGGAAAATACGTAATATTGAAGTTTTTGAGGATACATGAAATTCTCCAAGAAATAATAAAATTCTAAAAAAATATAAAGTTTGATCTCCAAGTATATTTTAGTATAAAAATTATATTGAGCGATTTGGATCTTCCGTTTAAATTTTAAAAATGAAGATTAAAATAAGAGGCATAATTGAAATACGTATGTTAATTCGAACGCGTATCCTCTCATGTATGTGTAAGGTGCGGCCCACTATTTTATAACTTTAAATTAATTCAAAATTAGTGCCATTATCTGTGCTTCGAGATTTCGTACAAAGTTTAAGTTTAAAGAACAGTCCGGATCCACTAATTTTAAAAAGATTCCCTTTTACGGTACCGGGAGATCCAAATTCTTTTAACCCTGCTCATTAACACTATGATCGAAACCAACGATTTCTCGTTAAATGAGAAATAGAATTGATGTATTTCAAAATTTTCAGATCGGAACGCTGTGAGCAACGGGAAACGATTTCTTTTGACGCAATTTGGAGGGAAATTTTTCGCCCAAAATTTTCCCGTGAAAAACCAAGAGATTCGGCGGGAGTTCATTTGCCGAAATTTTGGCGGTATTTTATTTCCAGCGATACCCTTCCTCTTCTCTTTATAGTCTGCTCCCAACCTATTGATTCCTTGATTAGCGATACCAAGAGGCAAGTTCCAGCGAAGAAGAGACTAGTTTTAGTAGCGATTTGGGGTGAGATTTCAGCGAAGAAGAAGATTTGGGGTGAGTCTTGGCAAGTTCCACTACAACAATTTGGGGTGAGTATCTGGATTAATTAGTTTCGTTGATTTGATGTTGCTCTGTGTTGTAAATAGCAATACCACTAGCACTATTATTTATTGGCGATTTAGCATTTTGCTGGTTGTAGGACACAGGGGTTTTCCGTGTAGGTTTTGTAATTCTGAGATTGTGCTGCTGGTGTACACCTGTTTTCCTTTAATACAATCCATATGGCAGCCACAGGGGATATCTTTTGCAAAAGCAAATATATAGTTGGTGTTATTTTGCAATAAGTTACAAAAATACAAAAACAAGCATGTGGAATTACCGCAAAAAAACCACCTGCACAGTTTCCTGCATCTACAACTATATGCAACCCCTCCAATGGCTTCTCTGAAATTCCAAAGATAATTGATGTTATTTTCTGTCTATTAGCTCAATATTAAAGTAAAAGTTATTACATATACCTTTGTCCCCAGCAGCTTTTCGAACAGCAGCAACAAGGTCAGAAGTGTAAATTACACCTGTTTTTCTTTAATACAATCCACCTGTTTTCTCTGTGTTGAACTCGGTTACTAGGGCTGAACCCCTTTTCTTGTGTTGTGAATTGCTTGAGATGTGCCGATTGAGATGTGCCTTTTTCTGGTTTTGCTGATACTCTTGTCTTGCTTGATTCTTGGGCTGACCTTGCTTATTCGGTGTTGATTTGGTTCTATGCCGATTTGGTGCCTGGGTTAGTAATTGTTGACCCAATTATTGACCTGTGTTGCCTTGTTCTTAATTGGGTACCAAGCTTTGACCTGACCCATTTAGTCAATTTTAGTAAGTTGTGTCGAGGAAAACACCATTTAATCAATGTTACCCTGTATGATATGTTGTGATTTTAGGAAAAAAAGATGAATGATTTTGAAGATAAAACTATTCTTATAGCGGCTTTTACAGCATATGTCGCATATTTGAATATTTTGATTCTTGTTGAGTACTACAAGAATCAGATTTTAGAAGCCAAAGTTGAGGCTAATTTTGAACGAAAAAAATACGTGATTAGTTGATGAACGACTTAAACAACCTTGAAGACTCACGTGATGTCATACGCATGAGGCCGCATGCTTTTCAGAGGTTGTGTTTTATTCTTCGAGGCACTGGTCGTCTTAGAGATAATCAATACAGTTTTGTCGAGGAACAAGTGGCAAACTTTTTGCATGTTTTATCTCAAAATGTAAGAAGCCGCACCATTAGGTTTTTCTTCCGACGATCGCTTGGAACCATTAGTTGCCATTTCCACAATGTACTTAGGGCATTAATATCACTTAAAGATAGATTTTTGGTTCAGCCGACAAATGATTGTCCAATCCCGAACGAGATTTTGATCAAAGAAGGAAAACTTTCCCCATATTTTGAGGTATGAACATTATATTTTTTTTATACAAAAGTAATAAATTTGTTATCATATATTGATTAGGTTATGTGCATATATATGTTTTTCAGAAATGCGTTGGAGCAATTGATGGAACTCACATGCGTGTAAAAATTAGAGGTGATGGTGCAAGGACATATAGAAGTAGAAAGCAGTTCCCTACACAAAACGTTTTAGTAGCGTGTACTTTTGATCTAAAATTTACATATGTTTTAGCGGGCTGGGAGGGTTCAGCACATGACTCAAGGATACTTGAGGATGACTTAAATCGAATAGACAGATTAAATATACCTCGAGGTAATGATTTTTGTAATAATAAATTTCAGCTTGACATAGTTACTTAGTATAAGAGTACTAAGTATGACTTTTGTGTTTTTTTTTCTCTTGTG
>JAJGRW010000807.1:0-174257 GCA_025461045.1 Carex parvula
ATTGTTTTTGTAGTTGTGAATGGAGATCATCATCATTTCACTTATAAAACATTTACATTGTTGACGTAACAATTACAAATTTAATTGTAGGGTATGTGGAAATTCCGACCTTGTAAAATTTCAATTGCAATTACAATTTATCAATCTTATTTTTTTTTATAGTTAGCGGCTTTCAAGTGTCAACTAACAAATAATACTCTTATTAAATTAGCGATTTGTCTAAATGCATCACGTCAGCATTGCAATGACGATTGTAGGATAAAATTTTAAATTTAAAATTACTAATACATTTGAAATTGCAAGTAGGATGACACGAAAAAGAAAAAATAATTATTAAAACTAACTTAGAAGAATTATGGTGGCGCAACTAGTGTTATGCAAACAGGCCGGTCCGATCCAAAACTCCCAGTCTACGGGTCCGCACGGTCCAGATTAGGCGGGTCAAATTGGAAGGGGATGGCTCAAACCCGTGCCAAGAACCATGGTCCAGACCCACACGGATTGGTCCGGTTCATGGTCCGGTCTGGCGGGTCCGGATTGGTCCGGTCCAATTTTTATTTTATCAATTGTTTATAAAACCAAATTACTTCAATAAATAAAAAGCCTAAATTACTTTAAAAAAACGAATTATGTTGATTTTAAAATCGAATTATTTTAAACAATATATTTAAAAAAATGAATTAGAATGATATAATTCGTTTTTTTTAAATCTATTGTTTTAAGATAATTCGGTTTTAAAAATCAAAATAATTCATTTTTTAAAGTAATTTAGGCTTTTTATTTTATTGAAGTAATTTGGTTTTATAAACAATTGATAAAATAAAAATTGGACCGGACCAATCCGGACCCGCCAGACCGGACCATGAACCGGACCAATCCGTGTGGGTCTGGACCATGGTTCTTGGCACGGGTTTGAGCCATCCCCTTCCAATTTGACCCGCCTAATCTGGACCGTGCGGACCCGTAGACTGGGAGTTTTGGATCGGACCGGCCTGTTTGCATAACACTAGTTGCGCCACCATAATTCTTCTAAGTTAGTTTTAATAATTATTTTTTCTTTTTCGTGTCATCCTACTTGCAATTTCAAATGTATTAGTAATTTTAAAATTTAAAATTTTATCCTACAATCGTCATTGCAATGCTGACGTGATGCATTTAGACAAATCGCTAATTTAATAAGATTATTATTTGTTAGTTGACACTTGAAAGCCGCTAACTATAAAAAAAAATAAGATTGATAAATTGTAATTGCAATTGAAATTTTACAAGGTCGGAATTTCCACATACCCTACAATTAAATTTGTAATTGTTACGTCAACAATGTAAATGTTTTATAAGTGAAATGATGATGATCTCCATTCACAACTACAAAAACAAATTATTATTCTGCCACATTAGCAACTTTAACAGTTATTTCATTTATCACTTTCAAAGATTTTACATTCCTACAATGCATCCTCATTTCAATTTGCGAGTTATGTTTAATATTATATATTTGTAACTTATTCTTTTGCATCTCTAAAATTAATTACTTAAATGCAATTTGCGATAGGTGATGATACTCCTAATTAAAAAGATTGCCAACTTAGTAAGATTGTTAAATTATTTATTGTTTCAAATTCCTATAATTGAAATTACCACTGTCACGTTACTACTTGCAATTTCGTTACTATATAGGATGAAGATGTTCTTGCAGTTCATTTAATCTAAGTCCAACAATGTTAATTAATAATTACTATGCATTAGTAACAAATCTAATTTGAAAATGGACCGCTAACTGCAAATAAAAGCAGTGCCGCTTAAAATCGCCAAGGCGATTTCTGAATCGCTTGAGGCATGGTACCCCCCTCCCTCCCCCCCTTACACACACCCCACTTGTCTCCATTATTTTCATCCTACAGCTTCTCCTTGCTGTCTTGAGTAGGTGCTTTTGATTTCAGTCTCTATTTTGAGCAAGTGATTCCGATTTCAGATCTGGGCATTGTTTTGAGCATATGCTTATGATTTTCAGATCTGGTCACTGTTCTAACCACTTCTCGTTTTGCCATTCTGGAAGTTCTTATTCTCCAAGACAAGTGGTGTGCTGACTTTTATTCTCCAAAACAAGCGGCGTGTTGACTCTTATTCTCTAAAACAAGCAGTGTGTTTTTTCTTCTCTTCTCCTGAGCTTTTTTTTCCCCTTTGGAAATGGAAGAGTAGGTGGAACGAGTTGTATATATAATTTACTATATTATATGTTTGTGAATTGTTTGTTGTTGTGGTTGGTTTGTTATGTTTTTGGTCTTCCTTACTCTCCTCCTTTCTCCGTCTTTCCTGCACTTCCCCCTTCTTCAAGTATCTCTCTCTTCTTCTCTCTCCCTTTTTCTCGAATAATACATGATTATGTTGTGTTGCTTCTAGATACCCCATGCCTATTTTGTTTTTCGCCCAACGTGTTTTGCTGAGGGCAATAATGATTGATGGCTCACTCATCTCCATCAGAGCATTAACAACTGTCAACTTGTATTGGTTTGTATCAAGTCTTTGTTTTTTCTTGCTTACTTCTGTAATAAGGTGTCTAGTTTATGTACTGGTAAGGGTGGGTGAGTTTAGGTTCACTGTTACGTCCTGGTAAGCAATTTAGACACGTACGAGATTTATTTTCTGTGTATGCATGTTGCTTGTGATACTACAGCTCTCCTGTAATGTACTTTCAAATTTAATGATATGCTTACGGGTTTTTTACCCAAAAAAGATTACTATACATTAACATATGAAATTGATGTTATGGGAGGCCACCTTAGTTATTAGAACCACAGATTCTGAGAGTATATATTAGCATAGTGACGAGTTCGGGACTAGAAGTTATTCGAGTAGAGCTAAAGTTCGTAATTTGAATATAAAATAGATATAAGAGAAGGATTCAAATGTCTCATGTCTTTCATATATTATTTATTTGTGTTTTACATTATTTTATCTTTATTTTTAAAGTTCGAACAGTCGATCCGAATCTCTCAACATGACGTCTTTATTAAAATGTGCTTGGAGACTAAATATATATATATATATATTTTAAAATTTACAATTTTTTAGATAAGTACAAAATTACTATTTTTGGATGGTTCAAAAACAGTGATTTTGTACCTATTTAAAAAAATTAGATTTTCTTTTTTGAAAAAATATGAAACTTGGTCTCCAAGCACATTATAATATGGAGATCACGTTAAGCAGTTCAGATTGATTGTTCAGATTTTAAAAATGAAGATGAAAAATACGAGGCACGAAAGACATGAGGTATTTGAATCCTCCTCTCTAGTCTAGATATAATTTAAAGAATATATCTAAACATTAATATTTGTACATAATATATATTTTTTTGTAAATTTTACAACTAATATGAAAATATATTATATCGTTGGTAAATTCGTCGAAGTAAAAAAAAAAGTTCAAGCGGTGTAAAAAACAATAATTCAAGTATAATACGTAGGGGTGTAAACGGAGCGGATTCGGAGAGGATAATGCTAATACCAAATCCGTATCCGTCTTTCAGTGAACGAATACGGATACGAATACGGATAGTAAACGGATATCAAAATTTAAAACCATATCCGCCTTAAACGGATACGGATACGGAGCGGATAATTTACGGATACGGATTCGAATACGAATATAGAACGGATAATTGTCGGATATTGAGTAATATGAACTTTAAGATATAATTAATAATTAATAAAATTTAAATATAAAAATAAATGAATAATTGTAAGTTGATAGAGATATTAATGTTAGAAAGATGAGAGAATATAAGATATTTATTTTATTAATAGTGTGGTGTAGTGGTTTGTACCTTGGTTGCTTAGACTTTCACTTCACATGACATGGGTTTAAATTTCCTTGAAAGCAAAATAATTTAAAACCTCACATGATACGGATACGGATACGGATAGTAAATGAATATCAAAATTTAAAATCATATCCGTATCCGTATCCGTTTAAATCCGAATACGGATTATATGCGGATTCGGAGCGGATATCCGGCCGGATATCCGTGTCTGTTTACACCCCTAAATTAATACGAATAATATATTACACTTTATGTCCTCTTGAACGAATAACATTTAGTTCGTTTATTGTAAAATTTAAAACTATCCATTCTTTAAAAAAAAACTATGCACTACATAAAATAAGACGATCAGTCCAGATTGTATGGCAGCTCATGTTACAATTTTGTCCGAGATTTTTTATTAATATCCAAGATTAATTATGAAATATTAATTATACTCAGTTTAGCTTGGTTTTTTTTTTTTTTTTAGATGTTCAAACCGGTCAAAAAATGGTCGGTTGGATTAAAAATTAGGACCGGTCATTTTCTAGCCGGTCAGGAGGATTTTTTTTGAAATATTTGTTAGATTACTTCTTTTGATGTATAATTAGCATAATTATACTAAAATACGCTAAATTACTTGAAATTATGTTAAATTACGCTAAATTATGCTAAAAGACGATATCTTCACTAAGAAGGCGAAGAACGACGATGAAACTTCAAACGGTAATAAAACGGCGCTCGAGTGTCCGATTTGCCATTTTTCGAAAAGCTTGCGAAAATATGCATGCATCATTGACCGCTTTGACATTTTCTAAAATTCAGAATTGCCAAAAAATAACGGGAAGAGCCTCAAAACTTGAGTTGAAGTTTCTGTCTTTCTGATTAAGATTTTCATTTATATTTTTCGATCTAAGTAACTCAGTAAATTTGTTATATAATGAACTTGTAGAACACCAATTTTTACTATTTTTTATGATTTATGAAAGATGACACAAAATGGGCCTAATATAGCGTAATTTAGCTCAATTTAGTGTAATTTAGCGTAAATTAGCTTAATTTAGCGTAATTTAACATAATTTCAAGTAATTTAGCGTATTTGAGTATAATTATGCTAATTATACATCAAAATAAGTAATCTAACAAATATTTAAAAAAAAAACCTCCTGACTAACCAAAAAATAGCCGGTCCTAATTTTTAATCCAGTCGGGCCATTTTTTGGCCGGTTTGGACATTTAAAAAAAACCCAGCTAAGCTGGGTATAATTAATTTTATAATTAATTTTGGATATTAATAAAAATGTCGGCAATTTTGCTGTACCCCTGAGATACGGACTCATTCGTATATATATATTCTTATTTTTTTTAACAGTATTTACAGAAGTTTATGCCATACACCTACGTGGTTCATTTTTTTTTTAAATACTTTGCGATGGTACCGATACAACAAAAATATAAATGGAACGACACATGTTTGGTCCGCGCTGGAATTTTCCAGCGCTGATGATCAAAGGTCTCTAAAATACAGATCAAAAGAAACTGACATAATAAATTAATCATAAAAATACAGATCAAATGGAGAATAATGTACAGCACACGTTGGATCTGGTCGGCTTGTCAGCTTCCTGTATATATTGAATACTTCACATAACACCTTTACCAAATAACCCCCGCAAATCAGCCTCAGGTATAAATCAACTCTTTTGTTGAATGGAATTTCAGTGAACAACCCAATTTTGCAGTGAGATGTAAGAGGCTTCGTGAAGACATCAACGGAGCTATTTCGGCTGCATGCCAGGCATAACAAAAAAAGTTAAAATAAAAATATATATAACTGATACGCTGAATGCAGTCAAAACAGTTTTGCCAATATCTCTACCAATCCCTCCATGGCAAGGGAATAGCAAAAAGTTTGGGTTAACAAAAAAGTAGATCATTGTTATATGTGTTTGGGTGAAAAAGTAGTTGTTTTGAACTGTTGAATTAGTAGCTAGGGATTAACTTGCTATTCTACTATTTCATTGAAATGTTGGGTTATGCTTGAGCTATAGTATCTACTCATTACAGAATTTTAGGTGGTTGTTTCAAATTTGAGTTAGCTCGCTATTTTCGCTAATCATAATCCAACGTTAATCTTATTTAATTTTAGGAGGATACATTCGCATAAATTTTGATGACTTTTGGAACTTTTTTTAAATTAGAATAAGATGTGAAGAAGTAAAACACATTATAATAAATCTATCATAGATTATTAGAATCATTCAATTTTTCAAACAATTTATCTTGTATAAAATAAACAAAATCAATGATTTGAATTTAATATGTAAATTCCAAAATTCAAAATATAAATAAAAAGTGAAATTGTGACATTTTATAACACAAAAAAACTACAATGGGCCCTCCTCTTTGATAATTAACAAATACAGCGAGTCTAAAGAAGTTAAAATCTTTCCAATAAAACATGCACCAAGTGAAATAATTTATTTCCACCGTCTCTCATGATGGCATTTTGTATAAACAATTTGGAGTATCCGTAATCAATTCTCTTGCCATGGAGGGGTATTTGAAAAACCTGTCCTGTTCAGACATGCGAAAGTCCGAAAAAGAGAGAGAAGCACAAAAGAGGAAGAAAGTAGGAGACCCATTCTCCACTTTATTCCTTTCCTTCCTTTTTTTTTTATTTTCCTTCTCATTTGCAGTTGGGTCGGGTCTCTTTCCCTTCTCCATTTTCTAACAGCCGCCCCATGCCACCAAATCCACATCGCACCTCACCGAAAGAATTCCAATTGGTAACATTAAAGTCTAATTCTGGATTTCAACTGCTAGAGTTTTGACTCTTCAATCCATCCCATGTAAAAGATCTGATCTTCACTTGACATTTCTTCAGAAAAGGTTCCTCCCATCTGGGCCCGATCGTTTGGTCTCCAAAAACGGATTTTCCATTACAAATCGAGGTTAGTGTAGCTGAATCTTATGTTTCATTAGTAATTCTACCATGTAATGATCAGAGATAAGCTTGTTTGATTTGTTTGGAGGGAGTAACACTGTTTAGAACCCTAGTAAACTATTTTTTTTCTAGAAGTTGAGTGATCTAGTTTAGATAGCAGGTATAATTTTAAATAAATCAATCTCACTATGTTACTTTATTTGTAATAAATTGGATCGTAACTACTGTTTTTATTTTCTTTTAGTACATAAAAAAACTACTTCCTTACTCAGTTGAGTATCTTAACTTAAAACGATCTCTTTTAGTACCCTTTCTAAATGCTTGATGTTTATTTTTGTGTACCAGCTATTTTTCGCCCAATGTATTGGTTTAATAAACTTTCCTTAATTAGAGGATCATATTTAAGTTAAAAACAATGTTCAGGGATGGTTAGCTCAAATTACTATGTAATTGCTATTATTTTTGTTAATACAGTTTTCTTTCAACTGGTAATGCGTATTCAGTTAAGTTCAAAAGATAAAAAAAAAAATAAGCCTACACCAAGAAGCTAATCATTTCTCTCTTTTTTTTTTGTTTCTTTTTTTTCTTCTCTGTGATCACCAGAATTCAATTGGAGCACAATAGCCATGTCTACTAGTGAAATTGCAAAAACCATAAAAAGATTTCTGGTACTTTCAATCAGGCTTTCGTACCGATCTGTGTGTAACCATCCTGTTTTTATAAGTTTTGGCCTATTGCTTCTACTTCTGTACCAGTTATTCCCATCCCTCTTTTCCTTTCTCCTCTCAACCTCCCCTGTTCTTGTTTGTACAACACTTCTCCTTGGTACCATCCTCAGTTTTGGCCAACCGAATATTCCCCAAATTGAAGAAGAAGAAAGGACTATAAATACCGATCAGATTTCATTGTTTAGTGCCAATGAAGCTGCAAACAATATTGTTTCTAAAAATAGTGAAATCTCTGCAATCCAAAATACTTATGTGGACCAAAAACCCGACATTACCAAAAGAGAACTAGAAGAGATAAGTTTCTTCGAACAAGCAGTCACCTTTTCACCAAAAAGTGATACCTTACCCATAGACACCATTCAAGAGAAAGAAAGTGTAATTTCCGATGAAAGATCTCTCTCTATTGAGAGAGAAGTTGGCGAATCTAGCTTTGTATATTCAAAAAATCCAGCTTTGGAGGAGTTTGTTGATTCCCCACATTGGCAAAGAATTGACAATCATGATGCTTCGTCTGGTTTTGAATCTGACGGTGCTGAGAGCTCATCCCCTGATGCCTCCATGACGGACATAATCCCACTGCTAGAAGAAATTGACCCCTTGTTGGATCTAGATTCATCCCCGATCCAAAACCGGGAAGATGATTCTGACTCCAGCTCCCAGGCATCATCTCACGACCTACTCCAGGTTGAAAGTGCTGATGAAGAAGAAGAAGAAGATAAAAGTGCGAAGAAGGGAGATGAGTCACATGAAACTGCATTTACCTGGACAGCTGATGACCAGAAAAACTTGATGGATCTGGGATATTCTGAAGTAGAGAGGAACCGCCGCCTTGAGAACTTGATGGCTCGGAGACGGTCAAGAAAAAACATACGTTTTGATCTTGATCGAAACTTGATTAACTTGGATGGAAATACCACAGGCTCCACTACTACAGGTACTGCTCTCGATGACTTATCACAGTTTCGTGTTCATGTGCCACGTGTCTCGGTGCAGAGAGAAAACCCATTCGATTCATCGTTTTTGGATGATAACCCGGTACCAGGTTCAGCACCATCGGTATTGGTACCAAGACGAAACCCATTTGACGAACCATACGAGGAGCCAACCGAGAATATGGTTCTCTCCCATGAATCGTGGACCCCGCAACAGTACATGTCAGCATCCCATCGGGACATGCTTTTTACTAGGCATGATAGTTTCAATTATTCCAGTGGGGATTTCAGACAGGACAGGCAGTTTTCTCGTTTCAAGCCATTTATTGTATCCGATTCCGGTACCAATACAATCGAAGAAGAGAGCTCATCTAATGTAGGTACTTTTGAGAGGCAATTTAGTGGAAATAGCGGGAGCAAGTCAAGTTCCCCATTGGAGACCGATACCTCATCCCATGTTGAGGATCTCAATGCAGGATCCAACCCAGTTAGGCACGATGAGGAAATGGATGAAGATGAAGGGAGCATATCCTCTGACGATATAAGCTCGGTTGCTGTTCAACTAGACAACAGCGAGTTTGAATCAAATGGAGGGCAAGAGAGCCCCTCTATCCATTCTGGATACTTCAGCTCATCAGAGAAGGACAGGCCAGTGGATGCCATACCGGCTTTACTTGTCTGGGATGATGTAGAAGGTATGTTGGCTGTGTATTTATTTTTTCCTTTTTAATGTTTGTTAAGACCAAGGTCTGTTGTCATATCTGGTTTATAATGTTGCGTGATGGTACTGTTACTCTGTTAGATTTTCATTTGGAAAGCAGGATTCTACTACTACTGTTAATTTTCCACTCAGTACTGCGACTAATGACTGTATGCCCCTGGTATTATACGATTAGAAATCCCGAATTGTGTTTCTACTTTGTGTAGTAAGCCGTAAGAACCAAAAAAGAAATAATTTAGTCTGAATATCCAAAAAGGCAGAAGGAAAATTCCTTATCCGATTTCTGTATCAGTAGTTTTTACATGGTTTCTTGGCAATGCAATCCTCAGTAAAATCATAGCTTGGGTAAACTCTAAAATAGCACTTATTGCGCAGCTGAAGATAATGCTGGTGCCAGCTCATCCAGTCAACCTCCCTTGAGTGAATTAGATTCTATGCCAAGAGATTTTGGAGATATTTACAAACCACTGGAGCCCAATACAACCCCTTTAGCCTCACAACAGATCACCAATCCCTCTCAAGAGAACACCATTAAAACCTCACAATTCAGCCTCATGGACCTACACCCAATCCCAGAGGAAGAAACCACAGAAGATAATAAGCCCGATAAGACAAACCTAGGGTTACCGGATCCACTAGAATCTGACCAGGATTCTGATGAGGATGCTGATCAGATCTACCCCGAGCCAGTTGAATATAATGAGATAGATGAGGATTTGCTGACCGAGCTAGATGCAGTAGGAGATTTTGCGCCACATCAGCATATATCATGGCTCGAGTTCCAGAACACAATTATCGAGTCTAATCAGCAGTTTGGGGGGCCTCAAAATGCGGGTATTGAGCCAGGTGTGGGTTTGGTTTTGGAACCTAATGAAAACCCGGAACAGACAGTGTACAACCCGAGACGGCATATTCTACATTCAACCTCCACAGAAGAGATCAATGCCTTGTTGGATGAAGTACCTGACGAATCACATCAAAGTCCAGTTACTGTCATGAAAGCCAAATCAGGAGAGCCAGAGCAATCTGACATGGCGCTTCTTGGTAGTGAAGTTGTAGAAAGTGAGATTCCTGGAATTGTGGAAGAGACAGAGTCAGGAATGTTCGCCGTCAAAGCGAAGTCTCATGCGGATCTCGAGTCTGCTTTTGTGCAAGTTGCAACTTCACTTGCAGGAGGTGAAGATACTGGGGTTATTGATGAGACCGAATCAGGTATGTTGGTAGTAAAACCTAAGTCCATAGTAGATATCAATACAGCTTTCGAGCAAGTGCGAGATGCTTTAGTCGGAAGCGCAGGCACACAGAGTGGAGATGCAGAAATGGGTATGGTAGTTCTTGAAGCAAAAAGTATAGATGATATCGAGTCGGCGATGATGCAAATCAGTGATGTTACTGCTAGTGAAGATTTGGGATTAGTGGATGAGACCGAGTCAGGGATGTTAGTTGTGAAAGCAAGCTCTAAGGAGGATATCGACTTGGTTTTCAAGCAGGTAGGAGAAGTTATTGGAAAACCTGATAAGGTAGGCGTAAATGCAGGATTTGCGGCAGATGCCAATCTGGACATGGTAGTTCTTGATGCAAAATCTATCGATGATATTGATTCAGTTATGTTGAATGTGAGTGAAGTGTTTGAGGGAAGCTCATATGGGTATTCAGGGTTGGTTGATGAGACCGATTCAGGGATGTTAGTTGTTAAAGCAAAATCCGTGGCGGATATTGAGTCAGTATTCAAGCAAGTAGGTGAAATTCTTAGAATACCTGAATCAGACAGTGGAAATACAGGAACTTCCCAAAATGCGGGAGGTTCGGAGAATGGTATGGTTGTTCTTGACGCGAATTCTCTAGATGATATTGATTCAGCAATTCTGAATGCAAGTGAAGCTAATGAAAGTGAAGATGCAGGTTTAGTTGATGAGACAGAGTCCGGTATGCTAGTTGTAAAAGCTAATTCTCTAGCAGATATGAACTTGGTTTTTAAACAAGTAGGTGAAGTTCTCGGAAAGTCCGATAAGGGAAGTGAAGGCCCCAAGTTAGTTGAAGATGCCAACTCGGGGATCATGGTATTCAATGCAAAGTCAATTGGAGACATTGATTCGGCAGTCATGCAAGTAACTGAAGTTACAGGAACTGGAACTTCAGGAATGGTAGATGAGACTGAGTCAAATATCAAAGCCAGTTCACTGGCAGACATTGACTCGGTTTTGCAACAGGTTGGTGAAACTCTTGGAAACACAAATGCGGATAGTGAAAATCTGGGAATTGTTGAAGATTCTCATTCAGGCATTCTGGTCATTGATGCAAAATCTGTTGATGATATCGAGTCAGCAATGTTGCAAGTAAGGGAAACTCCTGGTAATACAGAGACAGGATTGGTTGATGAGACTGATTCGGGTATGCTAATTGTAGGTGAAAATCCTGGGATTGTTGAAGATTCTGATTCGGACATGCTAGTACTAGACGCAAAATCTGTTGAAGATATCGGTTCTGCAATGCTGCATGTAAGTGGCACTTGCGGAGATGGTGTTGATTTAGTTTTGAAGCAAGATGGGGAGGTTGTTAACAAAAGCTCGGGAAATGGGATTCCCGAATCGGTTGATGAAACTGAATCTGGGATGGTAGTCGTAAATGCCAAATCATTGGAGGATATTAATTTGGCAACAGAGCAAGTAAATTCACTTACGGAAGTTGGTGATTCCAAAGTTGCCACTGAGTTGCCTGTAGTAAATGGCTCAAATATGGAGAAAGAGTAGTGGATTATTTTACTGAAAGGAGAACTAGTTAAAACAAAGTAAAAAAAAAATGCAAAGGTGAACTTTTTTTTGTGCGGTTACTATTTTTTCTACCGCATAAGCTGTGTGGGTGCTTGTGTTTTAGTGTGTTATTCATTTTCTTTTTCTTGGGCTTGATTTTGATTAGGTCGTTCTTTTTGTTATTGTGGATAGATTTATTTATTGCTTTTTATCATATTTGCTTGAGAGTTTTGTACTTGCGATTGTTTGTTGTAAGATATGATAGTTTTTTCTTTTTCTTTTTTGATGCGAGAGTTTGAGATGGTCAATGCCTTGTAATCTAGATATTGTAATGTAAGTGAATTTAAGTTTGTTTAAAATGATGTTAAATATTGGTTATGCTATTTCTTTGTATCTCCCCCCCCCCCCCCCCCCCTCAGTTTTCTATGGTTAAATTGAAAGGTAGTCCTGTTTGACAGTACAGTTGATTCTGATGCTAGGGTTGATGCTGGTTGACAAGTGATATTTCCTTTGGTTTTGTGTTGTTAAAATTGAAATTGATGTTATGAGGAAATTTTTTTTTGAGGAAAAGTTATGAGGAAATTGAGCACCAATTTATTGTCGATTGAATTCGTAAAATCACCTTGTATTTGCTTTAATCGTGGAACTTCAGCATATTTGTTTGAAAAGTAAATTATTGACAAGGTTGATGAATGCTACTTGGCTTCAAGATAACAATATGCTTTTGATTTCTTCCTTTTATTGAAAATAACAAATTAAAATTGATGTGCAAACTCGGAGGAACACACAGAGACTTCTATTTAAATCTAGAAGTAAATATACCTTTCAAAAATAAAATTAACATGAAAATCAATTTGTGATTTTTTTCAGCTTCCTTTATTTGTTTTTCTGCCTCCTGTGTCCTTTCACCTTTCCCTCTTAATAATATCATTTTATGTTTTTTCTACATTTTTCTTTTAGCAAACATCATTCTTGGTCATTTTGTCATTTCCTTTTTGACAAAATCATGAAATCTCATTATTTATTTCTTGTGTTTTTAAGAGATTTTTGTACAATTATAAATTAAGTTCAACAGATGCAGTTATAATATGAATTTCTATGCAACAATATTTACGAATTATTATAAATTATCTAACTTTGCAAGTTTTAATACTAGACGTAGAAGTATATATAGATGCATGATATGCATTGCTCTAGTTAAAATTATAGTCGAGTTTTCTGTAGTGGAGTTATATGTATCACAAATTTATTAATTTTCTTTTATTATTTTGCCACTCTTCAAATGTCAATATAATTAAAGTGTTTCTTTTTTAATAATTGACAAATGATTATTATTTTTGTCAAACTGCATCAATTTTTCGTTTGAAAAAAGTGAGAAGTTTCCCACCGATTTGATTACTGGAACCCCTTTTTAATGTATCAGACTTCTGTTACAACATACATGTCAATAACTAAACTAACATAGAACAACCGAAATAAATCTGCTGATCCAAAGGAATTGCAGGGTCCCTGTTATTCCAAATCTAACCTTTCATTTTTTAGAATGCATGAATCTCAATATAAGTTGTTTTTATGCACAAATCTCAAAACAAATAAAAGGTTGGATTTAAAATAACATAGTCCCTGCAATTCCTTTGGATCGCAGCAGATTTATTTCCACAAACAATTCCTAAGCTAGTTTTTCACAAAAAGAACCCCTACAAATAACATAAACATACAAGCCATAGAACATAAGCTATCAGTTATCAAAAGACATACAATTAAGTACAAAAGCAACAAATTTTTAGAGGAAGCAGAAACTTTGATATCTCTGTTCTTTCAAAAAGCCTCCATCTTCTAACCTGTTCCACGCCCATGGATTATTGTCAGGGAGAGTCTTACCTTTGCCTCCGGTAAATCCTTAACATCAAAAGACAGCATATGGGTGACATTGAAAAAGGAATCATCATTTTTACTTTTGCACCGTAAGGATACAAGTGGCATAATATGTGAAGCAAGAGATTTAATTGTTTTTGGGGCAGTCTTAGCAAAACATCTACTATTTCTTTCAAGCCACATTGTCAAAGCACAGCCTCTCTAATGAGTTCCACTAACAACCTATCTTTGAGTGGTATAACAACATCAATTAGCCACAATTCTTTAACTGATGAACATCCAAAATCAAAACCATTATGATGTGCAATCCAGTCCCACATACATTTTGCTACTGAACATGTAGTAAATAGGTGGTCTACACTTTCAGAAGAGGTACACAAAGGACATAAAGTGTCACCATTCCACCCCTTTTAACTATAATTGCATCAAATTTAGTGCATATTTTACTTAATTTTAAAATATTTTTTATTTTAGTTTTTTCATATAAATAAAAAATATCGTTGTTTTATTATTGTCAAAAACAAATTTGATGACAATATAACATATTAGTTATGGAATGGGTCCGGTTCAATGGACATCAGATCAAATTCGGTCCAATGTCCGATCAGAGCTGTCTAATCCGCATCAAGATATGTATACTCTTAATTTGTACTGATTTAAAATTTTTTTTGTATAAATCTTGATGCGAATCTGGTCTATACAAGATTAGATAAAATAGAGCAATCAGGTTGGAATTTATAATTACAAGAGATCCTGACTTCCTCGTAGCTCACACGACCACACCACACCGTGCCCGCACGCTCGCTATCGGGAATAGCCGAATAGAGAGAGAGTAGAACGCAAAATGAGACAGAGAAGCGGAGATTAATGCGCTAATTCGGGCATGAATCGCGCAATCTTCTCGCCAATAGCCGACCATATTCAATTAGATTTTTCTTTTATGTTCAAATTTCAATTGATAGATCATAGATATCTCTGTTTTGTCTGGACGGCTTAATAGTATAATATTTACTTACGGAAATTTATTGCTGTCTACGGATTGTAGATCTACCGATTATCATTTTAATTTCAATTTCTTTGGAAAGAAAGACAGTGACTTGTGAATAGTTAAATTCTATATAATATAATATCAACAAGTTAAGTTACTGATTTTACAAATAAAATTTCTCCTCTCCGTCTCAATGTGAAATAGTTTATAGAGATCGTTTGTTTGTGGTAATACACTAACTCATTAGCTTAATGAGCGAGTTGTTAATGAGTATGTTGATAATGAACGAGTTGCCGAGTTGTTTAAAATACACCATTCAAAAATTAATTTTTATTTATAGAATTTAACAAATTGTCATAATTCAACCTAATTAAACAGTACATAATTAACAAAAAATTGTTCATAAGCAAATTTAACAAAATCAAACAACTATCTTTTTGTCGTTCTCACGGCCCTACATGTCACATACTCAAAGCTATCTCCTTGTCACATACCTACAAATTTGCATTATCAAAACAATAATAAAAATATAAAATTTAGAAATATACAAATTGAAAATTGTACAAATCCAGAACGGTATATTAATGATCAATTTTTTTGTGATCAAATTTTGAGTTATATTTTGAAACTAGTGTATTGATGAGTATTGCCCGAAACCAAAGAAAATTAAGGAATAGTGCATTGAATGGGAATTGTAATTCTGCTTGTTTTAGAAAAATTTGAAAATTCTTAATATTATTTTTCTGAATATACTAACAGCTATTAGAGAAGTGGATTAGATGTGGCAGGATTTATGTAACTCAGTTCTTAATGAGCGAGTTATGAGCGAGTTGAGGTATGCTCATGCTCGGCTCATTAAGTTATTGAGCGAGTTATAGCGAGTTGTTAATGAGCATTTAGCGAGCGAGTTATGAGCAATTTACTCACCCCTAGTAGAGTAATATATATAATTTTAGCTGTGATAACTAGCGCTTCTAACTTAATGAATCTTTATTTATTAACTTATTTACAGAACAATTAATATTTTTTAAATTGTTCATGTAAAGTTGGTTTGATAAATAACATTTGACATGATTTTCAGTATGAACTGGGAGAGTCTATACCCGATTAGACATGATTTATAGGAGATTGGGAGATCAATAACAATTGAGGAAGTGACAGATGCAATCAAGCAATGGCCGAATGGTAAAAGCCCGGGGCCGGATGGCTATACGGGTGAATTTTATAAGCATTTCTTGCAAGACTTACTACTTGATTTGTTCGAGACTTTTAATGCGGTGCTGCAGCAATAAGCTTCGCTTGGCCCTCTTAGCACTTCTTACATAATCTTGATAGCAAAGGAGGCACCCCTGACACCAAACGATTTCAGGCCGATAAGTCTCTTGCACGGGATTCAAAAAATATACTCAAAAATCATGGCAAACCGGCTTAAAGATAAAATGCATGATTTAATAGATGACAAGCAGACGGGTTTCGTCAAAGGTCGACAGATCACGAAAGGATTTGTATATGCGCAGCAGATCCTACATCATTCCCGCAAAGCTAAAAATACCAATTGTTGTATTTAAGATGGATATAAAAAAGGCTTTCGATACTTTAAATTGGAATTTTTTGCTTCATATTTTGTACCAAATGGGATTTTCGGAACAGTTTGTTAAGGCGGTTCAAAGAGGGTATTACAAGGGACTTCACAAGTGTTAATAAATGAATTACTCGACAAAAAGATAATTCTCAAGCACGGAGTACGGCAGGAGATCCGCTCTCGCCCCTGCTATTTATAATAGGGATAGATTTTCTTGGGAGGTGGATGGGTAAACTGACTAGAAACGGGGCTATAAGACTACCTTACAATGACATGAAGCCTTGCCTCTTCTATGCAAACGATGCACTACTTTTTATCAAACCTGAAATACAACAGCTACAAACGGTAAAGGTAATTATACTGGCCTTTCAAAAGATTTCGAGTCTATCCATCAATCTTCAGAAATTTGAACTATTATTTTCAGAAGTATCAGAGGAGTATAAACAAGTACTAACGGATGTTTTAGGTTGTAAAGAGGGAGCTTTCCCATTTATATACTTGGGGTTACCGTTATCAGATAAAAAATTATCAAAAAGTGCGTACATACCGTTAATATAGAAGATGAATAAGAGACTAGCGAGATGGGCGGCCAAGCATCTCACAATTGCGGGAAGAATTATTCTCTTGAATGCAGTACTATCCTCCTTACCAACTTACTTCATGACGGTTTTCAAAATACCAAAATGGGTAGACAGGATACGAAGGATATTTTTATGGCATGGGGTCACTCAAGAAAATCGCAAAATCAATATTGCAAAGTGAGAACTTGTGTGTAAGTCAAAGGAAGATGGCGGTTTGGGGGTGATGGATCTAAATATTTTCAATCGGGCACTGTTACTAAAGTGGCATTGGTATTGGGCAAGGCCAGAAAACAGACTATGGAAACAAATCTACCGGGTTACTGTTTCTACAGAAAGTTCGGCCATAGGAATTTCCTTAAGGGAGGTTGATTTGCAGCAGTTTTTCAAGGTCTCCGTAAGGTTTATACCAGGAAACGGCGCTAATATAAGATTCTGGGATAATAATTGGGGAGTAGGCATTCTCAAATATCAATTTCCAATTCTCTTTACTTATGCTGTCAATACCGACATTACCCTCCTTGAAGCAAAGGCAACCCAATCACTACAACCATACCTCAGGCACGATCTTTCAATTCAAGCGCAAGAGGAATTGGAAGAGGCATTACAAGTTCTGTCAGGTTATCAGTTGAACGAGGCAATAGAGGATGAACTACAATGGACTTGGGACAGTGGAGGAAAGTTCACGGTACGAAGTGCATATCAAGCAATGATACGGGGTCCTTCAGTTGGGTCACAACTTAGAACAATTTGGAAGCTAAAAGTGCCCCCAAGAATGAGGGTCTTTGGATGGTTGATGAAATTGAACAAAATACTCACGCTAGATAGCCTAATCAAGAGAGGTTGGAATATGCCGAATAGATGTGTTCTATGCAAAAGGCAAGCTGAAACGGTACATCACATGTTTAATCAATGTTCCTTTGCAAAGTCACTATATGAAGAGGTAGCGGTTATAACAAATCACACCAATAGCGCCAATCGGATACTGGTAAATCACATAGATGTTATCAGTGATACCAGCCATAGTACAAAGTTCAGAGAAATGTTGTTAATGCAATTCGTGCTGTGGCGAGAAAGAGGGACAAGAATATTCAAAGATTTGAACAAAGAGGTGTGGGAACTGGCACAAGAAGTCTAAGACCAATTGAGGTATATGGAGATGAAGGAATTCACATAGCATGGCACCAAAACACCGACTCTACGTTTCATATGGTTTTTACATTTTTAGCCTTAATTTCTGTTTAATTTCCTTTTCAGTGTTTTACTTTCAAACTTTACAATGGTTCAAATGTTTGAGCTCCTTTTCTTTTTATTTCAATTGGTGGTTACCATTCTCGTGTAACGGAACCTTAATATTAATACAAATGGAGACAAGACTCACATTTTTATTAAAAGAAAGTTGGTTTGATAAATTTTGGTAGCTTTTGAGGCGTTAGGTGGTTTAGGACCTCCAATTACTGCGCGCAATCATATACTAAGTTGCTACCCGCTGTCTGTTGTTGGAACGACGCGAGCCGGGCCTTGATTCCATTCACAAAGATGAAGGGGAAGAGGTAACTAATTCCCATCTCATTTGGGTAAATAAGATTGTACTTGATATATATCGTAAAAAAAAATTGCACTTGATATATTTTATTTTGTTCGCTATAGCTTTATATTGGTATTGTGATATTAAATAAAAAAAATTATGCACCATCAAAATAAACATGTATATTTGACAAGTGAAGTAGTAACGATGACGCTTTAAAGTTTTATTGTACCAAACGGAAGTACTTTTCATTTTTTTTAAGGTATGATACAATTAAAACACCTGGGAGGTAAAGTGAAGTTACGATATCAAATTTCTCAAATTTTGTTTTTTACCTTGGTATTTCAGCTGTTAACAAAATGCACAAGAGTAATTTATTTTTAATCTAATGTTGCTTCATCTACTTATTTCATCACTATCAAACTCAAAAACTTAAATGTATTTTACTATCATGTTACTTTAATTTTACTTCACTCTTCAAATATAAGAAATCTTAGGGTTCAAATGTCTCTATTTTAGCCTCCATTATGCCTTCATTTTTTAATTTTCTTATAACAAATTTTTAAAATTCATATGTCAAAATAAAACCATTAAAATGTGATTTATATTATTTTCTTTACATGCACATAAGAAATTGTCACTTTTAATTTAGGTTTTATATGAATCAATAAGTTGAAAAATTAACGTTCAGAATTTATCCACATCAGTGTATTTTTGCAAGCTCTTGATACTAATGAAAACAAAATCAAAATGCCATGATCTTTTATGTGTGCATAGAGAAAATGATATATATCATATCTAACGGTTTTATTTTGACATTTAAATTTTAAATTTTAAGTTCTTGTAGTTTTAAAAATAGAAGCACAAAAAATGAAAACAGTTGACTCCTCATCATCTTTTTATGAAGTAACTAATCTATATCACTTTTTTGAATCAAAGTATTATAAAAAAAATGTTCACTTAATTAAGTTTTTTTTTTTTTGCTACAACAAGTGCTCTTTTTATTGTTGACAAATATATGGTACTCCTTTCGGTGTTTTGAATCATTTTCAGTAGAATAATACATATAATTAGAGTAGAACTAGGGTGTTTTTAAGCTCACCAAGTTCCTCTGTGAGCTTAATTTAAAAATTTATTGAATTGGCTTCAAACGATGTATTCAAACCATTGAAACCGATATACTTCACGAGTGATGTGTTTACATGTCAAATTTATAATTTTTCGAACTAATTTAGTATAAAGTCAAGCAATAAAAAAAAATTTATAAGTTAATTTTAATATGTTCATTTTTATTATTTTTTGACCGCTTGACTTTATATTAAACTAGATTAAAAATTTATAAATTTAACATGTAAACTCATCACTCGTGAAATATATCAGTTTCAACAGTTTGGACGCGTCGCTTGAAGCCAATCTAATAGGTTTTTGAGTTAAGCTCACAAAGAAGCTTGGTGAGCTTAAGAATACCCTAGTTCTCCATAAGGTGATGAGTGGCAATGCTCGAGGATTAACTGTCCTTCTTTATTGGAAACACAACGGTGTCACATGGTCTGGCCTGGCTGATGAAAGATCTCGTTTTCTTACCATCTTTCTTAAGCCAAAAGAGGAGCTTAGCTCTCATAGGGCTCGGCTACTATAGCTCGAGGTCAAGTTGGGTTCTATAAATTTATTTGATACCAAGAATAGTGTTGAGAAATAGGAAATAGTTTGTAGTACTAGCATGTGCAATATGTTGTGTAGATGTCTCACTTGAGCAGAATTTGAGGTATGAAACTATGTATCGACTTTTGGATAATGATGTGCTTGTGTATTTACATGGTTCTTGTGGATAATCACTCAAAAATGACATTTTGCAATTTGGTTTGCTGCCTTCTTTAATAAACCGCTTGATAAGAGCATTCTACTCCAGATAATTATATATAATTATGCTCGTGCAAATTCATTGCTCCACCCGTGTGTAGCGAATGCCTTTGATAAATCCTCAGCAAACCCAGCTGGAGATAGTCCCAGATATCCAATGAAAATCAAAACAATTTTAATTAATTCGGAGTTGATTATACATCTCCACGTATATCAAATTCTGAATCCAATTACATACATTAAATTTAAAAGAGTTTGAATAGAAAACTTGTAGTACGTGCTTCCCACAACAACACAGCCGTCTTGCCTCGTCATTCAAATATCAATATAATATATATATATATATATATATATATATAAAGAGAGAGATAGGCTATGGTGAGTTGCGAAGTAAAACGTCGTTTTACTTTACGCTATATTTTCATTTTGAAAATTCAAACACCCGATCCGAACCGTTTAACTTTTTCTAAATATTGAAATGTGTTTGGAGACTAAATTTTACATTTTTTGGAATTTTTTTACTATTTATTAAGCCACTTTGAAATCGTTGATCCACTGTGAACAGTAAAAAACAGTAAAATTTTCTGGACCACCGGATCAGCGATTTTCAAAGTGGCTTAATAAATAGTAAAAAAATTTCAAAAAATGTAAAATTTAGTCTCCAAGCACATTGCAATATTTAGAACATGTTGAGCGGTTCGGATCGGGTGTTTGGATTTTCAAAATGAAAATATGAGCGTGAAGTAAAGATGACATCTTACTTCACAACTCACCATAGCCCAGCTCTATATATATATATATATATATATATATATATATATATATAGAGGTTGACTACTCTACTTACATAAGCATGAGAGTATATGTTTATAAGTTATTTTTACGTTTTCAAAATCGAAATAGTCGATTAGAAATTCTCAATATGTTCTCCATATTAGAATGTACATGTTGACCAAATTTTACATTATGTTTGAAATATTTTATTATTTTTTAGAATTTTTCAAAACAGTGTTTTTCAGATTTTTTATTTATTTATTTTTTAGAATTTTTTGTCATATTAAAACATTGTTTTGAAAAATTCTAAAAAAAAATAGTAAAAAATTTCCAAAAAAATGTGAAGTTTGATTTCCAAGCACATTTTAATATGAAGAACATGTTGAACGCTTCATATCGACTATTTGGACTTCGATAACACAAAAATGACTTATAAATATATGCCCTCATATGCTTATGTAAGTAGAGTAGCCAACCTCTATATATATAGTCCAGCTAATATGCTTTCAGTAGCATTCCAGCCCATATACTTTCAATTCGAAATCCATCTGATTAGCTTCAAACGAAAAATTCATACCGTTCAACCCAATCCCCTTGAAGAGAGGTTCATTTGCATATAATTTTAAAATTTTTTGAATTCATTTACTATCAAGTCAAGCGGTCAAAAAATGAAAATTTGTGCGTATATTGATGCATTATTGGTATGTCAAAAATGACAAACTTTCAAAAATTATAAAAAATAGTAAAAATAAAAATCTAAAAATAGTAAAAATTAGTATTCTACGGGTTTAATATATAACAAATTTATTGAGCTAATTAACTCAATAATTCGAATATAAAATTTTAAAATTTGACCCATAAGCATTTCGGCTGAAGTTCTTATGAAAACATATTAGCCGGACTCTCTCTAATTTGCAGTCGGCAGACGTCAGGTGCAAGGTACAACTGCAAATGAAATTATAATAATTTCCGATACAGTAAAATAATCATAGAAGCTCTAAAAAACATCCGACATATTGCTAAATGTCAAGCAATATTCTTAAAAAATCAAACTAGCACCCCGAGGAATATAGAGAGAATAATCGATAAAAAAGTATCTGAAGTTGAGTCATTTTCGTACTATTCTAATTTTATTTGATAGGGATTTAGAAGCAGAATAGATAATATCGATTTGGAAGAAGCACACACTTCCTAATCTCATCCTCCCTATAAATATGTCATTCAACGGCATAATATAGCAGTAAATTTTCTTATTTTAATAAAAAATAAATTAAATGAATAACATAGCTGATATTATAATTACAGATAGCATGAACAATAAGCAATTTCTTGGGGAGGAGGGCTCAAATGCCTCTATTTTTTGTGCCTCCACCATGCCTCCATTTTTAAAACGTTAATAACTCAAAATTTTAAATCATAAATGTCAAAATAAAACCGTTAGATATGATCTATATTATTTTTCTATATAATCATAAAAAAATATTAAATTTTGGTTTTGTTTTTATGTGAATCAATCAACATTTAGAAATTATCTACATTAGTACGCTTTTACAAGCTCTTGATGACAACCAAAACAAAGTTGAAATTTTATAATTTTTGATGTAGATCATATCCAATGGTTTTATTTTGACATATAAGTTTTAAATTTTGAGTTATTAAAGTTTTTAAAAACGGAGGTATAATAAAGGCACAAAAAATGAAGGCATTTGAACCCTCCTCTTTCTCAGATACACATTTTCACAAGTCTGTTTTTTATTCATACAAAGCACTGCAATAAAGCTCGAAACAACCATGTACATAATATTTGCTCTGCATGAATTAAAAACAACCCTGTCAGAATATGTACCCCAATCTCTCCTTATTTCTTGAGAACTTACCGCTGGTTGCTAGTGTCAATGAAAAGTCTGTATTATATCTCGTCCGTAATCTCATGTATTTTTTAATAACATAAAAATCAAATAATTTTCAATCTAATTTTATTTTTCTGTAATTTCGTTTAATTTCAATCCCAGTTAACCATCATACATGAAAATTCTCTGCTCTTTCCTAATTTTTCCTTGCCGGATTTTGTCATCAGTGCATGCGTGCAAAATACCCCCGACTAAGATCAAACGGTTAGAATATCTCAAACCAACTAATGTCCCAATTATTTGAAAAAAGAAAAAAAGTTAAAATAAAACAGACAAAGAAGATAATATTTTTCATAATTGTATCTTTACGAACTTAAGGTACGAAACTTAAAAATAAAATTGTATAAAGCCGAAAAATGATTGAACTCGTTGAATTCCAATGGAACGGTTCTGATCGTATTTTATTTCATAATTGGGCCATCACAATACCACATGCAAACCCGAGTTCAGATCCAGTGCGATACCTTACCGTGTCGGATGAAATTTACATCGTCTGTTTTAACCTTGCACGGATCTCAAAGCAGACCCCTATAATTTAATAGACACCAAAAGTTTTTTTATTGGACCAAGAGTTATTCTACATGATAAAATTAGAGGATGCTCGAACTTTGTTTTTTCTTACATGGCCCGTAGGCCCAGGATACTCGAATTCATATTACCTAAGATAACAAAATATTTTTGTTTAGATCCTGACCGTCGGATCAGAATTTCTGCACGATTATAAAAAAGACTCAGCATTTCATCTTAGGCAGGATTCTCATCAGACAGTACAGATCTAAAAAATAATATTATGTACCACCCATGCAAGCCGTGTCTGACCATACAACGGCATCGGGACTCGCGGGACACCTGGACACAGCCTGGTACTATGGTTTGACTAGACTCGAGTCGGACGACCCAGACCAAGTTCGAATTGGGTTGCTTCACGGGCTGGCTTTCGTTCAAAGAGCGAATCCGTGAAAGACACCAATCAAAGTAAAGAAACCGCGGTCGCGTTGCTAGCTGTCATATTGCAAACACCGTCAGGCGCTAGCTAGTTGTTTAGTGGAGCCTTCCCCAAACCACCTGCGGTATCAACATCTTTTTCATTTGTTTTTTCTTTTTTTATTAGCATCTCCTTCCTGATTCGTTCCAGTGGATTGTGGTGGAGGCGTTGATTGTATCCGTGATTCTCTGTGGCTGATTGTCTGCGCCCACTTAGTATCGCGAGTTACTGAGACTTGAGAATTGTACACTAAAACACCTGACTGCAATCATTGCAAGATTTTGTTTCAATAACTCGCCACATTGTATATTGCAACTACTCCTGCTAAAGTAATTGTAAAATTTTGCTATATGTTATATTTTGGAAAATAATATGTTTTTTGACAGTAGGAAAATTAAAGAACATTTCTGCAAACTGAGAGAGATGGCCGGCATTCTTTTCTCTGAAAGAACCATGAACACAGCCGTTCAAGGCTCAATGCCCAGGAAGAAGACGAAGAGCAATCCAGGTTTGTTTAGGATATACAACGGATCTGCTCCAGGTTTATTTAGGATATACAACATATTCTTCACTCCATAAAGTAAATGTAACTGTGGTCTGTCAAGCTGTTACAACGTTACCTGAGTTTAACACATTCTTCCCGATTTCAGATCACCGCAAGTACCTGACTCAAGCAAATTTGAAACGGAAGGCACAGGATCGTTCTTCTAACTTGGCACGAATCTTGAAGCACAAAATAATACTGCCCCTGCGCCATCCCCGAATAGGTACCGTTTTGAGTTAATCTGGACCGTCCGTTTCAATTTACTGGGAGTCCGTTTCCATTATTTCCCCAGGTTGTACCCCACTTAGCGTATAAAACCTTCTACTTGCACAATACACTAGGTTTCTATAACAACTATTGACATTTTGTTATGTACTAATTGACTTAGATCATGCCCTTTTAAATACCTGCTAACCTCCTCACACCCTTTCTGCTCCCATCATTTCCGCCTCATTTTATTTCTCCTACCCCCCGCTCTTTATCACTTTCTCCACCAATGGCAGATGGCCGCGTATACCCCTCCGATAACCGCCCTGAATACCACGTCGACTACTCCTCAGACATGTCTGGTGAAATGCCACATGGCAGCGGCCAGACAAGGTACAACTACTCTTCTGGATCCTCAGGCGAAATGCCACGCCAGCCTGATTCCAAATCAACAAATCACTCCAAGCAAGGCTTCTCCAGCGAAATGTCCATGTCTCGAAACCCACAAAAACAACACGTCGTGCAAATTCCAAAGGACCAGGTCTTTCGCACACCGCCGCCTCAGAATGCTCGGCTACAGAAGATCTATGCTGCCCGAGCTGCCCGCAAGAGAAACCGGAACTGCTTCTGCTTTTTCAAGTATCTGCTTTTGACAATTATCTCCGTTGTTCTGATCCTAACCATAGCTGCTACCGTGTTTTACCTCATTTATAAGCCAAAGATGCCGAAATACATGATCAATTCTCTTGCCGTGAAAAATTTTAACGTCTCTATGCCGAACATATTCACATTCTCCCCAGAGTTTGACGCTACCGTGACAGCACAAAACCCTAACTCAAAGATCAGTATTTATTACGAGGGTGGTAGCGGTATAACAGTGTATTACAAAAGTGTTCCACTGGCAAACGGTGCATGGCCGAGGTTCCATCAGCCTGAAAACAATGTTACAGAACTGGTCGTGCCGGTGAAGGGATCAGGGAATACGGTTGTCAACATCAATGCATGATGAGATTTTGCAAAATCAGATTAGTAGCGCCGTTCCGTTGAATTTGAATATGAAAATACCTGTGAAGATCAAGGCTGGTCCGATAACGACATGGACAATCAATGTCTTTGTTTCATGTGATGTAACGGTGGATAAATTGGCGGCGGCTGGTTCGACAATTGTTCACAAATCTTGCAGTGTGAAGGTTCATGTTTTCAACAAATTTTAAGCTTGTTTATATATTTCTTTTTGTATTCTCTATATTTATAATTAGTTTATTGATATATATGGAAATACCCTTTTTGAGTGCATCTTTATCGTTTGGCAGTTGTTTGTATCAGTAAAACTTGAAATGCAACCAGCTGCAGTCTTCATACTGAAATCAATTTAGTTGAGTGATTTGTGACAGATTTAGTTGGAGTTTTGAATTTTCAAATAATGAGTCTGATCTATGTAGTTGAAACTTGAAACTTTTGTTGTCCATTTGCCTATGCAATTATATGTAAATATTTTTTTTCTGACAAGTGATCTATTAGGAAAAAGGGGTTTTGTTCTTAATTTGTCAATATATTCATTTTGCATCATCTTTTAATGTAACATTTGCTTTTCCTTGTTTTTTTTATTAAATTAAAAAATAGGAAATGGTGTTGAAAAACAAAATTATTGCTGGTTGTAATCATAGTTAGCATGTCTTTTCTAAAGAAAAATATATCAATATGGAACAGAAAAAAGGTAACATTAATTATCAACATTATCAACAATAATATGGTTGAAACTGGTTACTTCTTTAGCCTTGATTCTATTTAATTTATCAAACGATTATAACTATGTTGATTGATTATATAATATAGTTATTTTCCACACAAAAAAGGAAAGATTTTAGGAAATGAAGTCAATTTCCTGTTAAATTGCAATACTGGCATTCCACTGTTTTATCTGTATTCATACAGAAGCTCTTATTACATATCGAAGCACATATATTGACTTGATTTTGATTGGGATACATGTAATATAGTAATTTGTTTTTTTGGAAGTTTTAGGCGCTTAATTAGATATTTGTTTGTATAAATTATAATGATGAATTAATAAACGCCTGACTGATATTTAACAGCTATGCCAATAAGATTTTGACTGGGTCCTAACTGATAATTGAGCCCAAAATCTTATGATAAATAATTATTTTTTATCCTGCCGACCTGCTCCAAGCAATATCTCCTATGTGGATTTACAGTATTTATTTATGTATAAAATAAAATAGCTTTGTTGTGATCAGACGTTCAAATTTCATTTGAGTAGTGCGCAGCACGTCTGGGATGAAAAATCGCATATAACAATCCATCTTTTAATTGTACAGCGCACACAATTTATTTCAAATTACATTAATTATTATTTAGAAGGAATTTCACGTATACCCCTCAAAAACTTGCAAATTACGTCTTTCCCCCTCTAAAATTCATATTATCATATGGCAAATTCTTCTATAGACATAAGGACTTATTTGTAAAATGAGCATATTTTCATTTTCAAAGTTCAAACAGTCGATCCGACCGTTCAACATTATCTCCATATTAAAATGTATTTGGAGGTCAAATTTTACATTTTTTTGAATTTTTTTACTATTTATTAAGTATTTTACAAAACTAGTCAAATTCAGACCATTGGATTTTGTACCCATCTTAATAAATAGTAAAAAATTCAAAAAAATGTAAAATCTGACCTCCAAGTACATTTTAATATGGAGATAATGTTGAACGGTCGGATCGACTGTTTGAACTTTGAAAATGAAAATATGTTCATTTTACAAATAGGTCCTTATGTCCATAGAAACATCCCTCTTATCATATTTACCCATCTAAACTTCAAACTCACAAATCTACCCATTTTATTATCAATTTATTCAAACTCATTTTAAATAAATGAAGTACCCATTTTACCCTTCATTAAAAAAAAAAATATATGTAGCATGTTTCTGAAAATGTCAATCTTCTAATTGGTTGATTTCCGAGGGCAAATTAGTAATTTCTCTACTTCTGACGTTAAAACAAGCATATACCTAATCATTTTGTAAGCGTTAGAAATAAAGAAATGACCCATTTATCCTCAGAAACCGATCAATTAGAAGACTGACAATTTTTTAAAACATGCTACGTACTTTTTATTGTCTTAATGAAGGGTAATATGAGTATTTCATAAATTTAAATGAGTTTTAATAGAAAAGACATTAAAATGTATAATTTGTGAGTTTTTGAAGTTTAGAAGGATAAATATGTTATTATGAGTTTTAGAGAGGGGAGCACATTTTCATGTTTTTTAGGGTATACATGAAATTCCTCCTATTATTTAACAATTCTTTGAAATCTTTTCTCAACAAAAATAAAGAAATCATTGAAGTCAAGCTATGTTGCATGGATATGGGTACGGTATCGTATCAGATACGATACAGATACGGCGATACGATAATTTTCAAAAATCTAGGATCGATACGTCTATTATATTTTTTATTTTTTATTTTTTATTTTTTATATATTGTATTTAGATAATCATAACTTAAATTAAATTGGTATAAAAAATTAAAGGCTTAACATAAGAATATATTAATTACTATAGTTACTAGAATATATCACAAACAAAACTTTAGTGTAGTGGTTAATGGTTTTGACGCTCAACTGAGAAGACCTAGGTTCGATTTACGTGCAGGTTCGATTCACGGTAAAAAAAAAGTTCATTTGCACTGGTGTATACGCAGCTCACAAGTGCGGGCGCAGTTCACGGGCGCGGCTCACGGGTACGGGAGCGGTTCATGGTCACTGACACGGTTCTTGGATTAGATCCACACGTATCCAACCGTTTCAACATAGTATCGGTAACCATATTGGCCGAGTAAGGATACGCCAGCTAGCATATCGGGTACGTATCAATGCCGTATTGGACACGTATCGGTATCCGATACGTGTCCGATACAGATACAGAGCCTATATTGGAGTATCCGAGTAACATAGAAGTTAAGTGTCTACGTCTCCTAGAAAACACAGTGGACCTCCACAAAAATTCTGTAACAACTGGCATTTCTAATAAATTAATTGCTCTTTAGGAACAATGAATTATTCCATGTTGAAGAAGAAATCTCTCTCAATAAATAAATGATATATATGAGGTTATTGATTTTATAATCATCACATAATCATCTGTGTTTATCTAATTATCTTTGCACACGTAATTGATAGCTTGCAGTTGCTTGCTCCTAAAGATAAAATGTATTAGTATATTTGGTATGATGATTGCCTGCGTCACAAAAGAATTTACTCTTTTTTGCTTATAAGAGAGTTATAATAGGCGTCACAGATCCGTTGTGTATTTGATTTTTTTTTTCCTCAGTATTATGTTTGACCACTTCTTTTCTAAACAAAAATCATATTAGCAGCACCATGAAACAAGGTATCAGACCAGGTATTGAAAGATTATGACCAACTAATCTTTGAAGCTTTTCATAAACTTTATCGAGTGAGTCCATGATAATATGGATATTACGGACCGTTCTGTGGATATATATCTCTAATTTCATAGTTCAAACAATCCATCCGAACCATTAAATTATGGATAGAGAATCACTTGATCTAAAAATTTTATATGTATTTGAATACCAATTTCTACTTTAATAGATAGATAGAAAATCACTTGATCTAAAAATTATGGACCATTCAAAAGTAGTGATTTTTTTTATCTATCTACAAAATAGTAAAAATATTCTAAAAAACTATAAAATTTGATCTCTAAATATATTTTGATATAAAAATCGTGTCTAAAGTTCGGATCAATTGTTTGAACTTTAAAAATTATAATAGTATAAATTTGATCAATCAGTAAAATACATATTCACTCTGTTTCCCCACGAATAGCAGTAGTTTCTTGTTGGGTCAAAAAACAAGGATATAATGATCCGTTGTCATCCTTATTTTTTTGCTTTGTCTCCTCGTTTTGGATCTGCACCTCTATTGAAATCATACTATATTTCTCAAGAAAACTAGCTCTATAATCACGGCCCAATTCAAGTTTTCTTGTAAGCCAGAATTATAGTAAGAGCGATAGAAGGCCCGTATGAGAAATAGGCTTTAAAACGCAGCGAAGTCTGTACGAGCAGTCTATCTTGCAGTTGCAGTAAATTTTACTGTAAATAACGCTAATTTCTATATATAATCTTCAACATCCGCGATGTCAAAAAAAAAAAAAAAACCTTTACAGCGGTGAAATTTAGTTTGAGATCCTTACAAGTTGCTTAGATCGCATCAAACCCCTTCTCCTTGAAAACAAGGTAAATTTAGAAATGTAAAAATTGAGCAAATTACATAAAAAAATATAATATATATGGGAAAGATTCTGCAAGCGATAAATTAATAAAAATAACTAAAAAAATGAAAAAAAAAAAAAAAAACAGCGATAGCAGAATATTTTTTATAATGTGTAAAATTTTGAATTTAGTAATTAAAAATAGTTCTTGAAAAAAAATTGACCAATTGCAAGTCCATAGTTATAACCTATAAAAAAATCTTGAAATTTTAGCAAACTAGTTAGAAAGTACAAAACTTACCTAAATACAAATATATGCTGATTTCTGTTTCTGTTTATCTTTTTTATTTTTTTTAAGAATTCAAAGGAAATGAGAACACACAGACAGATCATGTGAATTACTCCAATATGTAGCTCTTCCTCCATCTGTGCAAGCTTGCACATTGTGTGTTCTCCTGTATACTAACGCATATACATTTTGACAGATCAATTTGTAATTCATAGAGAGCATATATAAACAATGGAGTGAAAACTGCCTAGTGTTTACCTTGTGCTCTGCGTGAATTAAAAAGTGCCCTGTCAAAAGGGGCACCCGACATTTTGGCAGGAAAATAATAGAGCTCCATTTGCTTATGATTCTCAGTAATTGCAGCATAATTGCTGTGGGTTTACCATGAAGTTCCTGTTGCATCTCTCTGGTATATTGTAAGTTATGTCTAACGATGTTTGATTGGGTTATATTTCTTTTTGGTCTCAAGAGTGGATTGATTTGTTATCTGGTAGCAAGTGTTTCTATTTTTTTTTTCCTCTGTTCTTTTAAAACAATTCTTCTCAGGTGGCTGGTATGATGTCATCTCAAGCCTTTGCTGGGTGGGCTTGAAATAATGTTGGCATCAAAATGCAGTTATCTGTTGGTTTTTGTTTTTGCTTTCAATACAAAGGTTTTACAGAATTGCAGTTTTGTTATCTGTGTTGCTCTGCCCCTGCTGTTGTTGGCTGTACAGTAGACCTCCCATAAAGATCTTCTTGCTTGCTCATCTCTTATTCTATGTTTTTTATGTGCAGTTAATTAAGGGTTAGATTTGAAAATTTAGTTTATATGAGTTGGTGCTAATTATTTTGTACAGACTGATATTACAATGACCAAGTTCTAGTATCCTTACAGTATGGTAAAGTTCTTAATTAAGATTGCCGAGCCTAGTCATTCCTTTGGCGGCTTTTATAGACAACTAAGATTTTACGACAGACATTAACGCATTTAACAAAAAACATCCCTTTGACAATTTAGATTTTTAAAAAATCAGTTTATATTACCGATTGAAAAAAAGTCAGCATAAGATGTTCTAAGGCGCTAGGCGTCTGTAACTGTAAATTACTAACGAATCTCATGCTAGGTAACAACTAATTACTAAGGTCTAAGGGCATTATTTTTTTCAAAATTAAAAGTATTTTTCTAGCTCCAGTAAAATCTTATAGTTGTCCTAAGATCGACATTTTGGCAGAAGAATAACCAATCATGGATTTGTGTAATACATTTGAATAGATGCATGAAATGTTTTACAAGGGCAATCCAAGAAACTTCTTTTAAGTTAAAATTTCAAGAAAGCAACAGAGTTCCATTCATTATCTTAGATAGATGAATTTACATCGTATGTATATGTATGTAAATGTGACTTCTTTAATTTGAAAAACCATACTATACTGGTAATTCTTTTTCTCCATGTTAACTTTATGCTATGAAAGAAAAGTATATTCAATTTACTACTCTTAAATAATTTGTTAATTAAGCATCCTTTTTAGTTTATTTTGCTTGTATGAAGCACTTGTGCGGTTTGTTGGATTTGGAAACAACGAACCTTTAAATGTAAATCTTTTCTTAATTAGTTGGAGATTGGTAAAGACAGGAAGCCAGTTTGCAAGTAAATATGTGGAGCTCTAGGATTAAATACACCAAAATTAGGGGACACGTTTTCTAATTTAATTTATATATTTGAATCAAGAACTGAACTCCGAAACTTTTATATCTCATTAACAGGAAAACTAATTAAATAAACATTTATTTTCTTGTTCACAGCACGTATAAGAACTCAATCTTAAAACTACGAAAAGAAAAAAAATGCAATCTTAGCACTAAAAGACTCAATCTTATAAACGGACTTAAAAACCTAGTAGAAAGTAAGTTCCTTGCAACCAAAGGAAACAATCTTGAACCACATCAAAGCAAAAGAGTTAACAATTTTCTTCAGTCGAAAGCTTAATTTTATTCCTCCTCGGCAGTAAAGTTGTAATCTTTTATGTTGAAAGCCCGACAAATCTCCTCCATGCTCTTCCCCATTACATTGTCAGCTGGGGCGGATCTCAATATATTGGAAAGGTGGCTTAGCCACTCTTATGATTTGAAAATTAAGTTATTTATATTGAAATTTAATTAAATTTTATTTTTTTATAACTTTCTATATAGTCTAGCTTCCTCAATAATAATCAAATATTTAATTGTAGTCTAGTGGTTTGAGTTCTATTTTGTAGTTGAGAGGTCTTGAGTTCAAATCTCACTCACACCACATTGTACATTTTAATTTCAGCCTCCTTTATCAAAAAATTCTAGTTCCGCCCCTAGTTGTCGGCCATCTTTCGGCATGTCACATCCAGCAACCCCTCAATATTCAGATTGTTAGCTGCCATGATTAGTTCATAGAGCGTCGCATTGTCATTATCTACAAACTGCTTGTCTCAGTTCCTCAGCTCCTTGTCAAAATTGATGCATCCTTCGCCGGTCGTCTCTGTCTTTGATGCATCTGCTTCAACGTGCTTCATGCAGTACTCGAACACCTTTTCGAGGACTGGTGCGGTGACATTGACATTCACTAGTGGGATGGAGTTCTCTGTGCAGGCTTCTTCCATTAAGCGGCTGATCGTTTGAGATTGCTTCACCAGTACTGTCTCAGGTACCTCAAACTCCTTTTCATCGCTGCTCTTGAGCTTGATCATCTTGCTTGTGGTACTGTCTGACATTTGTGGAAAGAGAGATCAAATGGATGAGAAATTAAGGTGATCGATCACTGATCTTTGGGATTTTGGGTGAGTTTTAGATTGCGAGCCCAGACCTGAACAGGCCCGGCCCTGGCCCAGGGTACCCAGGGCGATGGCCCCGGGCCCAAAAATCCAGAGGGCCCAAAAAAAAAATTTATTTGTATATGGGTAAAAAATTGGGCCATCGTTTCTTTCCATTAAATTTTTTTAATCTGTGCCATTGTTTTTTTATTTGGGCCATCGAATCAAAACAGTAAAATAATTTTTATATTGGCAGCCAACTTTTGTCTCCGCGGAAACCCTTGATTGGCTTCCAAAAAAAACTTTTGTCTCCGCGGCATGGCGGCAGCCAATTTAATTTTGTCTCCGCGCCTCAGCCTCTAGCGGCTCCGTCTCCAGGCTAGGCTTGATTTGAGTAACTCATAGTTGGGTCAGATTTGATACTGAAATAATTTACTGCACAGAGGTAATTTTAACTTAGATTTTGCGGCATATTTGAGTAACTCATAGTTGGGTCCTCTGTGCCTCATCACCTAGGTTCTATACTTTATTTTTTTTAATTTAAAACAATGTTTCCTAGAAAAAATGCATCAGGTAGCGAAAAAAGAAATAGAAAAAGAGAGGGAAAAGAAAAACTAAAACCTCAAAAAGGTTATATTCAAAAGCTTTTGAAGAAAATTAAACTGCAAAATGAGTCTTTGGAAAACCAAATTGAAAGTCAGGTGCACGAACAAACAACAAATGTGTCTGAAAATGAAAATGAGGCAAATGAAGAAATAACAAATGTGCTTGAAAATGAGACTAGTGAAAATATTGAAGAAATTAATCATGTGTCTGAGTGCTTAGATTCTTTGTTATCTATAAATATATATGATCCTAGAGTGTGGGATGATTTAGATTCAAAACTGAGAGATTTGCTTATTGAGAACGGTCCTATTAGAGATTATAATATTAATTTCCTAAGGATAATTACAATAGGGGGTTCTCCACATATCATTTTAATCAAAAATTAAGAAATGGTGAACTTATTGATAGGAAATGGTTGGTTTACTCAAAAGATTTAAATAAAGTATTTTGTTTTTGTTGTAAAGTTGTAAGACATGTCCATTCTAAAAGTCAAATAGCAACTATAGGTGTTGATGATGGAAACATCTAAGTGAAAAAATTAAACTACATGAAGATAGTAGTGAACATTTTACCAATCTTAAAGCTTGGCTGAACTACGAGTTAGATTAGGAACAAATCAAACTATTGATAAAGAATTACAAAAACAAATCAAGAAAGATACAGAACATTGGAAACAAGTTATGATTAGAATAATTTCCGTTGTTAAGCATCTTGCAATGAATAATCTCGCATTTTGTGAAACAAATGAAAAATTAATGAGGGTTCTAATGGAAATTTTTTAGGCTTTCTAGAATCAATTGCTGAGTTTGATCAAACAATGAAACATCATTTTCGACTCATTCAAAATAAAGAGATTCATTATCATTATCTTAGTCATAAAATACAAAATGAATTAATTGCCATATTGGCATCAAGTGTCAGGAATGCAATAATAAATAAAATAAAATAAGCTAAATATTTTTCTGTGATTCTTGATTGCACTCCTGATGCTAGTCACACAGAACAAATGACTTTGGTAATTAGATGTGTTGATGTTGCAAGCTGCCCAATAAAAATAGAAGAGTACTTTTTAGAATTTTTAAATGTAGAAAACACATCTGGGTTGGGTCGTTTTGGTGAATTACAAGCTGCTCTTAATTATCTTGATTTAGATATTAATGATGTAAGGGGACAAGGATATGATAATGGTTCTAATATGAGAGGAAAACATCAAGGTGTCCAAAAAAGATTGCTTGACCTAAATCCTAGAGCTTTTTATATGCCATGTGGTTGTTATTATCTTAATTTAGTACTTTCTGATATAACAAATTCTTGTTTGAAAGCAAAATCTTTTTTTGGAGCATGTCAGGCTTTGTATAATGTGTTTGCTAATTCAACAAAATGATGGAACATTCTTCAATATGTGGATGATTTAACTTTGAAGTCTTTGTGTGTAACAAGATGGGAAAGTCGTATAGAAAGTGTAAAAGCAATAAAATATCAAACTCCCAAAATAAAAAAAGCTTTAATAAAATTAGCTGAAGTTTCTGATGATCCAAAAATAAGTTGGGATGCTGAAAAATTAGTATCAAGTGAATTGTCCAACTTTGAATTTATTTTGAGTTTGGTTATTTGGCATGAAATATTGTTCAAAATAAACTTGGTGAGCAAAAACTTACAATCTGAATATATGCATCTTGATGTAGCTATTGAAAGTCTGAAAGGGTTAGTTTCTTTTTTTGAAAAATATAGAGAAAATGAGTTTACTTCTGCTATGATTGATGCTAAAGAGATTGCTGATGAAATAGAAATTGAACTAGTGTTTCAGGTTAAACGTAGGGCTATAAGAAAGAAACATTTTGATGAAAATCCTGATACAGATAGAGAGCAACGATCTGCTCAAGAAAATTTTAGAACAGACTATTTTCTTGTTTTAGTTGATATGGCAATTTCTCAATTGAAAATCAGATTTGAACAAATTTAACTTTTTGAATCTATATTTGGTTTCTTATTTGATGCATCACGGTTAATTTCATTAGATGATGAAGGAATGAAAAATTATTGTTTGAAACTTGAAAATGCTTTGACACGTGGTGAGAACTGTGATATTGATGCACAACATTTATTTGCAGAATTACAAATATTGCAGGTAATGCTACCAAATGAAGCCTATCAAGATGGAAATGCATGGAGCTCCATTAAAATTATGGAGTTTGTAAAAAAAGATGGACATGTTTCCAAATGTTTTAGTTGCTTATAGAGTTTTACTAACTGTACCTATTACTGTGGCATCTGCAGAAAGGAGTTTTTCAAAATTAAAGTTGATAAAATCTTATTTACGGACAACTATGACTTATGATAGGTTGAATGGATTAACAATATTAAGTATTGAAAAAAATATGTTGAAAACTATTGATGTTGAACATATAATTAATAATTTTGCTTCTAAAAATGCAAGAATGAGTCATTTCAGATGAGATGTGATTTAGATGTGTTTTTTTGTACAGGTACAACATGTGTTCAAAATTGATTTATCAAGAAGCAAGCAAGAAACATGATGTGGGTATGTTCATCATTGTATATATTTTATTTTGAGGGGTATTGGTTTTATGTTCCCCCCTATTTTGTATGATATGACATATTAATAGAAAAAATTATTTACATAAAGAGTTCAAAATTTTCTCCCACCCCGAGCTCCAAAATCCTCAGGACCGGCCCTGGACCTGAAACACTATATTGGTTTTATAAACCAAGCATGATATACCTCTGATTCTATATTTAGACATTAAAAAAAAATACTTTTATTAGAGTTTATGCGAAGAGGAAGAAGATAGGAGACTCTAAGAGTAAACTAATTTGTTAACTTATCTATATTAGTAAGATACATATATAAATTTGGATCGGAACATAATAATTTCCAATTAAATTGTGTCTAAAACAAACATAACCTAAATAAAGACCTAAATAAAGGTAACATAAACTAGCAAAAGTTAGGAACAGAATTTTTTAATTGTATAAATTAGTATAAAATAATGTAGGATATTATAGTTAGATTGCATCTGTATTTTGATTTCATAGACTTTAGAAAATTTTGAAAGGAACCGCAAAGAAAAAGGAAGTCATGTTTGTTTGGCTACTTACAAATGTCACAACTAATGCAACTTGTTAAAGGAAATTTAAAATTTTGTTTAAAATTTTATCGGAATGATGCCCAAGTCTCTTGTGCCAGAGTTATTGGTGTAGCAAATTTAGAACAGAGGAGAAGCAATTTTTTTACTTCGAACATTAATCCTTAAGACACATCATTTTGAATTCAATTTTTATTGTGATAAAAGTATTAGTGTTGTATCGGATACGACCACAAGACATATCCTACAATAATACGCCGTGACTTTAGAAGTGTCCATGCTAATTAACTAATTAGCAAGTGTATAATTTCTTAATTTCTGAATGAATCTTAAATTCTTCAAAAGGATTAATATTTTAATTTGAGTGAGGTTATGGTACTATGCATAGCACATATTGACCCGCATTTATGGACTCAAATTTTCATGTAAAGTCCTAACGGTCAATCTGAACCGTTCAACATGCTCTCCATATGAATATGTACTTGTAAACTAAATTTTACATTTTTTAGAATTCTCTACTATTTTTTAGATGGGTACAAAATCACTTGATCTGAAAATTTTGTACCATAAAAACACAGTGATTTTCTATCCATCTAAACAAATAGTAGAGAAATTCTAAAAAATATGAAATTTAGTTGACAAGTACATATTCATATAGAGACTATGTTGAACTGTCGGATTAACCGTTAGGATTTTGAAAACAAAAATATTGATCCGTAATATAGATCAATCCGCCCCATGCATAGTACCATACCTTCAATCTTTTATTTTTGTATATTTGCATTCAAGTAATTATTTCTACTGTAAACTTAATTAGAATAAAATTCATTTTGGCAAACTAATAGAGTCATAATTGTTGTTAATTATTTTTTGGACCTCGTATTATTACTTATTAGTGATGTGTTTAATCTAATTAATATTTATTATTTCTAACATTAATTATTTCTTTTGAGAAGAATTAATATTATTCTTATTATTTTATATTCATCTTCTTGCCTCCACCTCTCACTGTCGTAATTATGACTTTGTTCCTGTGTGTATTGTGCCTTTAATATGCTTTGTAGATTTACAATATAAAATTGATAATCGACAATATTATGTCGTTAATTATAAATTTATCACCAAAAAAGTCCAGAATTCTAGTGCATCGATTTGTGAATGTACATTCACCAAATAAAAACCAAACCTACTCATGGATATTGCGTTCAATGAAGCTTTTTCTCTGATGTTTTTTTTAGGCTGTGTTAATTTTGTTGCAATGTTAGTTTTTGTACAGATTTCATTTTGTCAACGAAAAAACAAAATGTGTGATATAACCAAACAATCTTTGAGAGGGCGTCATACTTCCAGGTTCCAGCACTGGTGTTTTTAATTTCAAAACAGGTTAATAATATAAAATTGAAATTCCAATTTACACCTCGTTTTTTTCTCTAATTGCACACAATATTGTACGCTAACGTACCCTCATGCAGGTCAACTTTCAAGAAATTGATCTATGACAATTTATTTATGCTAATATGGTAACTACTAATTGTTCAAAAATTAAAATTTGGTCTACAAATCATTACAAATAACTAAGAACCAGAATTGATCACATAGAGGTTTACTAATTGAAAATTTGTGTACCGTTGAGTAGAGCGGAGTAGATTGATAAGTATCGGATTTATTTTAGGTTTGATGGCTTCAAAACTGTTTGATCTGGTTAAGATATGTGTGTTCTGCTTTAATATCCATGCAGGTCCGCTTCAATTTTTGTGCGTGCCGATCTTAAAGCAGAACAGCCAGTCTTGGAGACCATCGCATCTAAAAGTAGATCTGATGTCATCAAACCTCGTCCGCTCTCACCGTTGAGTGCCCCACCAAAATACAAAGATATATTTCTTCAAAAATATCGAAAAAAAAAGAGTGATACTTTCTGTCAAAATTTACGCTGCAAAAGACAATAGTTGTTTGAATAAAAGAGATTAATTGAACTTTAAAAAAATGCTGGCTCTTTTTCTACAGCGTGTATTACTTCTATATGTAGTTAATTTTCCTTGTTGTTGTTATTAACAATTCAAAGAAAATAATTCAATAACCCTGCATCTTTGTCTTCATTGTGCTTTTATTTTTTATAAGTTTAATAAAATAATTTCACGGTCAAATAATCAAAATAAAATACATCATAAACGAAATATATCAATTTTTCTATATACGTATTAAAAAATAATAAATTTCAGCTTCATTTTAGTTAGAACTAAGAGTGTGAAAATGAAGGTAAAAAATATTGTCCACTCGACAGTTTTATACATTCTTAATTATTTATGTGCCCATTAAACCGTTAATAGAGATCGAATCCGAGCGTATAAAAATCATTAATATTTTTTTTTTACAAATGAATATATATTTGAGGTAAAAAAATTTAAAGAATTGGAATCCTCAATTTTCAAATTTTTGCTTGCTGGAGGAAGGGTGTTCTACAACAAAAAGGTGGAAGCAAATCAAGTATGATCCAAAATTGAAGCAAAGTTTAAATAGGATATCTTTCTACATTTTCTATCTTGTTATCTAATCCGTTAAGGATTTATTCAGGCCGGTGACATGGTTACAATCTCAAATCAATGTCGGCACGGCACATAACCACCGCCTGTCTACATCACATTTTTTTTTTTTTCATTTTTTTGCTTAATATTAGTCTTGGATGTCATATTTTGGCCCCATATACTTAATTTGATGCACGTTTCCATGTCGATATGTATATAGTGCTGCTATTATTTGGCAGAAATTAGTGTTAAATATTAAGCTTAAATTGTTAAACGAGATAAATAAAACAAAAGAAGTAACATGAAGTAATAATGGAGTAAAATTAAACTATATTTTCAGACGAATTAACTTATTTCATGTAGAATCTACTGTTGTTAGATAGTTTCATTTCACAACATCTTACTCCTTTAGATGAATTAATTTAAATCATAACTTAAATTGTCAAACGAAATGTAAAATATAATAAGTAGGAGAGAATAATCAATTCTATCCTTAAATTTATGAAGTAATCAAACATGAATTTCCTCAAAAAAAAAAAAAACTTTTTATGAATTTACTGTTACAAACAGCTGTGTTAGCTTGGCTAGGGAGTAAGAAGTTCTATTTGGTTTAAACAAAACTGATTTTCGCGGTCAAAATTGATGTTTCCTTTTTTTTTTTTTAAGGGTTTTCGACTTTTCGTCATCGAAAATTGAGAGCACTAGCTAATGGTGCTGAATAGTCGATTTATCTCAAACCGAACTAAATTTATTCAATTATTTTTTTTTTTACAAAGTTAGAAGATTTGATTTCATATTTCATAGATGAATCAAATCAACTAAATAATCTGATTGACCGAATTGCAAACAAAACTAAATAAATTAAAATTTATATTGGGTAAACTAAATTAGTTAAGAAATAATAATTTATAATTGCAAATAAAGTAGCGTATTACATATCTGGTAAAGGATATGGGTTGCAGGAGTTTGGACACAGTGGCGAGAAAGAAAAAAAGGTTTTTTCTAACAAGCACAAAATAGTGCATTGCTTGATAAATTGTACGGCTTTAGAGATTTATTTGTGGTGACTTATGTGATGAATTGGGTATGTCATTATAACTAGAGTTAGTTTAGGAACTACTGTAAATATTTTTTTTATTAATATATTTGTTAGTGTTCTCACCAACTATAAAAAAATGCAAATAAAATACTAACTGAATATTTTATTAATACCTGTAATTTTACAATACTAACATAATATTTACTGACATTTCAATTCATTTGATTTATTCAGTTTATTTAAAATTAAATCATTAATAAAAAAATAAAAAATCGACCTTCTATATTTTTAAAATAAGTGGAATCAAATAAACTGAATAAAGAAACATTTTTTTTATCCAAATAAATTAATCCAGCAGTAAATACCATAACCTGTCTTTATTTTTACTAATGTAAAAACCACTGTAATATTGCTACTTGCTAGACTGTTCTTTCATGATAAAAAGGTGGAGCCAGAGCCTACCATTTCGTTCAAGAAAACAAACTTTGAATCACCAATCAAAATATCCATCTACTACACAACAGCATGGACCACACGCTTATTCAATTATCTATAAATTTACAAATTTGCCTTCTGCTAGGGAAAAGAAAATGAAGTAAACTTACTGTGATGAAAGGAAAACATACCATATCTGTGAGGAAACGAAAGAAAATTAGGCAGAGAGTAGTAATTTTTAAGTTGGTATCCCTCGTCAAGAAGTAGTAAATTTACATTATTTAACGTTAAAAAGAAACACTATTACTGTTGTTTTGGAAGGATGAAGTTCAGAATTTAGCAAATCATGTCAGCATAAGAATCGCTTTCAAGTGTTCATAAATTAATTTAGTTTCTATTGGCATTATTGACTTCATTCACAAGTTTATCGAATGCACGATCCTTATCATATTCAAGTGATACCACACTTCCCTTGCAAATAATAATCAATTTTTTTTTTATGAAAAATTAGGACCTATTGACATCTTAAAATTTTTGAAATGAAATACTAAGATATTTCGTCTTTCTAACTAATAACGTGGATTTAGGTTATGGTACTGAGAAATATATATTTGCATCCTGCAAAAACTTAAAAATATATATTTCGACTTCTAGTAGGGTATATGTTTGTTTTATTTTTATTATCTTTTTTTGTTTTTAAGGAGAAGTAGGCAATTCCACGAAAAGAAATCTCTCCAAAATAAGTTTCAGGTTTAATAAACTTGCCAGCAGTTTTATGGTTATCCATCAGACTCCGTTATCCTTCATCGATACAGTCTCACCTTTGCAGGTGAGATCTATAAATTAATGACTAAACCTGACTCATTGCAGAAACAGACTCTCTTAGCATAATACGTTGTATGGGGCCCGCAAATAAAATCTATGGTGTTTCCCATTTTCTACGATCCAGGTTCATGGAAATACTTGAAAACGTGGCACTCCGTCGTAGACTCGGTATTAGAAGGATAAACAAATGAGGATCTCCTGCCTCCTCTCATCTCGCATATAGATTAGACTAGAGAAAGAGAGAGAGTTTAGCGAGTGATTTCCCCGAAGAAAAAATACGATTAATTCAAAAATGCATCTTTCAATCCAAAGGAACTCTGATTTCTTGAATTAATCAGCTCGAGTAGGAGTTTCAAAACGTGGGGGATCGTTCCATTGAAGCACAAGGAGCGGAATAACGAGATCTTGTCCCCTTTTCTCTTGCTGGAGAATCCCCAAGTTTTTGAATTTTTTTTAATTTATATATTAGTTTCTGTGAATTTGAACTGCATGTTGTCTGATCTGGTGAGAAACTGGAGTCAAGTGTGAATTTTGGCATATTTTGATATATCAGGGGTAACAGATCTGAAGGTACTTTGTGATCTTTTTGCTCTGAGATTTTAGATTTACTGCTTCCACATTTTTTTCTCCCTATGCTGAAAAAGTTCTGTAATTTTATTTTACTTCTCTGCAGATAATCAATCCAATTAGATCCCTAGCTTATTTACATTCCTTCGCATTTTACTTCCAAATTAAGCTGTCACAGCTCTAAAGATCACCAAAGCATGCACCCAAAGACCAGAATCCATGCAGACCCGTCTCTCCAAATAGATCAGTTTGATCATTTACCTGATTCACTTCTCCTCCTGATCCTAAACAAACTAGCCGATGTGCGATCCCTCGGCCAATGTGCTGCTGTTTCAAAGAGGTTTAATTCTCTAGTCCCTTTAGTACATGACATTTACATAAAAATTGACCGGGTTGTGACAGTAGATGGATCGGATCCCGACGAAACCCCAAACACACCAAGCCCGAAACCACGAAACATGTTTACCAATTTCCTAAAGATGGTTCTTTACGTGATAAAACCATTTCACCACATAAGAAGCAACACAAGTGCAGCCCGGGGACCCCTGTTTCCTCGACTCTCCTCTCAACACTCGCCAGCCCAAGTGCTCAGAAACTTCACCCAGGTCAGAAATTTGCATATCGAATTGCCATCTGGCGATGTCGGGACTGAAGATGGGGTTTTGTTAAAATGGCGTGCTGAATTTGGGTGCACCTTGCAGAATTGTGTGATTCTAGGTGGGACCCGTATCGACAAAAAATCCTCCCTCTCGTTGGACCAAGAAAATGCGAATTTGAATTCAAATTTGAACTTGAATTTGAATTCTGTGCAAGAAGATAATGGTACCATGCCAGAGTCTTTCTACACAAATGGCGGTCTAAAATTAAGGGTAGTATGGACAATTAGTTCTCTGATTGCCGCTTCAACAAGGCATTATTTACTTCGACAGATAATTAAAGACCACCCCACATTGGTTAGTTTGGTACTTACAGATGCTGATGCACAAGGAACATTGATTATGGGTTCGAATCAATTAAAGGAGGTTAGAGAGAACCAATTGGCATGCTCAGCCTCTTCAAATCGAACCCAAGTACCAGCTTGTAACATGAAGTTGAGGTATGCACCTTATCTGGAACTGCCAGGTGGGGTCGGGTTGCAGGGAGCAACACTTGTTGCTATTAAGCCTTCATGTGAGGGAAGTGGTAGTGGTAACGGGTCGAAGAAGGAAACCGATTCAGTTTGTCTTGGGAGCATTTGATGGGGTCTTTAAGACAGCGGTTAAAGCATTGATGAAAAGAAGATCTTACCTCTTGGAGATGAATGGGTTTAGGTCAGTTTGATTTGAGATTCATTGTAAGGTACAAATTGGCATCTATATTCGGTAGAATCCATTCAAATATTAAGAGAACTTCTTTCATTTTTCTTTCTTTCATTCTCTGTTAATTTCCCTTTGTTATGCTTGTACAGGGGAGTTATCATATTTTGGTTAATGACAACTATATGCCATTTTCTCCCTCTTTCTTTCTTTTTTTTTTCTGTTCTTTTACCACTTTTGATCTAAAGATTCTTGAAAAATGTATGGTTCATCAAGTTTTAACTTGTGGTGTTATGAATCCAATTTCACCAAAATTCCTTGTTAGTTGCCTATTCCCATTTGACAACGAAGACATATTTTCCCCAAGGAATGACCAAAGCAAGATTTGGATATAATTTTTACGCTTATTATTTTGTAAATGGGACCAATTGACGTTATAAATCTAGAGGGTTGTGATACACTCTTTTAGTGGATTATAACTTCACAAGTTGTACATTGGTTGGTAAGAGGAACCTGATCTAAATATAAAAGCGTTTTGATTTGGTGTGATTTTGTCCCTTTTTGTGCTTGCGTTGAGAATCTGGTTAGAGAGACAAAATTTAATTGCTTTCTGAGATTTCTAGGGTTTTGAGACAACGACAGCATCATGACCTCTATGGAACCAAATAAATGTAAACATTCATTTTTTTTAGGGTCTAGATCCATAATTCTTTAATAATGTAGTGTAGGCAAGCAAGTGATAACAATAAATATTAGCTACTGAAACTTATTTAGAAGTGTCTATTTTGCTTATACTTTAATCATCAGCCATATTTTATTTTATTTCGATTTTGTATTCTTTGAAACTTTAGTTTATATTGACTCGTGCCTGGACAATAAATGTGAATTACAAATATTCATGTAACAAATCCAAAAGTTGTAACAAATTATACTATAGAATGATGATTGAATAATAGATCAAAAGGATATAAAAAATACTATAGGATAAATAAAAGGAAATAGTTAGTACTTTCCTTGTGCTGTTATCAGTTTGATTATAACGTGGATCCTCTTGAGTGTGCGTACAGTTTGATTATCATACTGTCATTACTGGTTCTGTTGTTGTTAACACTATTTTACCTGTTTTGATGGTACACCACCTATGCTGCCATAATGCCATGAAATTGATGGCATGGAGACTGTTTGATCAAAATCAAATGATCCAAAATATACTTTGATCTTGTAAGGAGATTTTTCTATTTATATCCGATCCATCGAACTTTGATCGTACAGCCCACATAAAAAGTGTCCCGCACGCTGTCATCAACTTTGTGGCATTTCGGGTGGCTGATATATTTTTAGTTACCACCTCAATATCTCGAAATTTCGAATCTTTCCATTCCTTTATGTAAAATTAAAAGGTTACCATGTGCGCACCACAGGATTGCTTACAAATTTCCAGTTCAAATTTGCTCATTGAACTAAACAGAGGAAAACTCATGCGCAGCAGTGTGGTGCGCATCACTTGAGAGCAGTGTTCTAAATAGCGCGCTATAGCGGCGCTATAGCGTTTTTGGACCCTAAACGCTAAGCTATGGCATGAAAATACGCTAATTGCGCTACGGCCCGCTATAGCGGTAATAGCGGTCTCCGCTATAGCGCATAGCGTTGTAGCGCGCTATTGCCGCGCTATGCATATTGGGCTTTTTTAGACAATTTTATATGGGCTTAATAAAGATCCTAAAATTATTTGTATAGAAAAAAAAAATAGAATGAATCATGAGGCTTAAGATATTTTGTATAGAAAAAGATCGATAGTTTATAATATGTATTATGGATATTTTGAAACCATGGACTTTTGTACTAGTTCAATATGACTATTATAATTCTTAATTAATTTGGTGTTATTTATTGTTCTATAAACTTAGATAATGTTAATATATAGTACAAATATATAATATAATTTTTGTAAAAAAAAATGCTATTTGGAATAACTTCCGCTATAGCTTTTTTTGTAGCCTTCCCGCTATGACGCTAATAAACGCTATTTAAAACATTGCTTGGGAGTCATGCACAGAACACGGTGTGAATATGTTAAGTTTTAAATTTAGAAATCGATGGTAATGTCAGAATTTTTAAATATTGAGATGGTAATTAAAAGTTTTCGGGTGGCAAAGGAGTGAAGTTGATGATATACAGCTACTGAGGTATCAGTTGTTAGTACTAGCTTTGCCAAGTTGGATTATATACTACTTCTGTGGAACCATATTTTTTTAAGGTGGTTGTGAATCATTTATTAATACTAGTTTTTGCTAAGTTGGATTGTAACAATAAATTGCTAGTATCTGCCATGAAACGTTTCAAAAAAAAAAAATTGCTATAATCTCACCTCTAACATCCTTTTTCTTCTGTTGGTTTCATTATTGTAAACATATTTTTGTAGTTCTCAACTTCTCATCCTTTTCCTGAATGGATTCGAAATAAAAGTTGTACTTGTTGGATCTTATTTATGATAGATTTTGGGTTTAAAACTAACAAAACCTAACTGGACTTTAGAAAAGTTAGAATACTAGCTACTTGAGAATTAAAAGATAAGATTTTTACATCATGCATCTAATTTTGGAGCTTGAATTAATAACAGTTGCACTTGCTAAAATGGCAACCTATCATTGCAATACCCTCCATCTTTTTAATCGGTGCGTCGGCTTTGGACCCAACAATATTATTTTGTGTAGTGGATAAATTTTTCATTAGTAGCATGTACCCACTTTTGTTTTTAATTAGTGTATGAATATTTTTCATCAATAATGGGCAACTTTACCTAGGTCACCGGAGCTTAAAATACAAGTGATATTCTTCAAATTAAATGTTAACTATAGAGCTGGCACTAATCCTTTTGTTAAGCAAACGCCAACTACAATTGTGATGAGCTGTTTAGACTTTCGGACTAATAATGCATATGCTTGGGCATTATCATTCCATCGTCATTTCAGAAACAGGCTGTGGCGCTTTCTTAGAAAATTTCAAAAAAATGAGCATGCTATTAGAGTGCTCTTTTTTAAAACTAACAATAGAAAATTTGAAATACTAGGGTGGAATATCACTTGCTCTTTTTGTTCAAATTTTAAATTTTGAAATGCTGCAAAATTTTCTGAAATCAGTAGCATCAATTTGCTATCCTACGGTAAGAAATACCCGCAATTTGAGAGGAAAAAAAAAACATTACCCTAGTTCAGTGTTCTTTACCCATCACATTTTGTCACGCTGCACATCTATTATATTATGAGGTTTACAAAAGCACCACGGGAAGTACTTAGCAAAACTAATTTAGGTGCAAACCGGATAACTAGCACTGTAACACCTTAGTTCAGACAAATGTGAAGGTAGAGCAAAACTAAATTATCAGAGAAATTATTGAATCACTGTACAAGAAAGGCATGCTTTGGAGCAAAAGAATGTCAAGAACAACGCAACACAACACAGCACCGTAGAAAATAAAAAAGACTAATTCACTTAAACATAAATCTCCGAAAAATGTTTCTTTTTCTTTCTTTTTTCTTCTCGAGAATAAAGTTAGCCATCTTCAACAAGCAGCATTTATCAGCTTCTGCTCACATTTTTGCCAGCTCTTCTTCTGACAAAAGGCAAATTGGAAATTTAAGCACATTTTATTCAGTTTCATAGGATCATCATGTGTACTTGCCGAGATCAATCTTCTTCTTCTTAATTGCCTTTGACCATGATATATGAAAGAATCGATGATTCCAGAAACAGTAAATACACCTGCAAATAACATCAGGTGTTATTCCTTCGGTCCAAAAAATATAACATTATATTGCATGCCATAAATTGATGGACCAAATTGCCCCAAGATGACAAGCCTATATTATATAATACAAAGTCTACGGTACCCTATGCATAGCACATATTAGTCGGTATTATAGACACATATCTTCATTTAAAAATCCAAATAGCCGATCCGAAACATTAAACATGATTCTCCATATAAAATGTACTTGGAGACCAAATTTTACATTTTTTAGATTTTTTTACTATTTCTTTTAGATAGGCAGAAAATCATTACTTTCGAATGGTTGAGAATCTTTAGATCCAGCGATTTTCTACATAATCTAAAAAAATAGCAAAAAAATTCTAGAAATATAAAATTCGGTATACAAGTACCATTTTCATAATGAGATCATATTGCGCGGTTCAGATCGATTGTTAAACTTTGAAATTGAGATATAGATCCATAGTACGGACCAATGTGCGCTATGCATAGTACTGTAGCCTCACCCTAATACAAAGAAAAAGAAAATACTTCTCCCTGTACCATGCCATGATAACCAATTCATGACTATATTTTTTTAGATTTTATGGTACTTCTCCATGATGAATGAGTTCTTTTCTCATCAACTTGTCCATTAAGACTTTATGAAAAAATATGGTTGACGCAAAAATAAAAAAAAAAAGGTACATAGTTGGTTGAGTCCCTACCTCCCAACAATAGCGCACAATTCGTCAATTAGTGCATAAAGGATCTTTTCCCTTCTTTGAGAGAACCTACAAGATTAGTGAATTATAATGTGACTCCAGGCATGAAGACACAAATGTGCATGTGTACATGTCTTGTGTGGGAAAATGACAGGATATAAATATGGTCACAATACCTTTATGTGGAGAGAAATCATAATAGATACGACGCTAGGTTGAGATTTTTGTCTAACATTTCCATCTTAAAGTGCTCTGTAACTGGAAAACTGCCAAACATATAACAAGAACAGGGTGATTCTGCCTTTATTATGTATTTCCCAAAATATAATTATAATTTAAGATTTATGAAAGAGCAAGCTATTTTCTAACCTGGTTTGACTTGATTTCATGGCCTGATACATCAGTGTAAATTGTAGGCACCACCTAAAGAAGAAACAATTCTGGGTAAGTTCAATCTCCTTAACCAGTAGCGGCAGGGTTAACCCGTGGAAATAGTAGCCACATTATTCAATTCAAAACAAAACAAGAAGAAGAAACATAATTAAAAGCCAAAAAAAAAAGGTCTGAAGGCTTGCCTTATTACAGTTGGTATATAAAAAAAAACATACTCATGGCTCACCTTAATAAAGTATTGGTATGTCCCAGATATATCTGTTTGGGTCCACGTTGCACTGAAATTGAGAAATAATAATATTTTAGTTAAATAGTTATTCAGAGAGAATAGAAGTTCCTTGGAAGAAAAAATGAGTATAGGAATGCAAGTTACCCATCAAGAGGGTTCACAACACCAGGAATCTTCGCGCCAAAGGAAAGTTTGTTGTATCTTGTGAGTAATCTGTTAGTTTCAGAATTAAACAATTCAAATACACATTTTATTTTGCCACATAAATAAAGACTTGCATGTCTGTAAAATTAATGCCACCGTTTTCATTCTAAAATACGTAATTCTCTCTTGCAAAATCACAAAATCATTCTTTACCATAAATTGATATAGGAAAACCAAAAACTAGAAAATCATACTTACATTGAAATTGTCTAACTTTAACTCTGCTAACTCTTGCAATTGTACATTGGAATGGTGATAGCCTTTTCCCAGGGGTGAAGTGGACATTTCCCGCTACCTTGCTAACATCGAGAAACCCACCCACATTGCATCCTTCCCCTTGCTGAGCTTTTACTCTTTCAACAAAGCTCTCTCTTGCACACTAATATTGGGAGTACAAAAAAGAAATTTAATGGTTTGGTTATTTGTAAATATCTCATGAATGTTACAGATATACCCAAGTAATATTTTCCATCAGGAACAACTGAATAAAAACTAAACTAATTTCCCGCAATTATGAAGAGAGAAAATGAGGAAAGCAATAGTCTGAGCATATTTTATATAAAGGTGAAGCGGATCATATAGGATATTACTGTGCATTACAAGGCACATGGTAGTGATAACACATATTATATGCTTTTAAGGCGCAGTATGGCTACTAGAAAATACCCGAATAGCCTAATAAGTACAAATTAAACAAAGAGACGAACAAAAATAACAGCCTACTTGCTCAATTTAAAATTTCATAATTCCACAGTACCTGATCAATTAAGTCAAGATTAGGCAGAGCCCAACCCTTCTTCTTATAAGCTTCTTGTACTTCTTCGCAGTTATTACAGCATTCCTCTTCGGTCTGTTTAATTAAAAAAAAAACACCAATAATATCTATTGTGCTTATAAATACAGATTACATGGAACTTTGATCATGCTGCTAAAAACATCCAGTAATACACATTTGCAATCAACCAACACCATTCTAAATAGTTTATTGTCAAATAACACCATAGTGCAAAATTACTCCATGGAAAAGCTGTGTTTGGATAATTTGAAATTGCTCCCAACAATAGTGTGTTCTTTTCCGTTAGACCATAATCAACCCAGGTAGCTTGATATAAAAAGTCACGAAAAAAGACTGCTCTTAGTTTATCACTAAAAAAACTATACATGTGGAATTTATTCACTTTTTGCTTGGCCTGACCGTAGTTCCAAGTCTGGCATTGACTACTACTTCAAATAAGCACCAGAATCTCACAAGACCAAATAATTCAACTCAAAAGAAGCACTCCTTATTCAAATGTTTGAATACTTACCGCTTCTGCGCCATAACAGGTGCCACAGTACTTCTCATCATGTTCTAGCCTTCCTCCATGCTTTTGCAAAGGCTTATCGATCTATTATTTAAAAAAGATAACCATTACTTGTATGCAAGAGAAACATATAAAAATAAAAAAAATTGTCACAACTGATATGACTAACCTTAGGAGCACCAATGCCATCTCGTGTAGCCTCGATGACATGACCATGTAAGTGCAACCTTTTCTTTGTAATGTCATGTCTCTAAAACACAGAAAACAGGGTAATTAATTCAGAGAAGAAAATACTTTTGAGGTTCTTATAATATAAATTGGTAAAAAAATTAGAGAACTTACAATATCATAGTGTTGCTCCCCGCTAATATCTTGGGTATCAACGCTAAGAAGTGTACATGGAACTTCTGGAAATGTGACGTCAAACTTCAAAGAAACAAAAACAAAAGAATAATAACTGTTAATCTCTGAAGACAAATATATGCTCCACAGCATTTGCGAATTTTCTGACAGAAAGAGAAACATAATTTTCCATCTGCATTATTGTAACAGTTTGACAGCTTAAACAAACTAAAAAATATAAAAAATGAAAAAATGCAGAACTAAGGAATCGTACATAGACTTGAAGTCTTTCCCCTCTTGATGTATCTACTACTAAGTTTGTTTCAGTTGCCGCTTGAAGGTATAGTCCTAAAAAGCAAAAAAATTACATTATTACATTAAAAGGTTGTGCTTATAACTAACCCATCTAGAGGATGGTAAGGTGGTAGTACTGTAAAACCAAAATTTTGAACAGACGCCAGACATAACAGTGAGACAGATTTCGCGCGTGCAAACCAAAAAATCTAGTGCTAGGCTTACAAATCTCTTTATTCAAAGGTATCACCATCTTAGATCAATTCGAATTTTTAGGTAAGAAACTCTAGCTTGTAGACGGACAAGCTACAAATCAAAATAAAAGTGACACTGGCAATGGAAATAAAATCCATCAAAAGAAAACAGCGCAAAAGAACCCCATTAATCTACACATTGCAAAGGGAAAAAATTAAAAGAAAATATACATACTGGTTTCAGAGATAAACAGTAACAAGATAATAAGCCCGGATATGGCGGTGATGATGCCACCGGAGAGTGTTCGCTTGTAGAAATCCTCGTTTATTTTCGGATAAGCATCCAAATTTTTCAACTTGTTCAGAAAACCCATATTTTTCATTTTTCTGTTTTTTTTTTTTTTTTGCCCGGACCCTAGATTGATCACAGAGCAATCAATAGCTAGGGTAAGGGCCTAGGTATTTATCCCTCCCCCCTCTCCCCTTCTTTCCTTTTCCTTAAGGAATTCCTTACAGGTTTTCCTTAAGAAAAAAGAAGAAGAAAAATTCGAGAAGTAAAAAGCTGAAATTGGGGGAAAGCGACTTGGTTGACCGCCGTCTGAATAGAAGGGATTAAAATGAAATTTATAAAAGAGCGGACCTGGTAAATCTTTTATAAGATCCGGTGTGTTTTGTTTTGGGTAAGACAGTTACGCTGCGAATGGACCCCACGTGACGTTTTTTATGGAATCCACCGCGGTTTTCGTTTAGCGGTGTGATCCCTGTTTGTGTTGCGTAGATGAGGTAAACAGCGAATGCTTAGACACGTGGTGGTGTTAAGGAGTCCGGATCCCCTAAAGTAACCCAATTTTTGAGTTTAGACGTGTACGGTGCCTATTCGGTGGTAGCGCAGGGGGCAGTATTATTTGTGGGGTCCAGGTTCTTTAAGATTCGTGGTAGAGCACCTTGGACGGTTTGGATCAAAACTCAAAAATTGGGTTACTGCACTGGATCTGAATTCGGTGTTAAGTGGGTTGTTATACCGTTTTAGGACACCAAACACCACCCCCCAGCGGCCCAGCCCACAGGACCCAGCTAATACAAAGGTTGTACTAGTGAGTATAGTTCCTGAATTACTTGCGAACACCTGGCACAAATAAAAGGATTTCAAGTTATCGTCTGTAGGTGTAGGGCCCGCGGCTCTTCTTCGAGATTTTCCTCTCGGTTCATAAGATCTGGTGTGTTCCGTTAAATTGGATTGATTGTACAGGAAGAGTAGAGTTAATTTAGGTGCACCAAAAAAGTACAGTTGTACACGTGGTAGATTTTGGTTGGTCGTGACACGATTTAGGATACCAAATGCACGCGTTCTTTATGCTGCATGGCCAAGGCCAACTAGGACGAGCCACGTCCCTGGTTGTGCATTAGATTTAAGATTTGTTGTGGCCATTCTGTGAATCGATCTGTCTGTAGTTTAATAGTTTGAAGACTTTGAGCAAATGCATTGATTGTTTTATTCAATTCATTTTTATTTCATGAAATTTTTTTTTTGACAGAAGTGGAGAGTGCCCACCTGTTTTCTTAGAAACAAAATAGTTCATTCAAAATTGCCAACAACATAAAGGAATATAACAACTAAGGGCCTGTTCGGATGTCACGGGATTACACGGGATGGGATTTGACAGAATGGGAACTCACTTTTGAAAAAGTGAGAACCTACGAGTACGGGTACGCACAGGAATAATTATGAAAATGTGTTGAATTGAGTGTTCGGTTGTACCGTGGGATTAGTTATGAAAAATCCTATTTTCCTTTCTATAATATTTGATATTATCAATTTTCTTTATTAATATATGAGGAGGGCTCAAATGCACCATTGCTTCATACCTCAATCGTACCCCAACATTTTTATCTTTAATATCAAAGTTCAAACAGATGATCTAAACCACTCAACATGATATCCACGTTAAAATATGATTAGAGACCAAATTTTATATTTTTTGAAAATTTTTTACTATTTTTTAAGATAGATACAAAATCACTATTTTTCAGAAAATTATGAACCATTTAAAAACAATAATTTTGTTTTAAGTAAAAAAATTTCAAAAAATATAAAATTTGGACTCCAATCATATTTTAATGTGGATATCATGTTGAGCTATTCTCATCATCTATTTGAACTTTAAAATTAAAGATAAAGATGTTGGAGTACGATTGGAGTATCAAGCAATGGGGCATTTGAGCCCTCCTCATAATATATTATCCATAATACAATTAAATAATAACATATTATTTCTTCTTAATTATTATTTTATAAAATATAAACATTTTATAGTTAAATAGTATTAATTAGATGAACATGATGTGCATTCAATACTCTTAGCCATATATTTAAGAAAATTTGTAGTTGGATGTACAACAGCTTTTATAAAATTGAAGTGAAAAGTAGTTGCTTTGCATTTATGGTTCTAAACGTAGTAGACAGCGATTTGGAAAATCCGAAAATAATAATTTAATCGGACTGAATTTTCGATTTCTCATCAATTTATGTAGTTTGGGGAAAAGTATAGGAAAAATGATAGGAACGAGTTGGAATAAACTGAGCATCCGAACACGCTTGAGATTTATAAATCAAATTACCGTGAAACCTATCAATTCTCATCTCAAACTCAAACATCCGAACAGGTCCTAAAGGACTAATCGCACAAGTTGAAAAGCAACATGGGAATATCTAAGAGCATCTATATCTCTAAAATTCTTAGAGTTTCTAAATAACTGTCAACTGCTTTTAACAAATTATAGACTCTGGAGTTTTTAAATGTTCACATCCCTGAAACTAATTTTAGAGTTTCTAATAAGCCACATCATCAATAAATTAAAATTGATAAGCCACATCATCAGTGAATTAAACTAATTTTAGTGAATACATACCAATTGTTTTGCCACGTCAGAGTTTATAAACAATTTCTTAATAAGAAATTAGTGAGCAAAGTTGCTAAATAAGAAATCCATCTACATCCCTGAAACTGATTTAGCAACTGCTACGTCATATTAGAAACTCTAATAGTTTCAGGGATGCAAATGCTCTAAGAACATAAAAGCATACAACTATAGCAGGATAGTTTTAATAGAATATTACAAAACTAGAAAAGCAAAGCAGCCAACAGAACTAGAAACAATAACCACAAGTTTATGTAAAAGTACTAGCCAAAATTATCTCATGAAAGTTAACAACAGTAACGATTTATGGACTAATTATTTCTGGCATTAAAAATATGGAACTTGATAAGCGCATTACCATTATTCATTTGAAGATAGATCACTTGACAATGGTTACCTTGATAATATTAATAATGATTTTTTAAATCAATTTAAATAAGGTTGGGAATAGAAAAAAAGATTATAGAAATATTATTGTACACATATAGTCTAACAATAATATTTCAGTTTCAATTTCAAACACTTGATAATACATCGAGAATCGTTAAATCCGATTTTTGAGATTTTAAATAGCGTTGGTTAAGTTACCGTGATGTTATGTATCGTATGTATATGCCCCTTTGACTAAATTATTTTTCAAATAATTATTTTTAGAAAAATAGAACATAATGACTTTACTCACTTGACAAGTGACATCTCCAAGTCTCCAACGGCTCATAAGTCATAGGACTAGAATTCTACACTGTTGGTAGAATATATTAATATAATAAAATCTGTGGATAAATTCAAGACGGATTTAAAATAAAAAGGATAAAATTGTCAACGGACCGTGTGAATAGGTGTCGTGGTGGGAAATCTGCACCTCGAAGTTTCTCGTCAAGTATGTGATTTTAAAATTGTGCTAAATTTACCGACATTTTTATTAATATCCAAAGTTTAATACAAATTATTAATTATACCCAGAACTCAACTCATATCGATATATACTCAAGCCGGCCATTTTCTGGCCGGCCAAGTACCCTCCCTAAGCCGGCCAGAAAATGGCCGGCTATGTACCTTTTTTTTTTTTTTTTTTTCCCCAAAAACTCTATAAAAGAGCACCGAGGCAGCTGCATTCTTCACTCAAATCCGCGGCAGCTCCTCTACTGTTGAGGTAATTATTTTTTTATTTATTTTTTTTTTTTAATTTTTTTTTTTTTAAATTTTTTTTAATTTTTAATTTATTATTATTTTTTATTTTATAGATTAATTAATTAGTTAATTGTTTACTATTTAGTTAATTGTTTACTATTTAGTTAATTGTTTACTATTTAGTTAATTGTTTACCATTTACTTAATTGTTTACTATTTACTTAATTATTTACTATTTACTTAATTGTTTACCATTTACTTAATTGTTTACCATTTACTTAATTGCTTACCATTTACTTAATTGCTTACCATTTACTTAATTGCTTACCATTTACTTAATTGCTTACTATTTAGTTAATTGTTTACTATTTACTTAATTGTTTACTATTTACTTAGTTGTTTACTATTTACTTAGTTGTTTACTATTTAGTTAATTGCTTACTATTTACTTAGTTGTTTACCATTTACTTAATTGATTACCATTTACTTAATTGCTTACCATTTACTTAATTGCTTACCATTTACTTAATTGCTTACAATTTACTTAATTGCTTACCATTTACTTAATTGCTTACCATTTACTTAATTGCTTACCATTTACTTAATTGCTTACCATTTACTTAATTGCTTACTATTTACTTAATTTTTTACTATTTACTTAATTTTTTACCAGTCAATTGTTTATTATTTAGTTACTTGACAATTATTTACCATTTAGTAATCTGACAATTGTTTACCATTTTCTAAAATGTAGTTTGTTTACCATGGCCTTTATTTCATTACACTATGGTGGGAAGATGCTTAATAGTGCACAAGGGGCGTACTACAACAAAGATGCAGCTCATTCATTGATGATTCCAGATGACATCTCACTTTTGGACCTCAAATCCATAGTTTACACACACACCGGTTACAACCCAGAAAGGTGCGACCTAGAATTGGCAACCCGATATTGCCATCCCTCCAACGGAAAATGGATTGTTGCGAAACTGGTGGACGAGAGTACGTGGAGAGGCATGTTCGGTTATTTGAGGTCCCAAGGTAATTTTCTAATAGAAATATTTGTTAGAAGAGTTCCGGTAGAGCCTGGGGTTGGAAGTTCGGGCTCTGGATCAGCGGCACCACATTATACCCCACAACCAGAAACTTACAGACGTGACTCCACCTTACCACTCACCGAACCTGACCCAGAACCCTACAACTACGTCACTCCACCAGCACCTCAACGAAGACACTCAGTTGCATCCCCACCTAGACACAATCGAGGCAGACCAAGACACTCAGTTTCAACCCCACCTAGATCCGTAAATGCCACTCCTTTACCGTTACCTCCAGTATCACCTTACCCCATACCTGCACCAGTAGACGATGCAAGCTGCCCAGACTTTGAAGATATTAATGAAATACCGGAGGATAATCTGGGGAGCGGGGATGAATTTGAGGGAGACATGTGGGGGGATTCAGATCACATGGAAGGTGTGGATGAAGACGGGCGGGCTGAAACAGCTGAAAGGCATGCTGATGAGGGGTGGCCGCTTAGTGGCCGGACTGATACGCACCCGTTCCCAGACCTCAATGATGTTTCTGAGTTTAGAGAGGCAGATATTGGTTATTATGGGCAACGGATTGAGTACAAAGGTGAGCTGTGTGCAAACCTATATTTTAAAACCAAAGAAGACCTAATGAAGAAGGTCAGAGAGCACCATATAAAGAAGAATCAGGAGTTCAGATCTTGGAAAAGTGACAGGGATCGTGTTACTCTGTTGTGCAAGGACAAGAATTGCCGTTATGAGCTTAGGGCAAAGCCGACGGGATCTGGAGACGCATGGGTTATAACTAAGCAGGACAGGCCTCACACATGTAGGACTGAGCATACGAGGGTCGACCACGAATGTCTGACGGCAGCACTCATTGCCGATGTCATTGAGAACGCCATTAAAAAGGACCCGTGTATGAGCATCCAGACGGTGGCAGACATTGTTTTGTCTGTGTACGACAATGTGACACCTAAATACAACCGACTGTGGAGGGGCCGTGAGCTGGCAATAGCCCGACAATTTGGGAGTTGGGAGGCTTCTTACAGCTTGTTGAGACCACTGTTGCTTGCAATTTGCGCCAACAATCCCGGCTCGACCCACCAATTTCTGACCAGCCCGGTACGGAATAAGGAAACAGGACTAATCATGCCAGGTGTTGCCCAGTTCAGAGCTGTAGCCTGGGCGTTTGGTCCATGCATTGCAGCGTTCCAGTACTTGAGACCAGTGATCAGCATCGATGCCTGCTTCTTGTCTGGGCAATACGAGGGGAGGCTTTTGATAGCTTGCGGCTACGATGCCGAGAACCAATTGTTGCCTATTGCATTTGCAATTGTACGGCAGGAGGATACTGAGAATTGGGGTTTTTTTTTGCAGTGGTTGAGAAATGAAGTGCTCGGCCCGTGTAAATTTGTATGTGTCATATCGGACCAGCACAAGGGGATCAAAGCTGCACTGACAGCTGAATACGGATGGCCTCCCGAGCTCTTTGTGCACAGGTATTGTATGCAGCATGTTGCTCACAACTTAGTCACGAACTGTGGAGACAGATGGTACGGATGGAGGTTCAGGGAAGGAGCAAAGAGGAAGAAGCCGAGAAGATTACAAGAGATGTTCCAAGAGTTTGCTCATGTATGTATAACTTATAACATTTCGTTTAATTATCGTATAAGAATTTTATGAAAATGGAATAACACCCCTTTGTTTTTGTGCAGCGAAATCCGAAGTGCAATGCATATTTAAAGAAGGTGGGCAAAGTACGTCCTAATGATGCGATGGAGCCGTCCAATTATGAGAAGATTTTCCAAACCTGTGACGGAGGATACCGGTTTGGTATCATGACAACAAACGGCTCCGAGTCGCTCAACAATGTCTTCCGAACGAGTCGTAGATTGCCTGTTTGTGCCGTAGTGGAGGATACGTTCTACACGTGCAACAGATGGTTTGTTGAGCGGCGTCAGCGAGCAATGGAATTACAAGACAGGGGACAGGTTCTTTCTGACCGGGTTTTGCAGAAGATCAAAAAACGTTGGGGGAAAGCTGAAAAAATGAAATTGGTGCGTTACACGCAGGGCCAAGGTCAGCACCAAGTTTCATCCCCAAATGAGTACGTTCCTTGCACCCGTAGCGACATGGGCAACATGGAACCCACTCACAGGGAGTTCATGTATATTGTGACGCGCGGTCCCGACAGACAAATGGAATGCACTTGCAGAGGTATCCAATTAACTTCTATTCCGTGCGCTCATGTCTTAGCCGTTTGCCGTGACCGAAACTGGCAAGAGGACGACTTTGTTGCAGACTGGTATAAAACACCCTATCTTGTGAGTACTTGGAACCATGTGTTCAATCCAATTGGCAATATGAGAGACTGGCCTCCTTGTGTTGAAGACAGAATCCTTCCGAGTAGAGGTTGGATTACGAAGGGGAGGCGAAAACACACCCGTCGTGTAATGACGATGGATGAAATGGAAGGTAGACGAAAGGGGCATCAGCCTCGCCGTTCCACTTCCGATAGGCAACGAAGAGGTATGTAACATTCATCCAAAATTATTTTTCTTTTCAATTTATACCAATTTACTAAGTAACACATGCAAATGCAGAGGCAAGAAACGCAGCAAATGCGGCAGAAAATGAGCGAGTAATGGCGTCGGGAAGTGGGTCCGGAGGGTCACGGCGTAGCACAGCTACGAGCCGTTTAGATGCAGCTGCTATGTATGCCGAAGCAATGGGAGAAGCGGTTGACATAGGAGGAGAGGCGGTTGGGGTGCAAGGGCAGCCATCTGCCCAACCGAGGAGGTCCACTACTAGACGCACAACAAGGGCATCTACAAGCCAAGCAGGGCCATCTGGAGCCCAGGCCGGCCCATCTACAAGCCAAGCAGCGCCATCTGGAGCCCAGGCCGGGCCATCTAGTGAGCAACCAGAGCCACCTGCTAGGCCATCTCGTAGGTCATCTTTCGCAAGTGGTTTACTTCGGGGATTTAGACGTGGTAGTAATAGGTGATTTATATGCATGTTGTAAAAATTGTGTGGCCTCTATTTGCAATTTGTGTGTACTTTATTATTTTGTACGAAACTTAGAAATGAAATATTTGACTCTAATAGAAATCATCTAAAACAAAAATAATGCTGTTTAAAAAAAAAAAAAGGTACATAGCCGGTCATTTTCTGGCCGGCTTAGGGAGGGTACTTGGCTGGCCAGAAAATGGCCGGCTTGGGTATTTATCGCTATACCCTTGAGATCCAGGTATATTTATTAATTTGTATTAAACTTTGGATATTAATAAAAATATCGGCTAAAAGGGAGGTCATCGATATGGTACATTGTGCTTCCCCATATAAGTTGTAATATTGGGTTTCGGGTTTTATTCTGCTGAGGCAAGCCCGTTTGAAGCACCCCCACTTCTTTCGGGTTTGGGGTTTAGGGTTTTAGCTGTTCCACTAGAATCTCCTCAGAGCATGTCTCTTTGTGTGCATATACCTAATTAAGGAAGACTGGATATTTTTAATTTATAAATTGCATGAATATACTTTCAGTTTGTCCATTTGTAAAGTTCAAACAGTCGATCTGAACCGTTCAACATGAGCTTCATATGAAAATGTACTTGCAAACCAAATTTTGTTTATTAGACACTTTTTACTATTTTTTTATAGGTAGAAAATCACTTCATTTGAAAATTTTGGATCATCCAAAAGCACCAACTTTCTACTTATCTAAAAAAATAGTAAAACAATTTAAAAAATATAAAATTCTGTCTACAAGTACATTTTGATACGAAGATTATATTTAACGGTTCGGATCAACTGTTTGAAATTTAAAAATAAAGATATGAATCCACAGCACAGGTCGATATGTAATATGCATATTACCATAGACTCACTCTTTTGCAAATTAGCATGCAACTAAGACATGAATGAAGGACAACTTGCTGTGAAAATTGAGGGTTAAGATTTTAACAGAGCAGATTTAGCTTCATGCAGCGCACGAACCATATGCACCTCTGTTTTGATTCTATAATCCGTGCGCTGCATTAAGCCAAAACAGCTATGTTAAAATCTTTACCCAAAATTGAGCATTACCTTGACCTCATATTATAGCAACTCAAATCAACTAAATTATCATAATTAAATCCATAAACCGTAAGTACAAAGCAATAATTTAGGAGAACATTTGAGGATACCTCCAGTCTTTGAGAATCCGAAATAATGCATGGTACCGAACAAGCGCGGGTCCACACAATACACCACACAATACCGGAAGCACGAATTCCGATGCAGACCAACCTCTGATTAGTGCCTCATTATCAAGTACGCTTAGATCATTTCTGAACCATACTATCACCACCCCATTACCATTCCCATTGCCATTTCTCTGCAAATCGGGGTTCTGATACCTCTGAAACACCTCCTCTGATGCAATTGAGATCTCTTCGGGGGTAATTCCGGGTACCATGTAGTATTTCCGGGATGATCTACTGGGTCGATTACTCATGGTTAGACTTAGACAGGGATTGAAGGAATTATTGAGTGTGTTTGGGGGAGAGAGAGATTGTGAAAGGGAGTAGACGCCGATTTGTTTTTAATATCCAACATTAAATAAAAAATAATACAATACTCAAGTATTCTGAAGAATTTTAAAAATGTCCGGACCGCCGAAAATTGCAGCAGCCGAGAAAAGAATTGGGCCGCCTTCGTAGTTGAACTAATTTCGTAGTTGAATTTGTAGCTAGGTTTTGTGGTTCATGTCAGAGACCTTTTATTTATATTTATAGTTTTTTTATTTAATTAGAAATTTTTATGATTTTTTTGTTTTTTCTATTAAAATATTAGAAATATTTTATATTTTTTCAAAATAGATGGAATACTATATAATTTAATTTACTAGAAAGACTGCAACAAAAAATCCCGGTCAATATTTTTCAGTCGGATTATTTTGCAGCTGTAAGAAAAATTAAAATATTTTTTTGTGTGTTACTGGAAAAAAATAAAAATACTTTAAATTTGAGTTATTGATCCCGGTTCAAAAGTCACATCTAGGTACTAGAATGATCACAATATTTTCTTTATTTACTCAGAAGTGACTTTTCAACTGGGATCAATAACTCAGATCCAAAATATTTTTATTTTTTTTCAATAACACACAAGGAAATATTTTAATTTTTCTTACAGCCACAAAAAATCCTGCCTGAAAAATATTGATCCGGATTATTTATTGCAGTATTTCTAATAAATCAAATTATATAGTATTCCATCTATTTTCTTAAAAATATATAAAATATTTCTAATATTTCAATACAAGAAATAAGTAAATTTTACTATTTTCTAATTTAATAAAAAATTGTAAATAAGAATAACGGTTTGTGACGGAAACTGAACAAATAAAAAAAAATTATGTTTCTCGACCGTCGAGAATTTCAACGGTCCACTAAAAATTTCAGCCGCTGAAATTTTCGATAGTCTGTCATTTTTAAAATTCTTCAATAAACTTGAATATTTGTATTATTTTTTATTTAATGTTAGATATTAAAAAAAATGTCGGGAGTAAACATGGCATTGCTGTTTATCTTTAGAAATTTTTTAGGGAAGAGAGAAAAAGTTGTCATTGTTGGAAAAGGAGGGAAGAGCCAAGGGTGGTGCCACGTGGCACTTTCTAGACCAATGGCAATGAAGCATCAAGTCTGATGCGCTTTGACCTTTGACTCTTTTTAAATTTTGGAGGGAAGCGAGTTTATATCATCTAAGGTAACATAATAATATTTTTTTTACATCTGCACCGTTAGATCAGAATCCGCACTAATATTAAAGGAGTTTTTGTATTTTAATTATGGTGAGATTGATCTGGATTATGATCAGACGGTAAGAATCTAAATAGATATATTTTGTTAATTACCTCATGGGATATGGATTCCGAATGAGGCTGTAGATATCTCCGTTTTTAAAGACTAAATATTTAATCTGAATCATTTTAATGGTTAAAAAATTTACATGAATACTATATTTTATTATTTTTTAGATAAGTACAAAATAACTATTTTTGGATGTTCCAAAAGCTTTAGATTTCAAGTGATATTTTATCGATCTAAAAAATATAAAATTTTATTTTTAAATATATTTTCATATTGGAAATCATGTTCAATGATTTAAATTAATTGTTTAGAATTATATACATAATACGGTAGTCTCACTCCGACTAAACTATAACAGAGAAACCCTCTTGTAAAATACTTTGCTATTTTGCAAAAATAACTTATTTGGGTCCCACAAATAAAAAAGCACCTTCTTGCATGAAAAATAGAAGGTACATGACGCTCAAGTTGGATGAAAAATAGAAGGTATATAGACAAATTGAAGTTCATCTTTATTTTATTAGCTTGAAATTTGATATTCCATAAAAGTAATTGAGTTTCAATACTTATTTCAATAATTGAATTAATCATTTATTATTGTCAAACTTAATAATATGACAGAAAATTATTTATAATTTTTAGTAATAATTATTCACAATATGTAGGGGTATACCAAATTTAATGTCCAAAATTTTATTTTATTAAGTAATCATATATAAAATTTTCGATATATTTTTTTATGTTGCATTCTATCTTTGTATTTCATTTGATTTAAAAATTAAATTCTTTCTCCAATACATAGTTTAATTTTTAAGACGAAATTCGAAAAATAATCCTAGTTCAAATATAGTACGAAAGGCAAAATGAGAAGCGGATTTTATGTTTATTCTTGTTATTTCCTTCAGATTTTAAAAATCTTATTTGTTTTCTCAATTTCATTCTGAAAAAGATATATTTAATAACAAAAAGATAAAAAGTTTCATAATATAATAGGCACAAATCAATTCCATGTATCTCTTAGCTCAGTTAGCAACTTTTTAAAAAAATATTAGAAAACTCAACTTAATCCTCGAACAATGTTCTATTATTAATCTAGGCATCTACGTCTCTGGTATTATTAGAGTTTTTAATCTGACGTGATAATTTTTAATTCAGTTTTAGAAATGTGAAAGAGTTTCTTATTTAGAAATTATGCAAGAAAGTTTCTTATTAAGAAACTGTTTATAAATTTCATGCTGTCTAAATGATTGACTCAAATTATTTCTTCTTTTTAATTTATTGTTGGCGTGGCTTAATAGAAACTCTAAAATTAATTTCAGAGATGTGAGAGTTTAAAAATTATAGAGATCTTAATTTCTAAAAAGTAGTTAACAGTTATTTAAAAACTAATTTAAGTTGCAGGGATGTAGATGCATATATGACAGTAAATTAATGATACAAAGCACACATACAACAAACGAAATACGGAAAGTAAAATATGCACCGGAGTATTTGTGGCTCTACCAATAGCTGTCGAAAACAATTGAAGGGACATGTTGGCATAAATTGCGGATCATATTAGCCTTGGAATCAACCTCTATTAGCCACTTCAATTTTTGAAGGTTGGTAAGGCCCTTGAGGGACATCAATTCACCACAACTAATCCTGAGTTCTTCAAGAATGGGCATTGCACCCTCCTCTATCTCCCATTCCTCCATTGAATCCAAGGTATAAAGCTTCAAAACTTCTAATTGGCTAAAGCCTCCAGAGGAACAGGTCATTTTTCGACTTTTGAATGCATCTTCAAGTATGAGAACCTTAAGGCAGCGTAGCTTCTCCAATACTGGCATTATATCCAGCTGGAACTTGTAAGGTCATTTTTGTTTTAATTTTAAATTATTAAAGTTAAAAATATAGAGACAAAAATAAGACATTTCAACTTTTAGTCTAATAAAATATGCACGAATCTTGAGCCCGGGACCAAGGCCCATTAGGCCCAAATTCATACTATTAAAACTGTGTTTGATGTAAATCAGCGCACTAACTAAATTGTTAGTAGAAACTTCATTATTAATTTGCTAGTATGATCTATTAAACCCCAACCATGTAAACTTCATTATTAAATTGTTAGTAGAAACGCCATTTTTGCTGACTTTTATATCAGTTTAATTGATATATATATATATATATATATATATATATATATATATATATATATATATATATATATATATATATATATATATATATATTATCAAAATACGTTTCCTCGCTCTATTTTTCTGGAAAAAAAATGAATATAATCATGTAAAGAACCTTTTGAATGCATGGCTCTTATTACTTTTTTTTTTTTTTGAAGAGCAGATAGGGGAGGGAGTTGTGCTCTTTTTGTAACACTTAATTTATACACTAACGTCATATCTTGGATTCGATACTACCCCAAGTATAGTTCATAATGATTCCACATAGGGGTGTTCATCTAGTCGGTTCAGTTAGAACCGAATAAAAATAATCGAATTAATGTTTTATTTGGTTTTAAAAATAGAATCAAACTAACTGAATTAAATTTATCAACCGAATAACTACTGAACTGAAATAACCGAAATAAATTTTGATTTATTCGTTTCAACAGCAATAAGAAATTTATCATAGAAATTAATATTTAAATATGGTCCAATTCAAATTGGATTAATTGTCCAACTCTTTTGGGCCCAAAACAGTGTTCTTCTTTTTATTTTCACTTAATTTAATTCACAGCCGACCCAAAGTTATTTTACCGGGATAACAATAATTATTATTCTCATAGACTATATATGATGGTTAAAAGGATCAATATAGTGTAGTGCTCAAATTAAAATGTGAGCAGATAAAATAATATAGGAGGGTATACCAAATTTAATGTCCAAAATAATATTATTTTAGTAAGTAATAATCTATAAAATTTTCGATATACTTTTAAAGCTGCATTTTAGCTGTTGTATTTCATTCGATTTAAAATTAAATTTTTTCTCCAATACATAATTTGATTTTTACGACGAAATTCTAAAAATAGTCTATGAGAATAATAATTATTGTTAACTGAGCTATTATTTATTTTGATAATTCTAAAAATAGACGATGAAGTGTACCAATTGGCTTATATTTATTACTAAATTTGTTGGTCTACCACAACGAAATTCTAAAAATAATCCTAGTTCAAAATATAGTACGAAAGGCAAAATGAGAAGTGGATTTTATGTTTTCTCAATTTCATTCTGAAAATGATATAATTAATAACAAAAATATAAAAAATAATTCATAATATAATAGGCACAATTCCAGATAAACCATATCCGAGCAACTTTTTAAAGATAATTAAGAAATACTTGTTTTAGCGGATTTTGTTGGTCCAGAGAAAGAAGGAGAAAGGACCGAGAAAAAGGGAATAAAAATATGCAATCGAGATTTCAGATTCAATTTCAATAAATACATGACCAGTAAATTAATTATTCAAAGCACACATCCAACAAAAGAAAAATAAGAGAAGACAATGACAAATACTAAATAGGAAGAGTAAAATATTCACTGGAGGAGTCCGTGACTCTAATGTCTGCCTAAATCAACTGAAGGGACATGTTGGCATAAATTGCGGACCAAATCAGCCTTGGAAACATGCACACCGAACCAATCCAATTTTTGAAGGTTGGTAAGGTATTGTAACCCTTGAGGTACACCCAATTCATTACAACAATAAATCATGAGTTGTTTAAGAATGGGCATTGCACCCTCCTCTATCTCCCATTCCTCCATTGATAAGCGCTTAAGCATCAAAACTTCTAACTGGCTAAAGCTTCCGGAGGAGCAGGTGGTTTTTTTACTTTCGAATGCTCTATCAAGGATGAGAACCTTAAGGCAGCGTAGCTTCTCCAATACTGCCATTATATCCTGCTGGAATTCGTAATCCCCAATACGGAGATAAATGAGGTGACAGGGGAGCATATCCTCGTGAAGCAGCTGGGTCAATTTAGTGGGGCTATCGTAATCAAGTGTGAGACATTGTAAATGGTTAGAAAATGGGAAACCTCTCATATCAAGTGTGCCCAGTACGCTATCATCATGCATTATACAGAGATTAGTTAGGTGTTCTAATGTGGATAGAAAAGGGACAACTGCCTTCGATGTAGATGATTTGGCATATAATTGTAATGAACGTAAATTGGGTGTGTGAGGTAACTCTATCTCCCATGATTGTGTGGCCGTCACCCAACCAGTAGTTTGCAAATTTGGTAATTTTGCTGATGCTGGGAGTTCCAAACCAAAGCCCTCTACATGCCTCAGTGTCTTGATATTCCATGCACTCTTAGGAAACTCAAAGTAGTCGCCATCAATTGTTCTTAACGACACGTAAAGGGTCTGCAGAAATTTCATTCTGCCTATCACTTTCTCAAAGAATTCTTGATCACGGTTGTCACTTACCCTCCCATAAAGACCCATGTATCTTAACTGAGTCAATCCCACAAACATCCCCAACTCTATTTTGTTCTCTGCTTTGACTACAAAGCTTACCACTTTGAGCAGTCTTTGCTTAGAACAATTCGGCATGCTCCCGTCATAAAAGCACAAAAGAGTGTGGAGGTTTGGGCTCATTATAAGTTGATCACAATCTGGATTGTGAATTGCCACACGGCGTGCCTTGCTCAAACTCAATTTATCATTTGGATTTGAATACACCAGGAGAAAGTTTTCCTCCTTGGCTTTTTGGAGAGCAAGATCTCGTAGTAGATCGTGTATGCGTACAGTTTTGATGGAACCATCCATATCCGATCTTCCATATACTTGAACCATGCTCCTAGCATAAAATGAGAAAAAATTAAGTACAATGATTACAGATATCATAAAGAAAAAAGTTAGTATTAAAACAATTTAGTTTAATATTGTATACATAAGCTGTGTATATCATTTTATGTTGATGTAACGTGCTAGTTTAATGTTGTATACATAAGCTAGTTTATCACTGAATCTTCTATGCATGAAAAAATTTGTCACGACCCCGCCGCCGGGCCGGGGCTCGCGACAAGAGAGGCACCCTCGCATCCATCCTTCGTCCCGTCAACCTACGTCGCAAACAAAAACACAAAGAAACAATACGGGATAAGCTACAAAGCTCAGTAACCGGTTATTTAATGACGCAGCTTCTCTATAATTGGCTTAATTAAATAATCATTCAAACAGACAGGATTAATCCACACAAATTCAAATCAAATTATGCATGCATATTTAACTGGCAATAGCACGACGGTCTAGGTTATCAGTAAAACAAGTCACACAGTATTTGGAATGTCTGTCACACAGACCATTTCCACATTCTCAGAACACATTCTCATCAGTTCACAATCAAATTCGAACCTCAGACCAGCTATCCCGTTAAATATGCCTCATAGTCCAATATCCAATTCAAATATCCAATTCAACCAAACAAAACGAAAACACATATTATAGAGAAGTCCGGTTACCTGATAGCGATCAATTCAGAAATCCAAATCAGATTGCAATCAACAGATTAGAATCAACGCAACGTAGTCGGAATTCCAATCGGACATGAAATCAAATCTTAATCAATACCAAACTATTTCTTTTCATTTTCTCTCATCTCTTTCGGTTTTAGTTTTCATTTTTCACCTTTTTTTTTCTAATCAATTAATGAGAGAATGACCCTTTATAAAAGAAATTTAAACGGTGGTAAAAAAAAAATGAGAGGTGGTTTTCATGCAATGAGCCACGTGGCAAGAGAGGCCACGTTGGCTGTTTTATTTTTATAAATTTTGCATTTTGCTATTTAAACCTTATAATTTTGTAATATTATAATTAAGTCCAATATAAAAGAATAATATAAAAATTTACCGGCTGTTACAAATTCCCCCCTTTAAAAGAATTTTGTCCTCAAAATTCAAACGGATGATATTCAAATAGAACGAAACAGATCAAACATGAATTATCAAACAGATCAAACAAATTAGATAATTATCTTGAATCAAATCACTTTGAAGTAATTTTCACCACTTTTACTTTCATTAGAATTCCATAATAATAAGTCGCATCAGATGAATGAATTCGATAAATAATCAAATGGTACCACGAATAACAAATATTTTGAAATTGTTAATCAAACGAAAATACTCAAACTTCTCAGATTAATTTCATCAATCAGATAGATCAAAATTCAGATGGAATATTGATAACAAACGAAACTTGGACCCAAATACAGTCCGAGGAACGAATGCTCTGATACCACCGAAGGAGACCTGTCACACCCCGCAGCCCAACGAGGCGCGACAGGTGCTCCTGCCGTAGACATACGGTTTCCCGTATGCCTACTAGGCAATTACGATATAATAAGAACTAAAAACATAAACCAACAACCAAACAAACAATAACATAAATCCCAGCTGGTCAGGTAATATCATACAAACCCGTATCTCGATGGATACGCATCACAAAAATGACACAGAGATCATATATGTACACAACCAAAACATAACTATATACATAATCTCTAATGTCACCATACCAGACAGTCTAAGCAGCGGAATAACCAGGCCTACCGACCTCGTGTCTCTCTCGGATCTGCTGACCCGGAACCTGAAAAGATAACCCAAATAGGGGGTGAGAAATAAATTCTCAGTGCGATAATTTGCCACGTTTCGCTCCTGGACTTGCAATCACAGATTATATTCAAAAGTAAAGCACAAATAAAGCTCAGAACAGTTCATAATGATATATATAAACATGCACACATCAATCGACATCAATAAGCCAAATGAAATCCAACTCAGGAATTGCCAAATCGAAATTCAATCACACAATATTTGGTTTAACTCGAACTCAGAATATCTGGTAGTTATAGGTTTAACCGTTTAAATATAAGTCTGGTTCCATTTCATATCCGGAAAAATTCATATAAAACCAAATGACAGTCCAACCGCATTCACCCCCTGGGTAATGCCTCCGATACATTTAAAACCAATCGACCATTCAAACGCATTCACCCCCTGGGTAATGCCATCCGATACACAAGTCACATATAGTCCAATTCATAATACAGAGTCACTTACCCCTCATCCCAACCGGTACTGGGAACTGCTGAGGGCCAGACAATCTAAAGCTTTAGAATACTGGGTCGTCAAAGTCCATGCATAGACTTTGACAAATCCGAACACACCCCCTGGGTGTCGTCGCCACGATGGGGGACGGTAATACCATATCCACCAACCGATGGTGATATAAATCACGGTGACTTTTAATTCCAAATTAGATCATTCAGATCAATACACAACGATAACCATACCAGCATGCAGATCAATCAGATAAACAATCCGAGTTTCAATTAATTAGGGCAATGCAATGCATATGCAACACAATCCGATAATGCAATTCAACCAATAATTCAACATGTCAATCGAAACACAGTTTAATTCTGAATATAAACTATCAAACAAGTCCAGAAACCCCGCACCTGAGTATATAGCGTACTCGTCTAAAGCTCAGGCGTCTCGAACGATCCCGAGATCCGATGCCTCGTAGGTATACCACCTAATTAACCGTTTAGATTCGATTAAAATAACCGATTGGTATCCCGTAGGTTAAATCATGTTAAATTAGGTTAAACACTGTTTAGTAATCGTATACGGGTCCTAATGGTATAGGTTTAAGTCAAGGTTCAACCAATTAGGTTTAAACAACACAATTTTCTGAATTTCTGAGTGTCATTGCGGCCCGGAATGAACTCATTGCGGCCCGCAGACTAAATTTCCAGAGACTTTGTTTTTCTGCCAAGTTCATTGCGGCCCGCAACCAAACTTTCCAGAGAGTTGGTTTTTCTGCATTTCCATTTCGGTCCGCAATAGACCCCATTTCGGTCCGCAATACCCTCACAGAACTTGGTTTTTTCAGCTTTGGTTTAGGTCGTTTCAATCGGGTTTCGACACGGTTAACTTTTGCTATGTATCATCGATTCAAATGGTATAATTCACATCTAAGTTGTCGAGAATCGACACTTTAAACCTTATATTCAATTGGTATGAAATTTGATATGAAACCCTAATTCCAATTTCAACTCAAACGATGATTTACTCAAATATCACGAATCGAGTTGTTCGAACGATTATAACTCGATCAATTCAGATCCAAATGGTGTATAACACCTGAAAAGTTAATAATTTCCCCAAATCCCAACATTTTTACCAAACCCTAATTTCCCCCTTTTCCAATTTCTCACAAAATCGATCGAATCAATCCAAATCAAACCGAATATCGAGTTATATCGAATCAATCGAACTTAAAAACGAATTCTCAAAGAAATATAACAATTCGAACAATTTAGGGTTTTTGAGAGATTTCAAGGAAAGAAAAATCATACCAAATCGAAGCTATAGAGATGATCATGATCGTCTAATTAGTCCGAATCTCCGTTTTCCGACAATTCCGACCCGATTTCACTTCGATTTCACTCTCTCTCTCTTTCTCTCTTTGGTTCGGCCAAACTTGGCTTCTCACGAAATTAGAGTTGTAAATGGGATTGCTTAAGTGAGAAGAAAGGTTTTAACTTAATATATATGGAATTTTGCACATAGGTCCCTCCACTTTTATAATATTGCATAATTTAAAAATAAATCTTCACAAATAGGCCCTTTTGCACATTTTTAATTTAATTTAAAGATTAGAATGTAACAATTCTCCCCCCCTTAAAATGAAGTTCAGTCCGCTGAACTTGATTTCGTACCTTATTTGTCGAATAACTCCGGATATTTTTCTCGGATGCTCTCCTCGAGCTCCCACGTCGCTTCCTTATCGGAATGTCGTCCCCATTTTACTCACACAAGCCGGATCACTTTGCTTCGTAGCCGTTGTTCTTTTCGATCCAATATTCGCATCGGTTCCTCTTGATAGGTCAGATCATCTTGCACGTGTAAATCCGAATGGTCAATACAATGCGACGGATCTCGCACATATCGGCGCAACTGTGATACATGAAACACCGGATGAACTCGGTCCAATGCTGGTGGTAGTGCAAGCTCGTATGCTACCGGTCCAACTCGTCGCAAAATCTGAAACGGCCCAATATAACGAGGACTTAGCTTCCCCGAGACACCAAATCTGTGTACGCCTCTGACAGGCGAAACACGAAGCCATACGTGATCACTTTCTTGGAATTCCAACGGTCTACGATGAATATCCGCGTATTTCCTTTGCCTTTCTTGAGCTGACTTGAGTCGACTCAGAACCATTTTCGTTTTCTCAGCAATTTCTTCTAACATTTGCGGTCCCGTAGGCGGATATGTACCCGCTGGTCCCCACCACAACGGAGTACTACACTGCTGCCCTGTCAGCGCCTCTTGCGGTGACATTCCAATACTCGAGTGATAATTGTTGTTATAAGCGAACTCCACCAGATACAAGTGATCAACCCACGAACCTTGTAAACTTAGCGCGCAAGAGCGTAACATGTCTTCCAATGTTTGGATAGTGCGCTCAGATTGACCGTCCGTCTGAGGATGGTGCGCTGTACTGAATCTCAGCTTAGTACCCATTGTTTCTTGAAAGCTCTCCCAGAAATGAGAAGTGAACCGCGGATCTCGGTCCGAAATAATATAGCGTGAGCAACCGTGGTACTTGAATTGATACTTCAGGAATAACTCTGCTAACTCTTGCCCCGATGTCTCAATTCGAAGCGGAATGAAATGAGCTATCTTCGTCAGCCGGTCCACAATCACCCAAACCGTGTTGTATCTATTAACTGTTCTCGGAAATCCGGATACAAAATCCATTGTGATCGACTCAAATTTTCTCGTAGGTATTTCTAGCGGTCTTAACAATCCCGCTTTCCTCCGTCGATCCGCTTTAACCTGCTGACATATTTGACATTTCTCAACATACCTTTGCACGTCTCGCTTCATTTTCGGCCACCAAAAATACTTCTTCAAATCTTGATACATTTTCACTTCCCCCGGATGAATAGCGTAACCCGAGTCGTGCACCTCTGATAGAACCAGATCTTTCAACCCAGATTTATTTGGTACACAAATGCGATCGTGAAACCTCAAAATACCATCTCCTTGAACTTTAAACGGGGAATCAGCATTTGACTCGTAGTGCAATTTAAATTTCTGACATTTCGGATCATCCTGTTGCGCTGCACGAATCTGTTCGTGTAATTCCGATCGGATCTCAACCGCCGCTAGCACAACCGACGCAATTGCAGTTGCGCTAGTCCCCACCTCGCTTTTACCACACTTAGATGCCACTTCCAACGCTAATTCGCGTGATGCGCCAACATGAATTTCCAACCTACGCATTTCCTCAAGAAGATGCTTTTCACTTGTGATTACCGACGCCAGGTTTACCTGACTCTTTCTGCTTAACGCATCTGCTACACTGTTCGCCTTTCCCGCGTGATACTGGATATCCAAATCGTAGTCTTTCATCAACTCCAACCACCTCCTTTGCCTCAAATTCAATTCCTTTTGCGTGAAGATATATTTCAAACTCTGATGATCGGTAAATATACGGCATCTCACGCCGTACAAATAATGCCGCCAAATCTTCAACGCAAATATCACCGCCGCTAACTCCAAGTCATGAGTCGGATAGTTTTGCTCGTGCGGTCGCAATTGCCGAGATGCATAGGCAATTACGTGGTCATCTTGCATCAATACGCAACCCAACCCTGATCGCGATGCATCGGTGTAAACCGTATACTCTTTATCAGCAGTCGGCATAGCAAGGATCGGTGCGGATACCAGCCGACTCTTCAATTCCTCAAAACTTTTATCTTGCGCGGTACCCCAATCAAATTTCACACCTTTATGCAACAACTTTGTAAGTGGTGCAGCCAACCGCGAAAACCCGAGTACAAACCTCCTGTAGTACCCGGCTAACCCCAGAAAGCTGCGAATCTCAGTAACTGTCTTCGGCCTCTGCCATTCGGTAACAGCCCGAATCTTTTCAGGATCCACCGCTAATCCTTTTCCCGAAACAATATGCCCGAGAAAGGTAACCTCATCCAACCAAAATTCACATTTCGAGAACTTTGCGAATAGCTGATGTTCGCGCAATCTTTGCAAAACAATTCTAAGATGTACCTCATGTTCTTCTCGGGAGCGCGAATACACCAATATGTCATCAATGAAAACCACCACCGTCGAATCCAATAGATCGTGAAACACCCTTTGCATCATATCCATGAACGTTGCCGGTGCGTTCGTCAGCCCAAATGGCATAACTAGGTATTCATAGTGCCCGTACCTTGTACGGAATGCTGTCTTGTCCACGTCGCTTGGCCGAATTCTCAACTGGTGGTACCCTGTTCTCAGATCGATCTTTGAATATACCGAAGATCCCTGCAACTGATCAAACAGATCATCAATCCGAGGTAACGGATACTTATTTTTCACGGTTACCTTATTCAGCTCGCGGTAATCAATGCACAACCGCAATGTTCCATCTTTCTTTTTGACAAACAACACTGGTGCACCCCACGGCGATGTGCTAGGTCTGATAAATCCACTCTCCAACATGTCTTCCAACTGCGCCTTAAGTTCTTTTAGTTCTGCCGGTGCCATTCGATACGGCGCCTTTGAAATCGGTGTTGTGCCCGGTACTAGTTCGATACCGAACTCCACTTCTCGCTCAGGTGGTAACCCCACAATCTCTTCCGGAAATACATCGACAAATTCTGAAACCACCGGTATAGTGCTGATCTCTGGAACTGCCGCAGCCGCATACACCACGGCCACCAGATAAGCTGTACATCCTGTTTCTAATAAATGTCTCACTTCTACAGCAGAAACACACGGTGTTAGTTCCCCAAGTTCTCTACATTTCAAAATACATGACATACCTCTTGAATTCGCAAAATGAATCCGTCGATGCGGACAATCGATAGTTGCCGCGTGCCTCGTCAACCAATCCATTCCCAACAAGACATCATACCCCACAATATCCATAACCAACAAATCAGCTTCGAATTCCTTTCCATCTACTTTAATATTTCGGTTTCGGCATATAGTAATTTCTTGATCAGTTGATCCAAATGGGGTTTGAACGTTTAAAATTTGGTGACTCGTTTCAATTGGCCAACTACACTTTTCCACGAACACCCTCGACACCACCGAATGACTACACCCCGTATCAATCAAACAATACGCATCATGATCAGATATAGAGAGTAAACCTGTCATGACGTCGGTCTGGCCACGTCCCTGCTCAGTTGCAGCGTCGCGCGAAGTTCCAGCGATGTTAAGTGCATGCGCCGCCGCCCTGCCGGTGCTACCAATGCTGCTAGCCTTGCTGGCGTTAGCCCCGCTAGCTTGAAATGCGCCACGTCCGCGCCCCGTCGGCGCGCCACGCCCAACGCTAGCTGACCCTCCTGCGCCACTAGCGCCTTGCATTCTTATAAGCGAATTCGGGCACTCCCTCGCCCAATGTCCCGTGCTACCACATATGAAACAAGCGCTCGCCTTGCGCCTACACTCAATCTCATCGTGTGCTTGGTTGCATGATCGGCACCATTGCGAAGGCATCGCCGGTTTACAACCCGGCGTGGAGGTCTGTCTGAATGGGGGTCTCGGTGCCATGTTCGACCGAGGGGGTCTAGTATATGATGATCCTCCCCTCGACTTTGATACTTGCCTACTCTGATCCTCCCGTTGTTTCACATTCCTTTCATTCACTTGCGTCTTTCTCCGCTTACCATGCATCTCAACTTGTTCGGCATGATCCATCATTGTTTGTAATTCCCTCGCCATCGGAGTATCCACGATCATAGAGATGTTGCCATCCAACCCGTCCAAGTATTGTCTATGGTACCTTTCCACCTCATTCCTCACATCCGTTGCATAGCGAGATAATGCCAAGAACTCACTATTATATTCCACCACCGGACGCCCGTCTTGCCTCAACTCCAGAAATTTCCTCCGCAATGCTTCACGTTGCAAGTTGCTCATAAACCTCCTATTAAATTGTTGCTCGAACCATTCCCAAGGAATCCTCGCTTCCTCCCCTTCAAAGTTACGTCGGGCCCCGTCCCACCAAAATCGAGCATCACTTTCTAACTGTTGCTCCACTAACTCCACTTTGTTATCATCAGGGGCACGACATAGATTCAGCTTCGCATTGATCTGAGCCAACCATTCTTCAGCTGCCGCATACCCGCCGGTTCCATCATAACGCGGCGGATTCAAACGCATGAATGCATCATATAACCTTCTGAACTCTTCGGGTGCCCCACCGTGAACCACTGGTGCGACATCCCGCATCTGAGCCTGACGACCTCTCTCATAGGCCGCAATCAACCGGTCATCTAAGTCCCGGTCCCTACCAGCTCCTCCAGCAACTCCAGCACCAGCTGGACCAGCCCCAGCTTGAGCCCCAACTGGCTCACCAATTGGTTCCGGACTAGGTTCCGGATTCCTACGAGCTCTGCCTCTGCCTCTACCTCGGCGTGTTTCCATTTGCTGAATAAACAAAGTTAGTTTATAATATTCTATATTCCTTATTTATCATACGACATTCGTATAGTCGCGCCGGCCCCAATTAATACGCATACCACTCACGTATCCAAACAAGTCTGGTTCAGGTTCTAAACCATGCTCTGATACCACCGAAATTGTCACGACCCCGCCGCCGGGCCGGGGCTCGCGACAAGAGAGGCACCCTCGCATCCATCCTTCGTCCCGTCAACCTACGTCGCAAACAAAAACACAAAGAAACAATACGGGATAAGCTACAAAGCTCAGTAACCGGTTATTTAATGACGCAGCTTCTCTATAATTGGCTTAATTAAATAATCATTCAAACAGACTGGATTAATCCACACAAATTCAAATCAAATTATGCATGCATATTTAACTGGCGATAGCACAACGGTCTAGGTTATCAGTAAAACAAGTCACATAGTATTTGGAATGTCTGTCACACAGACCATTTCCACATTCTCAGAACACATTCTCATCAGTTCACAATCAAATTCGAACCTCAGACCCGCTATCCCGTTAAAATATGCCTCATAATCCAATATCCAATTCAAATATCCAATTCAACCAAACAAAACGAAAACCCATATTATAGAGAAGTCCGGTTACCTGATAGCGATCAATCCAGAAATCCAAATCAAATTACAATCAACAGTTCAGAATCAACGCGACGTAGTCAGAATTCCAATCGAACATGAAATCAAATCTTAATCAATACCAAACTTTTTCTTTTCATTTTCTCTCATTCTTTCGGTTTCAGTTTTCATTTTTCACTTTTTTTTTTCTAATCAATTAATGAGAGAATGACCCTTTATAAAAGAAATTTAAACGGTGGTAAAAAAAAAATGAGAGGTGGTTTTCATGCAATGAGCCACGTGGCAAGAGAGGCCACGTTGGCTGTTTTATTTTTATAAATTTTGCATTTTGCTATTTAAACCTTATAATTTTGTAATATTATAATTAAGTCCAATATAAAAAAAATAATATGAAAATTTACCGGCTGTTACAAAATTAAGATACAATTTTTTTCCAATATTTCCTACAGAAAAAATTCTCCAAATCCGCTGCTACCTATTTAATTTTTCTTTATTTTTTGTCGAATGGTCAGCTCAAACAGAGCTGAAATTTTTATTAATATCCCAAATTAATAAATAATTTCAAAATGTACACACTAGGCAGACGAATTTCGAAATATGTCCAAACCGGAAATTAAATTCCCGACTTCAGGCCCTAAAACCGGAATTTTTATTTAAAAAAAACAGAAAATGTTATAATTTATTTTCTTTTTGTATTGAAATATTAGAAATATTTTATATATTTCTTTGAAAATTGATGGAATACTATATAATTTGATTTATTAGAATGACTGCGACAAATAACCTGGATCAATATTTTTCAAGCTGGATTTTTGGCGGCTGTAAGAAAAATTAAAATATTTTTTATGTGTTATTGGAACAAAATAGAAATGTTTTGAATCTGTGTTATTGATCCCGGTTCAAAAGTGACTTCTAGGTAAATACATAAAATATTGTGATCTTTCTATTTTTGAAAAAAACTAAAACTTTAAGTTATTTAAATATTATATGTCAGAGAAAAAAAAATTTGTGTCAGAGAAGTCATTATTACATTTTTTTTCTTCAAAAATAGAAGAATTCAAATATTTTCTATATCTGCCTTGAAGTGACTTTTGAACCGAGATCAATAATTCAGATTCAAAATATTTTTATTTTTTCCAATAACACATAAATAAATATTTTAATTTTTCTTTTTTCTCCGGTTTGGGCATTTTTCAAATTCTTCAGTGTCAGGGTGTAGATTGTAAAATTGTTTAATTATTTTGGATATTTAAAAATTTGGGCAAACATAGTGTCATCACGGAATTTGCAGCCCCATGCTTCTAAAATATCAATATTTGTTATTACTTATTATATTTTCCAAAATATAATTCTGAGACTTAACTTTTAACATAATAAAAATGTCGGCGCTTGGGTGGTGCGTGGGCCTACAATTTTCCTTTCTATCATTTTTTTTCAATTAAACAATTTAGTTTAAAGACTATTCAATTAAAACCAGCACGTTACATCAACATGTGTAAATCATTAAATGAAGATGTAATACCTTTGTACGAGATCCTCTAAGAAACTCTGCGCAGTTTCTTCCAATGTTCTATTATATTCTTGTGGTATGAAGCCCTCTGCAATCCACCTTCGAAGTAATAATGGGGCACCAATAGAACAGTCTTCAGGAAATGCGGCAAAGTACATAAAGCATGACTTCATAGCAAATGGCAGGTCCTCATAGCTAGTGCCTATTATCTCGCTACAATTTTTTCCTTCGACATGCCAACTCATTGTTCGGAACACGCTACTCCAAACAGCATGGTTGCGTGGCTTCTTTGATAAGAGACCACCTAAAACCACCAATGCGAGAGGCAACCCACCACACTTGTGGACAAATTGATCTAGAATATCAGAAAGATCATCAAAAGAATTTCTATTTAGATCATGATTAGGAAAAATAGTTTTTAACAAAAGCTCTCGGCTTAACTCCTCAGTTAAGAACTTGAGCATGTATGGTGAACTTAAGGGATCCATGCCCTTAGGAACATCAGCGAACCTGGTGGTTACAAGTACTCTACTCCCATTTTTTTCATCTAGGAATGCCGCATCAATTTGAGTCCATAGATCGATTGTCCACACATCGTCTAGGACTATGAGGTACTTTTTACCACTAAGAGATTTGTGAATCTTAGTAAAAATCACTTGTGTTTCATTTGGAAGATCACTCAATTTCATAGAAGGATCAATTAATTCTCGCAATATCTTTCTCGAAACATCAGTTATTTCGAACTTTTCAGAAATAGCTATCCATATGCGAACTCCAAATTGTCCTTTGACATCATTACTGCAAAAAGAAAAGATTATATTAGACATTAATATAACCAAAATACGATTATGAAGGACTCGATAAATTTATATATGTGAATTTGGAAAAGTGGGTAAACTAAAAATTATGATTTGCATTGGCGCCAATCTATTGGGTTAGGGTTGGGCCATTAGACTGGGGACATCTATATATATATATATATATATATAAATTTAATAAAGCACTTTTTATTTAAAATTCATCATACATTGAGGACTCGAGATATATAATGACTAAATTAAGCTGACCTTTTTCTCATAAAATACAAGTTTTACATTAAGAAAATATATTAACGATGTTTTCTAATTTAAATATCTTAACTAAAGTGTGTAATTTTTATAAATGAAATTAGTGAAAAAAATTAAAACTGGGAGAAAGGTGACTTTGAATCAAATTAATAGTAAATGACACAATTTAGAAAATAAAAAAGCGCATACCAATTATACACTTTTCGTGCAAGAGTAGTCTTTCCGAGTCCACCGGTCCCGCAAATTGAGACCACCGAACGTCTCGTTGTGGTCTCATCAAGCAACTCCTTGACAATATAGTCTTGGTCTGCCTTGAAGCCAATAATATTAGGATCAATATTAGGTAGTATCGTTGGCCTGATGGGTAGTTTGATATCTCCAGTACTGCCCTCACCCAAATTATTTATGCCATATTTGACTCTGCTCTTTTCAATCTCTTCCATCTTTTCTAGAATTTGGTTTATCTCATTTACAAGGTTGTGTACAGCTGGGAGTTTTTTGGTTTTTCTTAGCATGTTTTTTATGGCCTCCCTCTTGCCTGATTTTTGTGGTTTTTGAGGGATATCCATTAGAAAGGTGTCTATGGCATCTTCTATAGAATGGGCAATATCTCTGACCTCCTTCACCCAATGTTTCTGCCTTTCATCTTTTATTTGCTTTCTGTCAGCATCCTTGAGAAACGCCTGAATCCGTGTGAGTTCACGGCCGACTTTCTCAACTTGCTCATTCACACTGTATAAGTGCAAAACCTCATTAACTACAGCATCACCCAGCTTGCCGAGCACCAAATTTACAATGGTCTCAGCCATCTCAGCTTCTCTGTTGTATTAATGAAATTTGAGAGGGGATATATGAATGTTTTTGGGTGGTATCTGGACGAACTGTTTTGTGAATATAGCACAGTATTAGATTTGTTGTGCAGTACACAAAAGAGATGCTGCGGTGGAGCTTATATAAAGGTCTCAATTGGCCAACTGTTTGATGCATTCATAAGATTAATTAATTAGTAGAAAATGATCATGATGTACGCCATTATTGTGTGTTTACTTTGAAAATTGCAGATCTGGGTGAACAGTAAAAACAGTGCAACCAAATTCTGGACCATGTGACCAGCAATTTTCAAAGTAGCTTAATAAATAGTACAAAAATTCCAAAAAATGTAAAATTTGGTCTCCAAGCAGATTTTAATATAGATGGAACATCTAACGGTTTGGATTGACCGTTTGGACTTTGAAAATCCGAAAACGACTTGGTTGCACGAGGGCCTTGGTGCAAATGTTTTGATATTAGCCACTCTCTCTCTCTCTCTATCTCTCTTTATATATATATATAGAGAGAGTTGGGCTATGGTGAGTTGTGAAGTAAGAGGTTATTTTTACTTCACACTCATATTTTCATTTTGAAAATCCAACAACCGGTCCGAACCGCTCAACATGTTCTCTATATTGAAATGTGCTTGGAGACTAAATTTTGCATTCTCTATAGTGCAAAAGATAACCGAGGAGAGAATTTAGTGGAATTTAGTGCAAAAGATAAGATATTCTGTACTAGGTTCTTTCATAATCCAACATTCGTTGATAATTAGTATTTTACAAGTTAGGATACTTCTGTTGGGAGATATCATGCTATGTCAGGATACTTCTGTTGAAATCATAAGGGCGAATTAATAATTTTGCAGATGGACTGCTTTTACATGCAAAATGCTAAAATGTGCATATACTAATAGGAAATTAGTTTTTTAATTACTAATACTGACGTGTGAATATACAGGTTAGAGAACTACATAAGAGCACTGTACGTACTGGAAGTTATTTCGAGAAATTAATGATACTTGGTAACAGAAATGTAGAAGGAAACATGTACATTTATACACATTTATACACATTCAACATACAGATCAATAGGCTTTTGATAAACATTATTGCAGGCATTTAAGTTATGGTGCCACTTAACGGCCGGATAACCAATTTAACCGCTGTTTAAACATCTTTAAACAACAGTATGTTTATAAAACGATTTAACAACAAGTTTGATTTTATTTCTCAAAGCTTGACACAACCATCTTTTATTAAAACGATTTAACAACAATTTTTCTCTTGGCATCTCTGTCACGCCGGAGTCAGATGCCACATGGATGAATTTTGTACTGTCATAGAAATAAGAGTGAAGAACCGTGCATTGCTGTCATTGAGAGTACGAAACCTGTACCAGCAAGGCGGCGGCTGACTGGCAGGTAGGGGTCAGGCCAAATTCCCAGTGAACCCAATTCTTCCCCTCATCCGGTGTAGGAGCTTTCCTATGCGTCACAAATTTCGAGAATGTGAGAAAATCGATAGACCACTAGCCAGAGAACTAATTAATGAGTGGTCCTCATTAGGCAATTGCATATGTGCCGTGTTGCTTTTCTGCGTGCCACGTTCAGACATGTCCGGAACACATGCAGTGTCGTTCCATGCCGGTGCCGCACAATACCAGCAATGGGCACAACACGGATATTGACACACGATACAGCTTGACAAGGTATGTTTAGGTGTGTCATGAGCAAGGAGTAAATTTTTTTTATGACAAGCCAAATTTTTTTTCAAACAAAAATTGACTTTCTTTTGGCATATACGATCTTCAAGTAAAAGTGAGAGAAAACATCTTTTAAGATTTTTCAGTATATTTTTTCACAATATTCAGTTTTCTATACAGTCTTTATATCTTTTTTCTTTATACAGTCTTTGTGATGAAAATGAGGGTAAAACCATCTGCAAGAAAAGAAGAAATTTCAATATCTTTTAGAGTAGTTTTTTTTTTCAATAATTACTAATTAGTGAACCCCTATGACTTCAAAAATGTAATTATGCACGTAGAAATTTAATTGAATTTTTTTTTTTTTAACTTTTTATATAGTCCAACCACCCTCAATAAATAACATATGTCATTTTGAACTGATCAGATGTGATCAGTAGTCTCATTCATACTCTGGTCAGAGTCATTTAAAAGGAGACAAGAAGCCTACCTTAATTTAAATTGAGGCCCAGGGCAAGCTGCTTGAAATCCTCACAACCTGCCCGTCAGCCGAAGAAGGTGAAGAGGTGCTGGGCTAAAGGCGCTGGGCCAGGAAAAGAAGGAAGGGCGCTGGACCCAGAAGGAAAAAGAGTCTCGGGCCGGGAGAAATCGAAAAAGGCCCAAGAAATTGAGAAATTGGGCTGGAAACAGGCGGAGGCGAATGCCTCCATTTGGACAAAAACGGATAAGAGAAGGAGAGTAAGGGGAAGAGCGTTGGCTCATGAATCTCGGCCTTTCACTAAACATGACAAGTGGAGCCTTATTTCAGTCCCTCTGGCTTATGAAGACCGCTCTTACCTGACAAGTGGGTAGTTTATTTGTCCAAGCCAGTGAAAGTGAGTCCAAGACCAAGAGCCCGTGGCAGACAGGAGTAAAGGAAATAACCGAAGCAGCTATTTCATCTGGAGATTTTTACCTAACTGAATTCTTGAAGTATAATGGTATGGCTATTTCGAAAGGAAATATTAATAGAATAGCCTAGCTATGTTGTCACCGTACTTCTCCTATTCTTTCTCACGAAGCCCATATTCATAAATTTCGAATAGGAAATTCTTGTTCGAAATAATAAAGCTGGTCAGGTGTGAACTATTTGTACCGACAAACATATTGAACTTGGTATCTTTTTCAGGTTCATTTTGGAGTTTTTACTAATTGTTTTTTGCCACTTGCTATAGATATGGGTCACTCGCGTTATAAGAAGAAGGAAGGGGATAGTTATAGGACCAGACTGGTAATTGTATTTTATTTCCTAGGGTCAGGAGCTTTAGTTGAGTGAGGGAATGTTGCTTTGGCTTGATTGCTTTCACCGGCCTTGCCTGGCGCTTTTATAGCCAGATTTATCCCGTCTTTGAATAGTTGCCTTGCTTCATCTGCTAGCTCATATTATCCAGTGCTTTATTAAAGGTAGTCATTACCCCCAGTCATCAAAATTCTATCTATTAAGACGCGGTCATGCCCCCCCGCTCCCCAGTACAGTGAGAAGCTCTATGTTTTACCCGAATTGGTTGAGCTCCGGGCCAGCCTTCCTGGCGCATCCATAATCATTCTGTCATCAAGGTTGTATCCGGTGAATGCTTCCTACTCCACTACTGTTGATTTGAAAAGTACGATTATCTAGATTCAATTCAGACTTTTCAAGGCAGATTTATATCTATAGAAACTGAGATAATAAAGGCAAGAAAAAGAATCTGACCTTAATAATAGGTACACTACTACTCGGCAGGCACAATCGGGCACATCGTCAGAAATTTTGCTTGTCAATTCTTGGTATCGATCAGACTCACTCGTCAATTATTTTTTATTTCATTTTGAACTGATCAGATGTGATCAGTAGTCGCATTCATCTCCTTCAAACTATATATAAAATTACATATTTCCCTCTCTAAACTTCAAAATTAGGTATTCCCTCTGTAAATTTCAAAAACTCACAAATTTACCTATTTTATTGTCTTTTATATTAAAACTCGTTTTAAATTTATGAAATACCCATTTTACTCTTTTTAGAAGCATATTTATTTAATAATGGACCATTATTGAGCAGAAATATATATTTTTTTAGGCTGAAAAAGTATTTCATTTTATATTCTGTTACCCACCAAGCAGCATTTTTTTTTTGTTAGGAAAAGAAGAAGAGAGATTAGGCGTTGGGCCAGACAGGCCCAATATTGAAAAGAGGAGAGCTGTGCTAATTGGGCCAGAGCTGAACATAACGCAGAAAGAGCCATCGGAATCCTTTGCTGAAGTCTGAAGAACCTGTCACACTCACCAAATTAAGAAAAATGTAGGTCCCATAACCATATGAAGTAAATCTGAGTTTGATGGGCATCAGAGTCATCCAATGTGCTTTAAGATTCGTGCACATGTCATGCACACATATTTTAAATCGTATTGGATGGCTCCAATGCTCATCGAACCCAAATTTATTTCCGATAGCCATCGGACCTAAACTGCACTCGGAGAGTGAAAATATTCTCATTAATGTTTATTTTACCATTCTAAAATATTCTTCATAGATGCACCGTGGAGATATAGTGCCAAAAGATAACCAAGGAGAGAATTTAGTGGAATAATCGGGACCGAGTATTCCATTAATTTCTTGTTTCTTAATACACCTTCAATTTATCCTGCACCAACAAAATTTAAACTTTTTAAATCTCTTTTTGTTAAATTTGTGTGATTTTGGATAAGTTTAATTCCACAGAAAATTTAATTATAATAACAAAACAGCTTTCTTTGCAATTCTTCTCAACCTAATTTCACAACTGTAAAGCATATCAATTCTGTGACCAAATCATATACATGATGAAAAATTAACTACTGGCTATATTTCATAAGTAAATTGTCAAGTAAAAGGCTTTTAAAATTGTACATTGATCCAGAAGTATTCTTTTACTCTGGCAAGGGCCCCACTTTCACCTCCGATGAAATGCATCCCTCTGTCAGACTACTATCATACATGAAGTTTATAAAGTTACAAATTTGAACTTTTAGGCCAAAAGTTCTTACCCGTCATCCTATACAGTAATTACTAAAAATAAAAATTATAAAATTATATATATATCGCTTGCCTTCGTTTCATCAAGGCCAAGTTGACCAATAGTAGGTAAGGTGGTGCAAGGGATTGAGGCAACTTAAAACAGCTCCTAATTGAACTCTTCGATTCAACCGCCTGTATCACTATAAAACTATCAATGTAGTGCTCAAATTTGTTGCATTGACTTGATAAGGCAGGCCATGTCAGAACAATCCTCAATGGGTAATTTACTTTTGTGCTCTGATACACAGCCTTTACAAGAACAGTCTCTACTGGTACGCATTGAACAGCAGGGGCTATGCACACAACATCAATGCTGGGTAGATGGCTCATTTGATATGCTTGACAGATGGGGTGCTGCATATATTCTCCAACTTGGTGGCGAATTGATCAGGTATGAGTTGAAATCGAGTAATGATGCTGTATCACCTTTCCACATGGAGACAACAGCTCTGTTACTGGCAATTGATATGTGCCTTTTACTCGGAGTCACAGTTACTGGTAAGGCTTCTCAACCGAAAAGGGTGCAGGGATGGATTGCCAACTGCTGACTGGCGCTCGTACGCTGAACTGGTACGCATTTATAATCTTGTCAGGACACATAATGGATACCGCATCAGCTATGTACCAAGGGAGGAGAATGAAAGGGCTCAAATACTAGCCAATGTGGCACGAACAGAGCAATTCTCATATATGGGTTTCACATATCCTCTCTTCTCTAATCAGTGATTAATGTTATTACTTAGTACCAGCAGTATATGTGCTCTGTATAGATCTGATATGGCGCTGGGTTTATGGTGATTTTTTCTTTAGTACCTTGTAAGCTTGTTTCTGAGATGTTTGTAATTAACTGCTGATGAATGAAATGCCCAAGGGCCTTTTCAACCAAAAAAACAAAAAACAAAAAATTTGATGCATTGATACCATATTATATGCATAGAAGGCAAACTCGGCCGATTTGGATAGAAATCGGACCAGACCGAGCCAGTTTTGGACCGATTTACGCGGAGAGCGAGTTTTAGGGGTAAAACCGGATTGAGCAGTGTTGAATCGGCCGAGTCGGCCGAGTTTGCACCGATTTCAGACCGAATCCTATGATTTAGACCGGTTCTTCTGGTTCCAAACCGATTCTTCCGTTGGATCTTAATTTTGGAGATGTTTTCTGAGGAAGAAGAAAGATTATTAATAGAAAATGAACATGGCGTACAGAGACTTTTGAACCATGGGACCCTTCAGTCGGAAATGATGGGCTCCTTGGCGTGGGCTCCACTTGTCTGATTAAATGAGAGACGAGAGCTTCCGAATAGAACTTTTATTCCCATCTTTTTCCCTCTTCATTTCATGTGTTAATGAGAACCTCATTTTGCAATAATTTTTTCTTTAACTGTTTCCTTTTTCCCTTTTGGTTTTTCTTCTTTATTATTTTTCTGTTTTTCTTCTTTTAGGGTTAACAAGTGGTCTTAGTATTAGTTTTGACCTAATTATTTTTTTACAATTTTAGTTCTATTATTTCGATCAAAACAAACGTCTAGCAAAAAAATCCGAGTTTCTGATTCGATTCAGCCGATTATGACCGATTTATCCGATTCCGATTCCACAGTCAAGTAACTGATTCCGATTCCGATTCCAATTTTTCCGTCCATGATTATATGTTGTGATACATTTGTTCAGCAAGAATTATTCATTTTTTTTAGTAAATGTTGTAGGTCAAGTCACCCAACTATTTAATATCCTTGTAATACAACAAATGATTTCCCCAATCTGAGTTTCGAACTCATGACCTCCTACATAGAGATCATGTGCATTTCTCACTATAGTAAAATTTGCAAATCTTTTTCCTTCAAGGAGCATTAATTGGGAACTCCAACCCAAATGTTTGCATATTTTCTTTTGTGAGATAATTTCACCAAGACAATTACGACTACAATTAAGGTATAATAAATGCGTGAACATTTTTAGATATTCAATGCATTAAAAGTTATGTTGCATGGATACAGGAACAGATATTGTATTGGATACAACGATACGGTATTTTTTTTAATCTGAAATACGGAACGTGTGTATTTTTAAGTATATTATAAATTCAACACTTCTATTATTACAAATTTAGTAGAAAAACAAATGCATAGTTACACATTCATTCTCTCAAGCATCATAATTTACAACAAATTTAATTAACTAGTTGTTTAATTTAAAACTTAAAAGATCCACATCCCACATTCCATAACATCCATTATAAATTCAAAAATATCGGGGGGGTATCGGAGACTATATCGGCTAGTCAAATATATTAAAATAATCTGATACGCCACATGACGTATCAGATATGTATTGGAAGCGTATCAGACATGTATCAGTATGCAATATATATCTGATACGGATACGGAACCATATATGAACTATCAGGATAACATAGATTAAAAGTAAGAGACGGAAAAAAAAAGTGATCGAAGACAAAAAAACCTACTGGCTATATTTCATAAGTAAATTGTCAAGTAAAAGGTTTATGAAAATTGTACATCGATCCAGTAGGCTTGCCTTTGTTTCATCATGGCCAAGTTGAGAAAGAGTAGGTAAGATGCCCCAACCGCCTATCTCATTCAAAGTTGTACTATTAGGAGGTGGTGCAAGGGGTTGTGGCAACTTAAAACAGCTCCTAATTGATCTCTTGGATTCAACCGCCTGTATCATTAATTAACAATAATATGTGGTTAAATAGGATCAATGTAGTGTAGTGCTCAAATTTGGGCAGATTAAATTATATAAGACGGTATACCAAATTTAATGTTCAAAATAATATTATTTGATTAAGTAATAATCTATAAAATTTTCGATATATTTTGAAAGTTGCATTTTTAGCTATTGTATTTCATTCGATTTAAATTAAAAAATTTCCCTAATACATAGTTTGATTTTTACGACAAAATTCTAAAAATAATCCTAGTTCAAAATATAGTATGAAAGGCAAAATGAGAAGTGGATTTTATGTTTATTCTTGTCATTTCCTGAAGATTTAAAAATCTTATTTGTTTTCCCAATTTCATTCTGAAAATGATATAATTAATAACAAAAATATAAAAAGTAATTCATAATATAATAGGCACAATTGCAGATAAACCATATCCGAGCAACTTTTTAAAGATAATTAAGAAATACTTGTTTGACCAAGACTACAATTAGATACCTTGAAAGGTTCTCCAATATTATTTTAGCGGATTTTGTTGGTCCAGTAAAAGAAGGAGAAAGGACCGAGAAAAAGGGAATAAAAATATGCAATCGAGATTTCAAATTCAATTCAACCAATACATGACAGTAAATTAATTATACAAAGCACACATACAACAAAAGAAAAATAAGAGAAGACAATGACAAATACTAAATAGGAAGACTAAAATATTCACTGGAGGAGTCCGTGGCTCTAAAAATCAATTGAAGGGACATGTTGGCATAAATTGCGGACCAAATCAGCCTTGGAATCCTCCTCTATCTCCCACTCCAATTTTTGAAGGTTGGTAAGGTATTGTAACCCTTGAGGCACACCCAATTCACCACATCCCCAAATCTCGAGTTCTTTAAGAATGGGCATTGCACCCTCCTCTATCTCCCATTCCTCCATTGATAAGTTACAAAGGTTCAAAACTTCTAACTGGCTAAAGCTTCCGGAGGAGCAGGTGGTTTTTTTACTTTCGAATGCTCCTTCAAGGATGAGAACCTTAAGGCAGCGTAGCTTCTCCAATACTGGCATTATATCCTGCTGGAACTTGTAACCACCAATAGTGAGATGAATGAGGTGACAGGGGAGCATATCCTCATGAAGCAGCTGGGTCAATTTAGTGGGGCTATGGTAAAAAAGTGTGAGAGATTGTAAATGGTTATAAAATGGGAAACCTCTCATGTCAAGTATGTCCAGTACACTATGATCAAGCCTTATCTCAAGATTAGTCAGGTGTTCTAATGTGGATAGAAAAGTGACAACTGCCTTCGATGGAGATGATCTGGCATCTAATTTTAATGAACGTAAATTGGGTGTATGAGGTAACTCTATCTCCCATGATTGTGTGGCCGTCACCTCACTAATAGTTTGCAAATTTGGTAATTTTGCTGATGCTGGGAGTTCTATAGGATATGTCAGAGACATGCCTCAGTGTCTTGATATTCCATGCACTCTTAGGAAACTCAAAGTAGTCGCCATTAATTGTTGTTAACGACGAGACTTGAAGGGTCTGCATAAATTTCATTCTGCCTATCACTTTCTCAAAGAATTCTTGATCACGGTTGTCACTTACCCTCTCTGTAAGACTCAGATATCTTAACTGAGTCAATCCCACAAACATCCCCAACTCTATTTTGTTCACTTCATCTCCATCTCCATCTCCATTATGTACCACTTTGAGCAGTCTTTGCTTAGAACAATTCGGCATGCTCCCTTTATAAAAGCACAAAAGAGTGTGGAGGTTTGGGCTCATTATAAGTTGATCACAATATGGATTGTGAATTGCCACACGGTGTGCCCTGCTCAAGCTCATTTTATCATTTGGATTTGAATATACCAGGAGAAAGTTTTCCTCCTTGGCTTTTTGGAGAGCAAGATCTCGTAGTAGATCGTGTACGCGTAGAGTTAGGATGGAACCATCCATAATGGATCTTTCATCTACTTGAACCATGCTCCTAGCATAAAATGAGAAAAAAAAATTAAGTACAATGATTACAGATATCATAAACGAAATAGTTAGTATTAAAACAATTTAGTTTAATGTTGTATACATAAGCTGTGTATATCATTTTATGTTGATGTAACGTGCTAGTTTAATGTTGTATACATAAGCTGGTTTTATTGAAATAAAGAAATAGAAAAACAGAAAAAGTACTTTGATTTTTTCATGCATAGCAGGATCTGTATAATTTTTATCACTGATTCTTCTATGCATGAAAAAATTAAGATACTAATTTTTTCCAATATTTTCTACAGAAAAAATTCTCCAAATCCGCTGCTACCTATTTACTTTTTCTTTATTTTTTGTCGAATGGTCAGCTCAAACAGAGCCGAAATTTTTATTAATATCCAAAATTAATAAATAATTTCAAAATCTACACCCCAGGCAGAGGAATTTCGAAATCTGTCCAAACCGGAGATTAAATTCCCAGTTTCAGGCCGTAAAACCGGAAATTTATTTTTCGAGTTTCCGAATTCTAGAACCGGGAATTAAATTTCCAGTTTTGGTTTTGGAATTCCAAAACCGGAAATTATATTCCCGGTTCTATGTTTTAAAAAATAAATGTTATAATTTATTTATTTTTGTATTGAAATATTAGAAATATATTATATATTTCTTTGAAAATAGATGTAATACTATATAATTTGATTTATTAGAAAGACTGTGACAAATAACCCAGATCAATATGTTTCAAGTCGGATTTTTCGTTGCTGTAAGAAAAATTATAAGATTTCTTTGTATGTTATTGGAAAAAAAAAAATGCTTTGAATCTGAGTTATTGATTCCGGTTCAAAAGTCACTTCTAGGTAAATACAAAAAATATTGTGATCCTTCTATTTTTGAAAAAACTAAAACTAAGTTATTTAAATATTATTTGTCAAAGAAAAAAATTGTGTCAGAGAAGTCATTATTACATATTTTTTTCAGAAATAGAAGAATTCAATTTTTTTTTATATTTTCCTAGAAGTGACTTTTGAACCGAGATCAATAATTCAGATTCAAAATATTTTTAATTTTTTCCAATAATACACAAAGATATATTTTAATTTTTCTTTTTTCTCCGGTTTGGGCATTTTTTCTTCGGCGTCAGGGTGTAGATTGTAAAATTGTTTAATTATTTTGGATATTAATAAAAATTTCGGCAAACAGAGTGTCATCACGGAATTCATAGCCCCATGCTTCTAAAATATCAATGTTTGTTATTACTTATTATATTTTCTAAAATATAATTCTGAGACTTAACTTTTAACATAATAAAAATGTCGGCCCTTGGGCCTACAATTTTCCTTTCTATTATTTTTTTTCAATTAAAAAATTTAGTTTAAAGACTATTCAATTAAAAGCAGCACGTTACATCAACATGTGTAAATCATTAAATGAAGATATAATACCTTTGTACAAGATCCTCTAAGAAACTCTCCGCAGTTTCTTCCAATGTTCTATTATCTTCTTGTGGTATGAAGCCCTCCGCAATCCACATTCGAAGTAAGGATATGGCATCAATACCACAATCTTCGGGAAATGCGGCAAAGTACATAAAACACGATTTGAGAGCAAATGGCAGGTCCTCATAGCTGGTGCCTATGATCTCGCTGCAATTTTTTCCTTCGACATGCCAACTCATTGTCCGGAACACGCTACTCCAAACAGCATGGCTGCGTGGCTTCTTTGATAAGAAACCACCTAAAACCACCAATGCGAGAGGCAACCCACCACACTTGTGAACAAATTGATCTAGGATATCAGAAAGATCATCAAAAGAACTTTTATTTGAATCATGATTAGGAAAAATTGTTTTTAACAAAAGCTCTCGGCTTAACTCCTCAGTTAAGCACTGGAGCATGTATGGTTCACTTATGGATCCATGCCCTTAGGAACATCAGCGAACCTAGTGTACAAGTACTCTACTCCCATTTTTTTCATCTGGGAATGCTACACCAATTCGAGTCCATAGATCGATTTTCCAGACATCGTCTAGGACTATGAGGTACTTTTTGTCTCTAAGAGATTTGTGAATCTCTGTAAGAATCACTTCTGTTTCATTTGGTTGCTGATCAAGGTTAAGTTTTCGCGCTATCTTCTTCAAAACATCAATTACTTCGAATGTTTCAGAAATAGCTACCCATATGCAAATTCCAAATTGTCCTTTGACATCATTACTGCGAAAATAAAATATTATATTAGACATTAATATAACTAAAATGCGAAGATGGACTCATAAAAACTTATCAGTGAATATGGAAAAGTGGGTACATTGAAAATTATGATCTAGTTAGGGTTGGGCCATTAGTCTAGGGACATCTATATATAGAATCTGGCTAATATGCTACGCGTATATAAGGGCCCCTCCGTGCTACGGCTCACTTTTTGAGTTTCCAAAATCCTAACGGTCGATCCGAACCGTTCAACATGATCTCCATATGAATATGTACTTGCAAACCAAATTTTACATTTTTTAGAATTGTTTTACTATTTATTAAGCCACTTTGAAAATCGCTGATCCAATGGTCCAGAAAAGTTTGCTGTTGTATACAAATTATTGTTTTTTCAAAGTGGCTTAATAAATAGTAAAAAAATTCTAAAAAAATGTAAAATTTGGTTTGCAAGAACATATTCATATGGAGATCATGTTGAACGGTTCGGATCGACCGTTAGAATTTTGAAAACTCAAAAAGTGAGCCGTAGCATAGAGGGGCCTTATATACGTGTAGCACCGTAGCACTGTCCTATATATATATATATATATATATATATATATAGTTGCGTGTGCAACAGGGGTCAAAAGGGTTTTCTAGTTTTCTCTTCTATTTTCTTTTGTTCTTAACACGACATTGGAAAATCTATTGACGGGACTACATAAATACTTGACCTTTCCAAATCTAGGTGTTGATCTTGTTGAGCCTTGCGCAATGTCAATAAAATCCATGTAAAAGTGCGAATTCAGATCATATGCATGTATAAGCATGTACGCAATTAAAATCAATTTAACAAACTCAATATAATATATAAAAGTGGATTGACAATTATAGTAATGTTAGACTCTTTTTACGCAAACCTCAAAATTATATTAACTTAACATACACTTAAGAAATATTAATACAATGAACAACACATGCATTTCCAATTATGCCAAGGCAGGAGCCTAGCCGACTAAAGAATATTATATATATTATCGGGATGAACAAATAATTTTTGCATGATCAATGCCTAACTAATGTACTTCTACCAACTATGGACATTAATTCCTTAAGTTGAGAAAAGAAATTACAAGCTTGAGCACAATTTCAAGTATGAAATGACCCTTGGCCGACAATACTCTTGGTTGTTTATATATTATAATATTTTAATATTTATAATTTATGGATTTTTAATTTGCAGAATGATGTATAACTTCTTTCATAATACGTGAGATTTTGACTTTCATTTTAATTTTTGATTTTTTGTTTATTTTATTTTATTTTTACGGAAAAATATAGTTTCATAAATTATAAAATTGATAAAAAAATTGTTGTACATGAAAAGTAGCAAACATTATAAAATAAGAAATTATTATTATTTTAGTATTAATTATTTAAAATAGTGTACTACAACTGACAAAATGTCTTTAATATCAATGATATTATGGTCATTTTATTATTTAAGGAGCCAAGTTGTTACAAGTCAAAAGTTTATGAGCCTCGTATGGCATTATCTCATTCTAGAATTATAAAATTAGTTAATGTTTAAGACATATTCATTGTTCTACCTATAAAGTACGACACCAATATACTCTTCTTGTGGTGAAACATATATCTCACCTAATAAATATATAACTTAAATTTAGTAGAGCACTTTATTTAAATTCATCATACATTAAGGACTCGAGAAATATTATGACCACATCTGACCTTTTTCTCATAAAATACAAGTTTTACATTAAGACAAATATATTAACCATGTTTTCTAATTTAATTATCTTAACTAAATTGTGTAATTTTTATAAACGAAATTAGTGAAAAAATTTAAAACTGGGAGAAAGGTGAATTTGAATTAAATTGATAGTAATGACACAAGTAAGAAAAAGAAAAAGCGCATACCAATTGTACACTTTTTGTGCAAGTGTAGTCTTTCCGAGTCCACCGGTCCCGCAAATTGAGACCACCGAACGTCTTGTAGTGGTCTCATCAAGCAACTCCTTGACAACGCGGTCCTGGTCTGCCTTGAAGCCAATAATATCTGGATCAATATCAGGTAGTACCGTTGGCCTGATGGGTAGTTTGATATCTCCAGTACTGCCCTCACCCAAATTATTTATGCCATATCTGACTCTGCTCTCTTCGATCTCTTTCATCTTTTCTAGAATTTGGTTTGTCTCTTTTACTAGGTTGTGTACAGCTGGTAGATTTTTGGGATTTCTTAGTATGTTTTTTATGGTCGCACACAGGCATGACTTTTGTGGATTTTGAGAGATAACCATGAGAAAGGTGTCTATGGCATCTTCTATAGAATGGGTAATATCTCTAATCTCCTTGACCCAATTTTTCTGCCTTTCGTCTTTTATCGGCTTCCTGTCAGCATCTTTGAGAAATGCCTGAATCCGTGTGAGTTCACGACCGACTTTCTCAACTTGCTCATTGACACTGTATAAGTGTAAAACCTCCTTAACTACAGCATCACCCAGCTTGCCGAGCACCAAATTTACAATGGTCTCAGCCATCTCAGCTTCTCTGTTGTATTAAGGAAATTTGAGAGGGGATATATGTTTTGGGTGGTATCTGGACGAACTGTTTTGTGAATATAGCACAGTATTAGATTTGTTGTGCAGTACACAAAAGAGATGCTGCGGTGGAGCTTATATAAAGGTCTCAATTGGCCAACTGTTTGATGCTTTCATAAGATTAATTAATTAGTAGAAAATGATCATGATGTACGCCATTATTGTGTGTTTACTTCATCTTAATTGTTTAAGAAAAATTGATTGATTTACTCCATTGTCTTCAGAATTCAGATCGGATCTCGAATAATGTGCGCCATATTAAAAATGTATTTCTCGGCGCATCTCAAGGAACGAATCTGATTCAAATCATGCCTACCATACCATGCGGTGTGAAAGAGGGAATCTTAATTTGTGTTTCACATGGTAATGTCGCTCATCTATACACCATGTACAAATAAATAATGTGAAGGGATAATTAATTTTTAGAAAATAAATAATGGTAATGTCTTTATTGTTAGAAAATAAATAATGGGAAGGGATAATTAATTTTTACAATGGATCAAAACATTCAAATCATCCGATGTAGGTATACACGAATTCGGATCCCAAAGTAACCCATTTTTTTAGTTTTGATCCAGACTATTCGTTCTGCTCTAACACGAATATTAAAGGGGACCGTTCGTTCTGCTCTAACACGGATATTAAAGGGGGCCGTGCGTTCCACCATGGGCCGGGATTGGCCCGAATTTCTAATCAGACGGTCCAGATCAAAACTAAAAAATTGAGTTACTTTAGAGGGTACGGACTCGGTACGTACATATTAGATTATTTTGAATTTTGAAACTTTTAAAATTTGACGTGATCCTATAATAGAATTATACATAAGATATTAAGTGAATATAATTAATATAGGTGTTTAAATTAATGGAACCAAACTCATAGTTAATATGGACAGCTAGTAAGTTTTGAGCCAATTCAACTATAACTAAACAAAAATTAAACATAAATTGTAAGGATTGAAAACAATGTAAGCACCAATTGAACCCCTTTCTGTTTAATTAGTTAGAAATTCTAAAAGATAAAAATATTGAACATTCAATTTTTAATCTTGTTTTTCACCCTTCACCCTTCTCATGAATATTCAATATTGCGGATGCCATATGTAATGGCATGTAACGTGCATAAGTAGCATTATTATTTTCTTATGTTTTGTTTTTTATCGACAAAATGTTCAGATCCATGTGTAACGTAAGAGATTGGTCATTGATGCATGCCATTAGAGTGGAAAAAACGTGCCATGCCGTGACTAACACGTTGTGACTTTGGTCTCGTGCCGTGCCGTGCCGTGATCAAGTTAATTTTTCACGTGCCGTGCCTTGCCGTGACCAAAATGTCAAGGGGTGGTCACGGCACGCGAATGGTCACGCCACGTGAGTCATGCCGTGCCTAATGTGTCGTGACCGTACGTGACTCGCGTGACCATTTAATCGTAATTTATGTTAGTTTATTCAAGATTCACCATTAAATCAATTTAATGGTCCTAATTACACGTGACTCGCGTGACTACGTGACGTGCTGTGCCGTGATTAAATCTTTAACGTGCCGTGCCATGCCATGCCAAAGTTTCAAAAGATGAGCACGGCACGCGAATGGTCACGACACGGAACAAGCGAGTCACGGCACGTAACTGACACGCGTACCGCGCCGTTCCGTGACGGGGCCGGCTCCGCCGTGCCATTCTTCCCACTCTACACGCCATATTGTGAGTCAGTATCACTACAAAAAGTAGGCACTTATCGCGAGGGAACTCCGTCGCGAAAAGTACCGTTGCGAAAAGAAAAAGCACAGTTATGACGGTACTCCCTCGCAAAAAGTGCCTCGCAATAAGTGCCTACTTTTCGCAACGATACTTTTTGCGACGGAGTTCCCTCGCGATAAGTACCTACTTTGTTGTTGTGTATTGTGTGTTGATATTATATTGTTTATGAAAAAATGATTAATGATGTGCATTTATTCATTTATTAGTCAAACAAAAAAAACAGATCTCGAAGTGCATGCATTCATTCATTTATTTAATTTTGGTCAGAGTTGTCGAGTTCAGATCACCTTATCTGCACCATTTTAATTGTAATTGGCAGCTTCTACGAAAGTTAGGGGGAGAGGTTAATTAAGTAATTAATTTGAAACGAAAATGACTAATTATTAATTAACAGATTTGGGGGAGAGGGAAATTAATTTTCCACCGTCTACGAAATTGATTAAGGTACGTGTTACATTGTAGGGCCTATTTCTTCTTAATTGTAATTGATATATACAAATAATTCCAATCTAAATTACATATGTTTTCATTGTTAGGTAATCAATAATAGAAAGGGATAATTAATTTTTAGCATTGATTAAAACATTCAAATCATCCAGTGTAGATATATATTGGATTATTTTGAATTTTGAAACTTTCAAGATTGGACATGTTCCTATAATAGAATTACAATTTACACAGAAGATATTTATTGTATATAACTAATTAAGGTGATTAAATTAATGGAACCAAATTCAATTTATAATTAAGCACAACTAATTATATTTTAGCCAATTCAACTATTACTAAAGAAAAATCAAAACAAAATTATAAGATTTAATTGAAAACAATGTAAGCCAACCACCGGACGACTTTCTGCTTGGTTAGAAATTCTCAAAAAATAAAAAGACATGTTCAACATTGAATTTTTAATCTTATTGCTCTTTAGACGTTGAAAAATACGGGTTTCTAATTAAGTACTTCCCAATAAATATTCAATATAGCGGATGTGATGGCATGTAACATTCGGAAGTTGAATTATTTTCTTATTAAATGGAGAACGAAATCAACAAATTAATAGAAGCAACAGCTATGAGCTAACAGTTTCTGTTAGGATTAATTACAACAATTAGGTGATGCTGTTAGACACTAATGACAACAGTGAGAGTTATCCATTATGTTACAGATGTAATTAGATAACTATTGATGTAATTCTCTATAAGTACCTTACTGTACAATGTAACCGATGACACAATTCAATGAAATACAATTCCATTTCTCTCTTTCTAAATCCTTTACTTATGTTTTCTTTCCGAAATTTTTATTAATATCTTTCATTAAAAAAAATCCAGAAATATTCACAAGTTTTTTTTTTCAAAAATACCCCAACCGCCAGAATTCCTGGCGGCTTACTGTAGCACAGAACTGCCAGGAATCCTGGAGGTTCTACTGTAGCTGCAGTATATTTGTTTTTTTAGATGTTTAGTACGTAGTAATAATATAGTACGGAAATTGCTAATATGCTATGCATAGCATAGAGGGCCTCCGTGCTATGGCTCAATATTTGAGTTTTCAAAATTCTAACGGTCGATCCGAACCGTTCAACATGATCTCCATATGAATATGTACTTGCAAACCAAATTTTACATTTTTTAGAATTTTTTTACTATTTTTTTAGATAGGTAGAAAATCACTTGATCTGAAAATTCTGTACCATTCAGATTGTACAAAATCAAAAGATTGAAGAGGGGAATATAGTATGTAGAAATAACATAGTACAAAACCATTTTTTACTAATTTACTATTCAAACTTAATTAAATATACAGCTTGCAAAATATTGGTACATGCCGTGACTAACATGCCGTGACCATCCTTCTAAATTTAGTCACGGCACGACATGTATAATACTGTAGTGGTCACGGCACGGCACGTTACGTTTTATTTGCACTCATATTTTAATTGGCAGCTTCTACGAAGGTTGGGGGCAAGAGAAATTAACTAACATGAAAAGAAATTCCAGCACAAAGGAGGGTTCCATCTTCGCTATCGGTTGGTTAGACTAGAAGAGTCGGTAAAAAGTTTCGAGTAATTACAACGCTACCCCTAATTACAAACATCATTGGTATCATAGGCCACCAGATAATAAAGAGGCAATAGTAAATGTATTGTGTAGTAGTGTTTATTCCAAAACATTACTATCTAGACGTTTATTTCCTTGTTCCTTCACATTTCTTTTTATCTAGACGTTTGTCATGCCAACAGCAAAACACCTCAAACAAATTGAGCATAACTGTCGCTCTAATAGTGAAAATCAAAAGCAAATTAGAATTAGACCCGTGGACGCCAAAAATCTCATGCAGTCTGCCACGTTAACGAGCAATGTTACGATTTAATGTATACATCTCAATATATAAACATATCGATCGACCCCTAGTTCACTGGTAGAATCCTATCCTTTTCAATCACACATATTTTGTTCCTTTCCAAAATCCATTTCAACAACATTTACGACATCTTTTGTTAGATTTGTACAAGTCAAAATTTATTGGTCAATGCGATATGCTCCTATCTATGTATCTCATTTATTGGTGGTCAAAACAAATGCAAAATGTTTTGTTGGATTTCAATATGCACAATTCATCTAACAACAATAAACATAAATATTTAACCAAAACCGTAAAGTAATTTAACAACTATCCGGAATAAGTACATCACACCTGAAATTTTGTATGTTTCTGGAGCGTATTCTTCATGTTTCCTCAATCTCTTGACTTGAACCTAAGTTATTTAGTTACTAACTTTTATTAATATTCTATCAAAATAATAAATACTTTTATTATTTAATTATTTTAAATATCTATTTGTCATAAATTTAAATTCTTTAAAATATTAAATCCGAAATTAAATAATTTATTAAAAAATCTGGATATTGACATTTGATTGGTTTAAATGCAGAAAATAATTCTGATTCAGAGCTACAGACCTCTGTTGACTAAATTAATCATATTTTTTCACTGCAAAATTCAATCAAAATGAATTTGGATCTGTTGGAATCGTAACAAAAAGTCCTACAACTTTCATATTCGTCCTGAATCCAAATTTGGAACACATAAAATCATCAGTTTTAAAGATCTTTAAAGGCAAAAATTGAGAACAAACAGAAATTTTTTTTAAAGAAAATTTACCGTACTAAATTTCTATCAATAATCATCATTTAAAATATTGTTCTATCAATGTTAACATTAAAATTCTAATTAATTATAATAGGACTTATGAAACAAAAAAAACGTAATATGATAATCATGTTATTTAAAAATATAATCATAATACAGTTGAAATTATTTTCAATTGTATTTCCTATTAACCTTATTACTAAATTTGAAAAATAAAAATAATTAATTTACTTTTACATACAACAATAGTAAATATTTCATTACTATTCATTAGCTTTCATATATACTCAAAGAAAATACCGTAGCAAAATTTTTTTCTCTTAGTTGTTATTAAGTAAATATACCTCTAGTTTTAAATGCAGTGCACAATAAATTAATGGTCATAACTCGAAAAGACATGGGAAAGCGATATACGACACAAGATAGCACATGGCCACATGCACGATAGATGTGTGGAATATTTATTTAATTTTTCAAATTAGAGGAGCACATTTATAGGATCTTGATGTGAAGTCAATGATTTTTGTTTTGCCATTGCGAATCCTAGCTTGATCATTTACAAGGTTGAACCTTGACACCGACTGCAAAGTTTTAAAAAAAAAAATCATTTACAAGGTTGGACAATTAACTTGTTTGTTGCAATATATATAAATAAATTGATTGCATTAAAATAATATTTCAACCGAAATTATTGGTTGTCAATAGTTACCGTTGCAATTTATTTAATTTACATGGTTATATATAACCAATTATATTATAGCCGTTAGGCTATTTTCTAAATTGGTACATTGGATTCGTCTAATTACTTATAAGAATTTTATGCTAGGTACTAAATTAACCTCTAACTGTTATTTTATGATACTATCTAAGTTACATTCATAAATAATCAATGATGATTTTTTAAGACCTAAATTATATTTCTCAACAAACAACAAAAAGTATGTTTGCAATATATTAGCAATCAAATTTGTTGTTGTAACTGATTACGTTTATTTGTAACTATAATCCTTTTTGTAAAAATGACGTGAAATAAATATGGCAATCAAATATATATATAGCTATATATATTATGAGGAGGGTTCCAATGCCTCGTGCCTTTCATACCTCATCATACCTCATATTTTATATCTTCGTTTTCAAAGTCTAAATTGTCGATCCGAACCGTTCAACATGATATCCATACTAAAATATGGTAAGGGATGAAATTTTATAATTTTTGGAAATTTTTTACTATTTTTTAAGATGGGTAGAAAATCACTGTTTTTTGAACGGTCCAAAAACAGTGATTTTGTACCTATCTTAAAAAATAGTAAAAAAAATCCAAAAATTATAAAATTTGGTCTCCAAGCATAATTTAATATGGATATCATGTTGAGCGGTTCGGATTGACAATTTAGGCTTTGAAAATGAAGATATTAAATATGAGACATGATGAGGTATGAAAAACATGAGGTATTGGAACCCTCCTCATATATTATAACCATACACAACTAGAATATGATGATAATAATATCTAGTTTACAATAGTGAAATCCATATATAGTTAAATGATTAATGCGTAAAACTCAAAAGGAAGAAGATTACTACATACTTCCTCATCAAAACCTCTGCTAGCTAGTTCCTGTTCTTGTTTGATGGCAAGTTCCGTCGATGCACTCTACTGTGATAGATTGTCTTCATTCATCACTGAAAACAATCTGGACAATTTTGTGAAATTCTCAAGTTAGTTCCATATATCTCAAATTCTCACTATCCGCGAGGATAAAAGTGTCTTTTGCTGGTGGTATCTTTGCGGATACTCCTCTCGATAATATTGATATGTTCAGAAATAACAATTTATGTTAGTGTATTATAGTCACTTTTTATCATCGCAGATAGTAGTATAAGTGATAAGAATATTTTTTTGAATAATTATTTCAATCCCCTACTCTAGTACCCGCATTGTACCCGCAGCAACAATAGAGGAAGGTTTTACTATGGTCCCCACTAATTAAAGAAGGTTGTACTATAGTCTCCATTAATTATATGGTCCCTCTTTCCCAATCTCTACACTCGTCTTAACATCAACCTTCATAGGTATAAATATTTGAAACATAAAATATTAATACTTGCAAAATAAGATATAAATACTTGCATGTGTAACTTGATATGATCATTCTCTTTTTCAGTCTCCTAATCGGTCCCACGTCAACTTTCCTCTAATGAAGTAGTAGGGACCCCGTATCCCCCCATCAACATTCCCTAATAGTCTTTGCGTCAACCTTCCTCTAACAAAAATAATTGATCTTATATGTATAAATACTTACAATACTTGATATTAATACTTTCAGAGTTAGTGCAGGAATCCAGTGTCATATGTAAAAAAATACTTGCAAGTATACGTATAAATACTTGCGTGACGACGAGCCTGAAAGTACGTCATCATGGATCTCATTTGAAAGAGAAAATTACGTAGAAGATGTTCGTAGTTTTAGATTCGCAAAATTTCTCACATATCGTCAGAAATATGACTAGTTAAGGTACAGGTACAATGTGGTACTGGAGTGCGGGTACTCATATTAGCTTCCTATTTTTTTAATATGAGCATATGTGATATGAACTCGAACGAATCAACTTAATTAAACAAATAAGCAGCTGGCAGTGCGCTGCATGTGAAGTTAGTAGACCTCGAGATCTGCCCATTAAATACAAATAAGCAGCTGGCAGTGCGCTGTGAAGTGTGAACTAAGTACTATATATATAATAAATAATGATCAACTGGAGCCTCATTGTCTGGCGTGCATCGCGCATGCTGCATGACACATGGATATAGCATGATTTTTAAGAGTACTTTTTTAAATTTAATATATGCTGCACGCTGTATAAATTTAAGAAAATTTATGCAACAATATGGAAAATTTTATATCCAAATATTTTTTTTTTACGAAGTATGCTTTCCCCGTCTTTTTATAGCACCGGCCAGAGCCTTCTTTAAGGAGAGCAGGTTGGGTCCGATGCCCATCGAACTCAAATTTGAGTCCAATGGGTTTCAGGACCGTCCAATCTGCTTTAAGATTCGTGCACACGCATTTTAAAGCAAACGTAAAAAATTGCATGTGCGAATTTTAAAGCAGATCGAACGGTCATCGAATCCATCGAACTCACTTTGAGTCCCATCGGACGTTCAATGTATTCAAAAGATTCGCTAACATTAATTCTTGTCTCTTGTCAGACTTTATTTCGGGAAAAACATATTTATTGAAAAAATAAAATTTTAAAATAAGATAATATATAGATGAGAATTATGTGGAAAGATTAAGAAATATTTACAATTTAATTTGATTTTTGCGGTTTTACAAAATCGGATTCCATTATGGCGCGAGAAAAAGAATTCACACACATATATATATATATAACATTTTGTTCATATATATATAATTGCCCTTTAACCGATTGGAATTTCACAATCATGTCTATATATATTGATCAAATTTTGTAGTTCCATTTCGGATTGACATAAATAAATTATTTAAAAAGCTCATGGATATACCTCCAACTTAATTTTATATTTTGAGCTAATTTAAAAAAAAATCTGGAGAGATCATGGTAAAAAAAGTTTGTACAAAAATACATTTTTCACATTTCTGGATTAAAGTTTCAAAGAAATATCACCCAATAAGTTTATGGATCTGGTATAAAAAGCTTATGGAACTATTTGGACTCATTCTGCTTGTATAGATGAGATGAATATTTAGAAAACAAATTAAATCCAACTTGATTTGTATATATAGTGAGGTTTAAAGACACCTTATATATATATATATATATATAGAGAGAGAGAGAGAGAGAATGGCTAATATACAAAATTTTGTTCCTGGACTCAGGAACAAACGGTTCGGTTTTCCGATTTTCAAAGTCCAAACAGTTGATCCAAACCGTTAGATATTTATCTATATTAAAATGTGCTTGGAGACCAAATTTTACATTTTTTAGAATTTTTTTTACTATTTATTAAGCTGGTTTGAAAACCGTTATTTTTCAATGGTGCATAAGTTTAATAAAATCAGCAGTTTTCAAATTAGCTTAATAAATAGTAAACAAATTCTAAAAAATGTAAAATTTGGTCTCCAAGCACATTTTATATAAATTGAATATCTAATGGTTTGGATTGATTCTTTGGACTTTGAAAATCGGAGAACCGAACCGTTTGTTCCTGAGTCCTGGAACAAACATTTGTATATTAGCCATTCTCTCTCTCTATATATATATGCGCATAGTTTATTCGTAATGATTTATTTTTGCACCTAGATAATTAAACAATAATTTTGCAAAAGAAATAATTGTATTTCCAAAATTATTGTAGATATGGGATTTCTAAATAATAGCAAGTAAAAAGTTAGATATTGGAATTCTAAAATATTATATGTATGTACATACATCTGATTGCATGGTACATAGGAATTATAGTACACGTAACTTTGCTTGGCTGCCTAATATATTTTGTTTTGTGAAAGGTTGAATGATATATATATATATCTAACTATAGAATTGTTTTAATATGTCTAGATTATTCTAACATTTAAAAAAAAATTGTGAACTTATTGTTGGTCATGCATATATAAACTTCGTAAACACTATTAAATTAGATCAAACTCTTTTATAAATTGCTTATTAAGTGACCTAAAAGTTATTTGCATGTAAATGTATAATTCTTTTAATTCTTTTAGATTACAGATTTTGTGTTTTTAAATGAACGATAAATTTCAACATATGAAGGCATGCAATTTGAAGAAATCTCCACGATGACGCTCAGATGAATTATGGGGAGTATTCACAATACATTCGGGTCCAGATCCCCTAAACTAACTCAACTTTTGGGTTTTTGGATCGGGACCGTCCGATTCTATTATGTCGATTGAGATAGTTTTGAGATTCGAATCTGTCATCGGGATGTGTGCGCTTCACTTCGGAATGGATGGTCTCGGATCTGAATCGGATGGTGCCGATTTAAAACCCAAAATTTGAGTTACTTCACTGGATCCGAATTCAATACATTCCCTAGTCTGTAAACCAAATCATAGATCTTCTTATGCATTGAAATATATCTTTTTAGACGAAATTCGAGTTGCTACAGCTACTACGTTTGTTGGGGGCATAAAGGCTTTCTTGCATCAATATAAGTGGTAATACCTAGAACATCTAACATGCTCCAACGTGCCCTATGGCTGCATTAGAACATGACATCTATTTTCATCAAATAAAGAAAATAATGAAAGAAAAGTCAGTTGATCAGTAAAATATTCCTTTATTTTTGTTTTAGCAAGACAATGAAAGAAAATAGATAGAAAGTCTTAATAATGAAACTTATAATGTAAGGTATATTTTCTAAGATTTGTGTATTCTGAAATTTCAACGTATTATGAAATTTACTTGGCATAATTAAGATTGTTTTATAGAAATTATTATTACATAACTTAAATTATACTGTATTAGATATAATTTTTTTGAAGCAAATCCCATGAACAATTCTAGTTTTATATAGTTTAATTTAAACAAAAATACTAACTTTTTTATTATAGTTTAGGCTAATTTGATTGAATGATTATATAAAATAATTTATGTTTTGTTAACTAATTAAATTCTTTAAGCACTACTTCCGACATATTTTTTTTCTAATTTTTCTTCATGGATGTCCTCAAAGTACTATTTTTTTTTTAATGCTGATAACAGTACCCGCACTCCAATTCCAGCAAAATCTACACACCATAACTATCATAACTACCTGGGGGACCGCAAAACTCCAGTACTTATTTCATTTTCAAATTAATAATACCTATCCATGAAAATATTTATACCTATGAGATGAACGATTTTTACGTAAATAATTGTCTCTCCAACAAAATCTCCCAAATGTACCCGCACCATAAATATCTATAGAGGACCGCTCAAACTACATGAGGGGGACCATACAAATTTTTAAAGGTGTTTTTTTTTCTCCGTTCAATCTCGTCTATATTTCTGACAATCTGTGATGAATTTTGCGAATCTAAAACCACGAACGTCTTATACTCAATTAGATCCATGATGACGTACTTTCGGGCTAGTCATGACGCAAATATTTATACCTCATCGTGCAAATTTTTTACCTATACATTCAAGTATTTTTTACATATGACACCGGATGACGTATGAATATCAACTTATCAAGTATTGCAAGTATTTATTCCTATGCACTGAAAAATTTATACCAATGAGATATAGTATTTTTGTTAGAGGAAGGTTGATGCGGGGACGGTTGGAGAAGGTTGATGTGGGGATACGGGGTCTCCACTACTTCACTAGAGGATGGTTGACGTTGAGATGATTGGGGACTAGAAAAGTGATGATAATAAAAAGTTACGGATCATAGTATTAATATCTTGTTTTTCAAGTATTAATATATTATCTTCCAAGTATTTATAGCTATAAAAGTTTCCGCGGGGACAAGTGCGGAGACTGGAAAAGGGGACCATATAATTAATGAGACCATAGTGCATTATTTCTCTAATATTGATGTGGGAATTTTGAAAGTACAGGAGTGTGGAGACTCTAATAATTTTTTTTTTTTGATAAAGTCTTACCTTCGAAACATTAATTATTGAGATAACAAGTTATAAGGTTTCTCACTTGCAATAAATTATTGCTACAAGATCCATTATGAACGTCTCACTTTTGAAAATACTTCGAAGGTTCAATTTTTCTTTTATAATTTTTGATTGATAAATGGTCAATGATGATTTTTTGAGACCTAAATTCTATTTTCAAGAAATCACAAAAATTATGTTTACAATATATTAGCAATTAAAATTTGTTGTTGTAACTCGTTACGTTTTTATTTGTAACTATAATTTTATTGTAAAAATGACGGGATAATGTATATATTATTGCAATCACATATATAGCTATATTATAGCCATACACAACTAAAATATGATGATAATAGTATCTAGTATTCTATAGCGAAATTCATATATAGTTAAATGATTAATACGTCAAAACTTAAAAGGAAGAAGATTACTACTTCCTCATTAAAACCTCTGCTATCTAGTTCCTATTCTTCTTTGATGGCAAGTTCTATCGGTGTACTGTTCCGAGACAGATTGTGAAGTGATGAAGGTAATTTTGACAATCTTGTCAAATTCTCAAGCAAGTTCCATATATATCAAATCCTCACTATCTGTGAAGGTAAAAGTGTACGTCTTTTGTTAACAGTATCTTCTCGAATACTCATGTTGTTCGGAAATATGAACTCGAACGATCTATATTGGTATTTTGACGGCATCTTCGTGGATAGCTATACGTTCAAAAATAACAATTTATATTGGTGTACCTTCAGTAATTAATAGTTATTTATTATACTTGCGTATAGTGATATATTTTTATAGTATGAGCAGTTGAGTGCAGATCATGTGATATGAACTCGAACGAATCAACTTAATAAAACAAATAAAGTTAGTAGACATGGAGATCTGCCATTAAATACAAATAAGCAGCTGGCAGTGCGCTGCATGTGAAGTGTGAACTAAGTACTACATATAATAAATAATGATCAACTGGAGCCTCATTGTCTGGCGTGCATCGCGCATGCTGCATGACACATGGATATGGCATGATTCGTAAGAGTACTTTTTTAAATTTAATATATGCTGCAGCGGCCAGAGCTTTTTATAGTACTTTTTACGAAGTATGATTTTTTACGAAGTATGCTTTTTACGAAGTATGCTTTTTTAGAGTACTTTTTATAGTACTTTTTATGCTTTTTAAGAGTACTTTTTTTTTTGGAATCGACTAACAGTCCCCCCCATTCTGTCCCCTAAACGTTCCCTAACTAACTGCTGTGTAAAGTACAATGGGGACCACTAACTACATTAACAACTTAGGGGACCACTAACTGCTGTGTAAAGTATGGATACTTATGCTTGCAAGTATTACCATATAATATATTAAGTATTCATACCTAAGACATCAAATATTAAAAACAAAAAACTGGACATCAACTTTCTTTTCTCTCTAATTACATACTTATCTTTTACACGTTTTTGAAGTGGGTTTTTTTTTCTCCGTTTAATCTCGTCAATATTTCTGACGACCTGTGAGGAATTTTTCAAATCTAAAATTACGGACATCTTCTATGTAATTTTCTCTTTCAAATGAGATCCATGATGAAGTACTTTTGGATTCTTTGTCGTTCAAGTATTCATAACTCGGTGTGCAAGTATTCATAACTTGTCAAGTATTTATCTCTAATATGTCAAGTATTCATACTTACTCAGTAAAGTGCGAATATTTATGTTGTCAAGTGTCAGCGCTGTAATTATTGTAAACGTTCATTTTTAAAATATCAAGTATTTATACTTACGCACTGAAGTGTGAATTTTTATGTTGTAAAATATTCTTGAAAAACCTGTAAGTGTGCTCCGTGCATTGACTACTTGGGGGAACCACCACCGCACAATCATCAGTATGGTAGTTTTAGTAAAAATATTAATATCTAAAATATTAAGTATTCATACTTACGCATTGAAATGTGAATTGTTATGGGGTAAAATAGATTAAATCAGTAAATCAGTTAAAATATTTGGTGCTTGAATGTATTGATAAGTATTGAAGAAAATATTCATATTTATAACTGAAGTATGAATTGTTTACATATGACACTTGTATTTCTAAAATAATATAACATATCAAGTATTCATACCTAAGATATCAAATATTTCTAAAATAATATTAATATCTAAAATTTTAAGTATTCATACTTACGCATTGAAATGTAAAGTGTGAATTCTTATATGGTAAAGTAACTTAAATCAATAATTTGTTTGGTGCTTGAATATATTGATAGGTACCGAGAAAAATATTCATACCTATAACTAATTTGTTTGAAGATTGATGGTATTAACATGTAATCTTGGAAGTATTCATACCTATAAGTTGATATAGGAATATTTATATTATAAAATATTTTATAAAGTAATACTAATAGTTAACAAATTAAAATTTTATACAAATACTAATATTATCAAGTTCATAAAATTGAAAATAATATAAAGCCAGAGAACTATATCAACATGTAAAAATATTTAATTTTTACATGCTGTCATAAAGAGGTCCCTATCCAGGGACTGTTTTTTAAACAAATTTATTTTCTGTCACAGTTCAGTCCCTGAACCCTGTCAGACCTGAAATTTTACACCATAGACCCTGTTATTTATCAAAATTAACACAGAGGTGTACAAAATACTGAAATTTTATAGAAGAGACCCTGGAATGCCATCAATTTTGTAGCAGAATTAGTCTCCCAGTTCTTCATACCAGCCATCAATTTTATACCAGAATCAGTTCGTACTAATCCAGTATGAGGAGCAAAGTTCAATGCCAGCGAATACCAGTAAAAACCATAAACTTGAAAAACTGGAACTCCAATCTGCTTCATATTTGCTTTTGTTGCTTCTTCAAGATCTGCATACCATAAATTAAAGTTTTAGGGGATGAAATGGAACAAAGCGGAAGGAGGGCAATCATCTCCTGGTACTGCATCAGATATACAAAAATCAACAAAAAACAACAAATAGAATACGAATGAAGATCAATAGTCAGAAATAAGTTCAACTTAATTTCAATTAAACCTAGTCCATCCCTCAAAGAAGCTAAATTGTGCTTAACGAGTTCTGCAAACATTATACCGACCGAATTCAAGAGAAACTAATTAAATATGGAGATCCCTCCTTAAAACAACCCCCGTGTCAGATAATAGATCGGTATGCATTTGAATCAATCAAGTACGATCTGATGCACAAAGATTGTTAGAAATACAATGGAGATCTCCAATGTTATTAATAAATTGTGATAGTTTCTTTAGATTCTGACATTTCTCCAATGATGTTGACAGAGAATTGTTCTCTTTGTTGAGAAACGCTCATTACCTTGATTAAATATAACATAGGGTTAATATGCTTTCTTAGTTTTCTGTATAAACTCACTACTGTAATCAGATCGACACAGTGAAATGAAATACTAACTTCATCTTATCTCTTTCTTCTTCTCTCTTAGATTTACCAAAGTTAATTTAAAAGACTAACCGTGAGGGCCTTCTTCATGGCGATCAGAGCATTGGCAGCCGCCATCACGACCACATAGGAGCATGCTGGTGGCCTCAGGCTAGATATTGTACTTCCACTTGTAAGATCTGTTGATTTCTACCTCCAGATTCGGATAGGGGAGGAAAGAGGGAAACCGCAAGGGGGAAGGTAGACGGAGGCGACCGATGCATCTGACTTTAGCCTTATCGCCTGATCGCCTGATCGGACGCGGAGGAGGAAGAACTTTGATCGGTCAGGAGGCGAGAGAGGAGGCGAGAGAGTGACTTTGAATGTTCGTTAGAAATTTGAGTTTGTTAGAAAGTGAACTAGAGGGTTCGTAGATAGTTTGAAGATAAGATTACGGTTAGACGGTTAGGGGGACGTTTAGGAGACCAGATAGAGGGGGATGAAATCTTTACTCTTTTTTTTTAAAGTACTTTTTTACGAAGTATGCTCTTTAAGACGGGATGTTCAATGTATTCAAAAGATTCGCTAACATAATTGAAAAATTAATTGAAAAAATAAAATTTTAAAATAAGATAATATATAGATGAGAATTATGTGGAAAGATTAAGAAATATTTACAACTTAATTTGATGTTTGCGGTTTTACAAAATCGGAATTCATTATGGCGAGAAAAAGAATTCACATATATATCACTACAACAAAACTGGTCTTCAGCGACCGGCATCAGCGACCGGTTTAGTCGCCGGTCGCTGAAGACCTCCTCTCAGGCAATAAGAAAAAGAAATAAATTGTTTTTTGGCGCCGGTCGCTGAAGGGTCTCAAGTAAAAAACCCACGATAATATCCTTTTCTCTCTGTCTCCTCTCCCGCCGTTTAGGTTAGCCCAAAAAAAAAAACGAGCGGGAAACCGCGGCTCCCGAAGCAGCGTCGCCCGAACTCCCGCTGGAAGACCCCGACGCTGATCCTCGACCCCGACACCGCTCTCTGACCCCGACCCCGCCCTCACTTGTGGTAATTTCTCCTCTCTCTCTCTCTCGTTAGAAAATCCACTGAAACCAGGTGTGCGTTGGATCGAGAAAGTAGCAAAGCCGCATTTGGCCTGGCGATTGGCGAATTGCATTTTTAAATGAAGGTATCAATTAACTGATGATGTATGAATTTAGAAATAGAAAATAAAATTTGTGGTGGTATTTCGCTTGATTCTGAATTCTGGTTAGCTACTTGGCTCCATAGATAATAGATTGGTGTCAGTAATGATTGGAAATGTGATTGGCTATTGAAGGACCTTTAATTTTATCTTGGCGCATTTGGCACTGCCACTGCATTTATATAAATTTAATAGTTTGTGGATATGCAATTGGGCTTAAAAGTTGTCTTCAAACCGGAAGCAAATTAAACTCCAGAAAAGAATTGTGCTCAATTGAAGTATATATTGTGAGTTGAGAAACTGTACTGTTTGCTACTAGTTGATCGAAAAAAGGATAAGCATTTTAACAGTGCATATTACAAGTGCACAAGTGTGTTTTCTCTCTCTTGTGCTCTTTGCTTGCTTGTCCTAAATCAGATTGTGATTATTGAACTGTTTTCTCTATTTCATTCAAAAAACAGTTTTCTCTATTTGCTTGCTAATTTGACTTAGACGGCCGTGAGGCGAGGAAATACCTTGGTGCTGACCGTTCTCTTGCCTTTGTGATTCCTCCTTTCGGGTAATTAAAGCACACCCTTTATTTGATTTTTGGTGAAAATATGTTTCGATTTGGGGAAAATTTGATCGTCTCACACGAGTTGTTGATTTTCTTGGTGAGACGGTGACATTGGGTTGTGCGGTTGTGGTACCACTGGTACCACTGTTTGTGCCTCTCTTGTCCTGACCTGTTTGTGATACCACTGGTACACCAGTACCAGCATTGGTGCCTATACTGGTATTACACGAGTGTGGTATTACACCAACATGTGCCTACACTGGTACACCACTGCTTCTGTTGTTTAGGGAAAATAGTGTGAATAAAATGCAATTCGCCAAGGCACGAGAAATATTTCTTGTTGCCTAACCATGATTTATCTTAGACTTTAAACAGTACCGGCCACAATATAGTTTGCTTGAGGAGATCTGAGCCTTATGCACTACTTTACTGTCTTATCTTAATAGCACTGTACCTTTCACTAGTGCTGGTTTTTCTGATGCGCGGGCTTCCTTGTCTCTGTTACCTGCTGGTTTCAGGTACCGCACCATTACTAGGTAATTAAGGGTGCATGATTTAATCTCAGTTTCTTTCTTTTATTTGCTAATTACATAATATAGTTGAAATTAATTTGAGTTCAATCAAGAAATTGAAGCTAACCGAGACTAATTTTGATTCATGCTTGGGTTGGGGTAAAATAGAAGCTTAGGAAGGGTTGTACCAATAAAGAGGGGCTTGTACCAGTAAATTAATGGTCAAGATATCAAGATACATTTGGTATTTATTTGGAATTGTCCTGTAATTATATCCATCCATGATCCATGTGTACATATCTGGCATGATTCTTTTCCTTATTTTTATGTTTTTTTTTTTTTTCTAAATTTAACACCATTGATTCAGGTTAAGCACAGGGGCTTTATCCAGATTGATTATTTCAGATGATTCTCTTCGTTCGGCTGTAAATGAAATAAGGACCTTAAAGGTAATTCTTCAAAGAAATTTGGGAACTTTTTTTTTTGACATAAAAGCAACTCACATCCATCTCAAAAAAACACCTCTTGGCAAGTATTTGCCCCAATATATTTTTTTAGAATTGTTATAGCATGTGCTTTTTCGTTTCTGTGTGCTGGATAGCTGATGCCTTTCTATTTTTCTGTAAAATTATTATGGTGCTACAAGCAATAATATGAATGTAAAAATTTTTAACTTGAGCACCATACTACCTAGTACCGATTATTATCAACATAATGTGTACAATTTGTAGGGGTTGAAGCCTTTGAGATGATGATGCTGTTATGTATGTGGGCCTGATTCTAGGAGTATGCGGGGGGTGGCAGGGGGGCGGTAGCCCCCTGCGAGCGGTGTCTGAGGTTACGAAGCACCGCTCTGTTCAGTCCGGAGAAAATTATTTCTGAGAAGTCAATTGCATGAAAATCCTTTTACCGACGGCCCAGATCTGTGTGCTCTCATGATTTTGATTCTTTCTCAATTTTCTTTCTTTCTTTGTTGTGTGATTGCTCTCTGGTACTCATCTCCTCTCAACAAATGCTATGCTTGTAGTTTGTATATGTATGATGACATTTCATATATTAAGACATTATACTTTTAGTTTGTATATGTATGATGACATTAACATATTTTAATGAAAAAGAGGAGAGCATTAGATGTGTTCAATCATTCACAAATAATAAACTTTAATGAATTATGTTTTCATTGCTTGGTACGTTTCGTACCAATTGGGAAAAAGAAAAATAACAAAAAAAAGCACAAAAAAAAAAACAACATTCTGCTACCGATTTTGGACCATTAGAGACCGGCCGATCGGTCTCTGATGATCTTACGCCACGTCAGCACGCAGCATCAGCGACAGAACCAATCGGTCGCTAAAGGTGTCATCAGCGACCGGTGACGTCAGCGAGGTGGTCATCAGCGACGAAGCATCTGCCTCCGAGTCATCTGCTACCGATTTCGGTCTTCAGCGACCGGTGAACCCATCAGCGACCAGCGAAATAACCTTCAGCGACCGATTTGGCCGGTCGCTGATGGGTGTGAATGCTGTAGTGTATATAATTACCCTTTAACATATTGGAATTTCACAATCCTGTCATATATATATATATATATATATATATATATATATATATATATATATATTTTGCCAATCCTCCTATGACATGTGAGCTATCCATGCCTCAAAACTACCACATGATAATTACCACGATCATGACAAATTGGGTATCCGCACCTCATGACAACCGATCGAGTACTTCTGGATATAATTTAGACAAATTAGGTATCGTTTATGTTGGCTCAAATCAATTTCTGATAATAAAAAATTAATGGTTTGGCAGGACATTTTCCTTCGGCTATGCTAAAATTAAAACTTGCTTTTGTTAGATTTCTAGACAAGTTGTCATCACTGGCTGTCTTTCGGTCTGATCCGGATCTCAAAATTCAATCTCCCTTTAATACGAGAAATTTGATTTGACGAATTCTCAATTTCTTTGATTGGCCGGGTAGCACGTAGCCAGCAACAGAAAACGAATTCGTTTGACATATGTGATCAGAAAACACGAGAGCCTATCAGGATTTATGTTGGTTGGAACTGTGTATTGTATCAGAGAGATGGTACCAGTAAACATTGTTGTGATTTCATTAATAAGAAATCGGTGGGCTAGATCATGCACACTCTACAATATATCTCAACTCAGTATTTTTATTATTATTATTTGGTAATGAGCCCATTATGAATAAATAAGACAATATGCAAGAACCCTGGTTTTTAATTTTAATGAATATTGGGCCCCGGAGAAAAGCCCATTAGGCCCACGCCATTTTATTATTGAAACAGTGTGATGATTAAGCAGCGCTCACTAATTGTTAGTAAAAACTTAATTTTTAATTGATCCATGAAACCGTGTATGATCCATGAAACACCATTTGGCCCAACAAATTGACAACAGCTAATTATGTTACTCCCAAATAATTTTATTCTTTGTAATTTAGTACAATAACAAAAACACCCGCTCGTCAAAATTTGACCAAGAAAATTTGGCCCAAGCATCGTTTGTTTTTTATTGCAAAAAAAAAAACCGATATTTATTTGCGTTTTGGACCCAGAACTTCAGCAAAATGCGAACTTCATGCAGCAGGATTCCGTGTAAAGTGAAACACACCCAATCTCAAACATTTAATTACATTTTGGTGGAGGTAGATGTTGCCTATATATATAACAAGCATTAATTATATAAACCCGTAATTAGTTACTAGAATTCTACAATATCTCATAGCTTTTATCATAAAAAATCTTATAACATATAAGAAGCCTCTTGTTGCTCGGATAAAATGAAAAGAATTTTATGGGAAGGATTTATTTGCAAAATAAAAAAGACGGTTAGTTTTAGAGTTACCATTTTGATTATAATAGGACCTTAAATCTAGATATAATCTCGATCTACATGAAACACTGCATATATGCACATCCAATATTTTTTTTAGTTCATTTTACGAAAGAATCAAGACCTAAATTTTATGGACTGAAGTTTAATTACCAAATCAATTTAGAGTGTTATTAATTTTAGGCCTCTTGATGTTGTAAACTACAAACTAAAAGAACTGTTTTTTTTTTTCCTGCTCAGGCATCGTTAATGAAGGGTAACTTGGTGTGAAAATTGAGGGTAAATATTTTAACAGAGCATTTTTAGCTTCATGCAGCGCACGAATCATATGCACCGTGTGATGATTAAGCAGCGCTCACTAATTGTTAGTCAAAACTTAATTTTTAATTTGCTACTATGATCCATGAAACACCATTTGGCCCAAGCAAATTGACAACAACTAATTTCTTTACTCCCAAATAAATTTATTCGTTCTAATTTAGTACAATAAGCGAATCGAAACACCCGCTCGTCAAAATTTGACCAAGAAAATTTGGCCCAAGCATCGTTTGTTTTTTATTGCAAAAAAAAAAAAAACCGATAATTATTTTGCGTTTTGGACCCAGAACTTCAGCAAAATGCGAACTTCATGCAGCAGGATTCAGTGTAAAGTGAAGCACACCCAATCTCAAACATTTAATTACATTTTGGTGGAGGTAGATGTTGCCTATTTATATAACAAGCATTAATTATATGAATCCGTAATTAGTTACTAGAATTCTACAATATCTCATAGCTTTTATCATAAAAAGGCTTATAAGAAGCCACTTGTTGCTGGTGCTAAAATGAAAAGAATTTTATGTGAAGGATTTATAAGCAAAATAAAAAAGACGGTTAGTTTTAGAGTTACCATTTTGTTTTTAATAGGACCTTTAACTATAAATAATTTTGAAGCCCAAACAACAAATCTAGATATAATCTCGATCTACATGAAACACTGCATGCACATGCAATATTTTTTTTTTAATTCATTTTACGAATAAAGAATCAAGACCTAAATTTTATGGACTGAAGTTTAATTACCAAATCAGTTTAGAGTGTTATTATTTTTAGGCCTCTTGATGTTGTAAACTACAAACTAAAAGAACTGTTTTTTTTTTTCCTGCTCAGGCATCGTTAATGAAGGGCAACTTGCTGTGAAAATTGAGGGTAAATTTTTAACAGAGGAGTTTTAGCTTCATGCAGCGCACGAACCATATGCACCTTTGTTTTGATTCTATTGTCCGTGCGCTGCATGAAGCCAAATCTACTCTGCTAAAATATGTACCCAAAATTGAGCATGACCTTGACCTCATATTATAGCAACTCAAATCAACTAAATTAAATCCATCAACCATAATTACAAGGCAATTTACAAGAACAATTCAGGATACCTCAAGTCTTTGGAAATCCAAAATAATGCACAGTAACGAACAAGCGCGGGTCCACACAATACACCGGCAGCACGAATTCCGATGCAGCCCAACCTCTGATTAGTGCCTCATTATCAAGTACACGTAGATAATTTCTGAACCATACTATCACCCGCCATGCCCATTCCCATTGCCATTTCTCTTCAAATCGGGGTTCTGATACCTCTGAAACGCCTCCTCTGACGCAACTCAGACCTCTTGGGGGGTAATTCCGGGTACCATGTAGTATTTCCTGGAAGAACTACTGGGTCGACTACTCATGGTCGACTAGGTATTGAAGGAATTGAATTGAGTTTGTTTGGGGGAGAGAAAGAGAGATTGTGAAAGGGAGAGAGGGAGCAGACGTGGCATTGCTGTTTTGTTTATCTTTAGAAATTTTTGAGGGAAGAGAGAGAAAGTTGTCATCTTTGGAAAAGGAGGGAAGTGCCCAGAGTAGTGCCACCTGGCACTTTCTAGACCAATGGCAATGGAGCATCAAATCTGATGCGCTTTGACCTTTGACTGTTTTAAATTTTGGATTCTTCAACGAGTGAGGGCTGTGAGGCGAATTCATATCATAAAGTAACATGATAATTTTGTTTACATCTGCACCGTTAAATAGAATCCGCACGAACATTAAAGGAGCTTTTTGTATTTTAATTATGGTTGCATTAGTTCAGATTATGCATATCGCAGATTGCCAGATTGGTCTATACTATGAATTGATAGCTACATTTTCAAAATTTTAATATTTAATCTGAATCGATAAAATGTTAAAAAATTCACGTGAAGACTATATTTTTTATTTCTTAGATAAGTGAAAATCACTTTTTACAAAATAGTAATAAAAATTCTAAAAAATATAAAATTTGAAAATCATGTTTCACGATTTAAATTTAATCTTTAAATATATTTTCATACGAAAATCATGTTCCACGATTTAAATTAATTGTTTTGAATACTAATCATATACATAATACCGTAATCTCACTCCGACTAAATTATAACAGATAAACCCTCTTATAAAATACTTTGTTATTTTGCAAAAATAACTCATTTGTGTCCCAACAAATAAAATAGTACCTTCTTGCCATTAAAAAGTAGAAGGTACGTACGGCTCAAGCTCTTATTGTTTGGAATCCAAAATTTGAAATTTTCTAATGGTATTTACATTTAAATATACTGATATTATTCTTATAGGACCACCCTATATATATAGAGAGAGAGATGGGCTATTGTGCTTCGCGAAGTAAATGGGGGTTTACTTCGGGTCATATTTTCATTTTTGAAAATCCAAACAACCGATCCGAACCGTTCAACATGTTCTAAATATTGAAATGTGCTTTGAGACTAAATTTTACATTTTTTGGAATTTGTTTACTATTTATTAAGCCACTTTGAAAATCGATAATCCGGTGGTCCAGAAATTTTTACTGTTTTTTACTGTTCACAGTGGATCAGCGATTTTCAAAGTGGCTTAATAAATAGTAAAAAAATTCCAAAAAATAAAATTTATTCTCCAAGCACATTTCAATATTTAGAACATGTTGAACGGTTCGGATTGATTGTTTGAATTTTCAAAATGAAAATATGACCCGAAGTAAACCCCCATTTACTTTGCAAAGCACAATAGCCCATCAATATATATATAATTAGTACATTCTTAAGTAATTTAGCAAATCCACCTGATCGAGGTGTTTTAGTTGACATTGACTGGCATTAAATTTGTGCACGCTCATTTATAAAAAGTATATAAATATTATTATGAAATGCATGAGCGCATGAAGCATATAGTGCGTTTTAAGTCATATTTTAATTACAAACAAAGTCTTTGGTCTTGTTCGGTCACATGATCATCTTTTGCTATCTTTGTTAGTTTATGGAGTGAATATTGGTATATGCCTTTTCTTTGGTTCGCATCTAAAATACACCTAATTAGTTAGGTTTTACTCATCCATTTAATTGTCTGGCAATATTTTATATTATAAGAAAGAACAAAAAGGCACCGCCGAGTCCGCACCCAACAAAGTCGATCAGCACTAGCTACTTTATAATAAATAATATAATATATATCGCTCTTGTAATATATATATATATATATATATATATATATATATATGTTCAAGAATCAAGAGATTGGTTCAACATGCACAGAGAGATATATAGATAGGAAGAGGAAGTATAGAAATATAGAATGAGAGAGAGATCAGTGGATGAACTGAGGATGAATTGGTACTGCCTTGACATGACTTTGGTACCATTAGGGTTTCTTATGTCCGTGTCATACCATCTCTGGTTGTGGCACAAGGTCAAAACCCAACCACACCAGACATATGTGGGTTTGCAATTTAACTTACAACGATCTTGGGTCTTAACCATAGTCAAGGTACCTCATCTTTGCATCAACTCTTTAAATTTAATATATACTTTTGTTTTTTTTCACATTGATATAATGTATATAATGAATTAGGACAACAACAAGAAAGACATGTTAGCAGTGCAATCACTGAGGAATGCACTAATGGGATCCATACTAATGGCCTCGACTTCAGTCGTTCTCTCAACTGGCCTCGCCGCATTGCTCAGTAGCACATACACTATAAAGAAGCCTCTTAACACCACAATTTACGGATCACGTGACGAGCACGTGATGGCCATAAAATACTTGTCGCTTCTCACCATCTTTTTCTCTTTGCTTTCTTGTGCTACTCTCTCTCCATAAGGTTCTTCGGACAGTTTGGTTTTCTCGTCAATGTTCCTCGAGGAAATGACGATAATAACCCCGTGACGGTTGAGTATGTTTGTGGGCTTTTGGGAAAAGGATTTGGTCTGAATACTATTGGAAATAGACTGTTTTTTGTTGCCATGCCACTTTTGTTCTGGATTGTGGGTCCCGTTTTGGTGTTCTTGTGCTATGTTTTCATGATGGTCATATTGTATAATGTTGATGTGGTCACAGATAGTAATGGGAAAACTAGGGCTAGAGGAGAGTTCATGGAGAAAAATTGCTTCACAGGTGCTGTGTGATTAATTATTATATTTGCAATTTTTCTTTTACAATTTCTTGCAATTTGAGCAAATTAATTTAAGACAGGTCTGGAATTTTTTTCTTTTCTTTTTCTGAGGGTATGAATAAAAATTTCGGCCAAATTTTCATCTGGGGTCTACTCTGTGGGACCCACATTGTAAATATAATACACTATTCTATTATAAACTTGCACATAAACAAGAAAGTGCTCAAATTCTTGTCGTTCATAATAAAAACAATTACAGAAACGTAATTAGTTGTATATATTTATGTCACAAAATGTATTCAATAATTCAATTACATTATCATAATTGAATTATTTTAACAGAGCAGTTTAACATAATTGTTTTAACAGAGCAGTTTTTTGCTTCATGCAGCGCACAAACCATATGCACCTCTGTTTTGATTCTATAGTCTGTGCGCTGCCTGAAGCCAAAACTGCTCTGTTAAAATCTTTACCAAAATATGAGCATTAACTTGACCTCATATTATAGAAACTCAAATCAACTAAATTATCATAATTAAATCCATAAGCCGTAATTACAGGATACCTCCAGTTTTTGTGAATCCAAAATAATGTGTGGTACCGAACAATCACGGGTCCACACAATATACCGGCAGCACGAATTCCGATGCAGCCCAACCTGTGATGAGTGCCTCATTATCAAGTACACGTAGATAATTTCTGAACCATACTATCACCACCCCATTACCATTTCTCTTCAAATTGGGGTTCTCATACCGCTTAAACACCTCCTCTCTGACGCAATTGAGACCTCCTCGGGGGTAATTCCGGGTACCATGTAGTATTTCCGGGAAGAAATACTGGGTAGACTACTCATGGTTAGACTTAGACAGGGCTTGAATTGGAACTGGAATTTGGTCTTTAGAAAAGAGAGATTTTGAAAGAGAGAGAGAGAAGGTACAGGGAGTAGGCGTGGCATTGCCGTTTATCATTATAAATTTTTGAAGGAAGAGAGAGAAATTAAGTTGTCATTAATTGTTGGAAAAGGAGGGAAGAGCTGAGAGTGGTGCCACGTGTGCACAAAATGGTGTGATACGTGGCACTTTCTAGACCAATGGAGCATGAAGTCTGGACCGTTAGATCAGAATCCGCACTGATATTAAAGATCGGACGGTAATTAAGGATCTAAACAGATATATTTTGTTCTCATAAGATATGGATTCCGAGTAAGGCTGTGGGCCTGTGGTGCTGTACATAGCGCAGATTAGTCCCCACTATGAATTGATATCTCTGCTTTTAAAATTTAAATATTCAATCTGAATTGCTAAACATGTTAAAAAAATTACTTGAAGACTATATATATTTTACATTTTTTAGAATTTTTTATTTTTTAGATGAATAGAAAATCACTACTTTTGAATGATTTCTAATCTTTAGATCAAGTGATATTCTACCTATCTAAAAAAATAGTAAAATTCTAAAAAATTTAAAAGTTGGACAAATATATTTTTATATTGAAATCATGTTAAACGGTTTAGATCAATTGTTTGAACTTTAGAAATAAAAATATGAATCTATAGTATGAACCAATATGCAATATGCATGCATAGTAACAGATAAATCCCTCTTGCAAAAATAACTCATTTGGGTCCCAACAAATTTAAATTTTGTAACACTCTCATGTTATACTTGTAAAGAAATAAAATAGTAATTGAGTTCTTATTGTTTTGAATCCAAAATTTCAAATTTGCTATTGGTATTTACATTTAAATATTCTGATTATTCTGATAGGACCTCCCTGTATATAAACAAATTTAAGTTCGTCTTTATTTATATGCATCAAAATTGATACTCCATAAAAGTAATTGAGTTTCAATACCTCTAAATTATGTCAGGTAATCAATCATTTATTATTATCAAATTTAACAATATGACTAAAAATTATATATAATTTTAATAAGAATTATTCACAATGTGTAGCCAGTACGGGTATACCAAATTTAATGTCCAAAATAATATTATTTTATTAAGTAATCATCTATAAAATTTTCGATATATTTTTAAAGTTGCATTTTTAGCTGTTGTATTTCATTCAATTTCAAAATTAAAATTTTTCTCCAATACGATTTTTACGACGAAATTCTAAAATAAATCCTAGTTCAAAATATAGTACGAAATGCAAAATGAGAAGTGGATTTTATGTTTATTCTTGTTATTTCCTTGAGATTTTAAAAATCTTATTTGTTTTCTCAATTTCATTCTGAAAATGATATAATTAATAACAAAAATATAAAAAGCAATTCATAATAATAGGCATAATTCCAGATAAACCATATCCGAGCAACTTTTTAAAGATAATTAAGAAATACTTGTTTGACCAAGACTACAATTAGATACCTTGAAAGGTTCTCCAATATTATTTTAACGGATTTTGTTGGTCCAGTAAAAAGAAGGAGAAAGGACCGAGAAAAAGGGAATAAAAATATGCAATCGAGATTTCAGATTCAATTTCAACAAATACATCACAGTAAATTAATTATACAAAGCACACATACAACAAAAGAAAAATAAGAGAAGACAATTAATGACAAATACTAAATAGGAAGACTAAAATATTCACCAGAGTTCGCAGCTTAAAACAATTGAAGGGACATGTTGGCATAAATTGCGGACCAAATCAGCCTTGGAATCATCCACTTCTAACCACCTCAATTTTTGAAGGTTGGTAAGGTATTGTAGCCCTCGAGGCACACCCAATTCACCACATCTCCAAATCTTGAGTTCTTTAAGAATGGGCATTGCACCCTCCTCTATCTCCCATTCCTCCATTGATAACCACAACAACAAAGTAGGCACTTTTTGCGAGAGAAAAAGGGCAATGATGACGGTACTCCCTCGCGAAAAGTACCGTCGCAAATAGATAAAGCACGTTTATGACGGTACTCCGTCGCAAAAAGTCACTTTTTATCCTCGCAAAAAGTCTTTGATTCTTGTTGTGAACAAACGAAGGTACAAAACTTCCAACTGGCTAAAGCTTCCGGAGGAGCAGGTGGTTTTTTGACTTTCGAATGCTCCACAAAGGATGAGAACCTTAAGGCAGCGTAGCTTCTCCAATACTGGCATTATATCCTGCTGGAACTCGTAACCCACAATAGAGAGATAAATGACGTGACAGGGGAGCATATCCTCATGAAGCAGCTGGGTCCATTTAGTGAAGCTATCGTAATGAAGTGTGAGATCGAGATTGTAAATGGTTGTAAAATGGAAAACCTCTCATGTCAAGTGCGTCCAGTACGCTTTCATCATGACTTATACAGAGATTAGTTAGGTGTTCTAATGTGGACAGAAAAGTGACAGCTAGCTTCGATGTAGGTGATTTGGCATCTAATTGTAATGAACGTAAATTGGGTGTATGAGGTAACTCTATCTCCCATGATTGTTTGGCCCTCACAGCTGCAATAGTTTGCAAATTTGGTAATTGTGCTGATGCTGGGAGTTCTATAGGACTGTGAGAGACATGCCTCAGTGTCTTGATATTCCATGCACTCTTAGGAAACTCAAAGTAGTTGTAATTAATTGTTTCTAACCTTGAGACTTTAAGGGTCTGCAGAAATTTCATTCTGCCTATCACTTTCTCATAGAATTCTTGATCACGGTTGTCGCTTACCCTCCATCCAAGACTCAGATATCTTAACTGAGTCAATCCCACAAACATCCCCAACTCTATTGTGTTCTTCTCCGTGACTCCAATGCTTACCACTTTGAGCAGTCTTTGTTTAGAACAATTCGGCATGCTCCCGTTAAAAAAGCACAAAAGAGTGTGGAGGTTTGGGCTCATTAAAAGTTGATCACAATCTGGATTGTGAATTGCCACACGGCGTGCCTTGCTCAAACTCATTTTATCATTTGGATTTGAATACACCAGGAGAAAGTTTTCCTCCTTGGCTTTTTGGAGAGCAAGATCTCGTAGTAGATCGTGTATGCGTACAGTTTCAATGGAACCATCCTTATCCGATCTTCTATCTACTTGAACCATGCTCCTAGCATAAAATGAGAAAAAATAATTAACTACAATGATTACAGATATCATAAAGAAAATAGTTAGTATTAAAACAATTTAGTTTAATGTTGTATACATATGCTATATCATTTTATGTTGATGTAGCGTGCTAGTTTAATGTTGTATACATAAGCTGGCTTTATTGAAATAAAGAAATAGAAAAAAAAGAAAAAGTACTTTGATTTTTTCATGCATAGCAGGATCTGTATAATTTTTATCACTGATTCTTCTATGCATGAAAAAAGTAAGATACTATTTTTTTCCAATATTTTCTATTGAAAAAATTCTCCAAATCCGCTGCTAGCTATTTACTTTTTCTTTATTTTTTGTCGAATGGTCAGCTTAAACAGAGCCGAAATTTTTATTAATATCCAAAATTAATAAATAATTTCAAATCTACACCCCAGGCAGAGGAATTTCAAAATCTGTCCAAACTGGAGATTAAATTCCCGGTTTCAGGCTGCAAAATCGAAATTTAAAAAAAAAATAGAAAATGTTATAATTTATTTATTTTTTGTATTGAAATATTAGAATTATTTTATATATTTTTTTGAAAATAGATGGAATACTATATAATTTAATTTATTAGAAAGACTGACAAATAACCCGGATCAACATTTTTCACGCCGGATTTTTCGCGGCTGTAAGAAAAATTAAAATATTTTTTTGTGTGTTATTGGAAAAAAATAAAAATGTTTCGAATATAAGTTATTGATCCCGGTTCAAAATTCACTTCTAGATAAATACAGAAAATATTGTGATCCTTCTATTTTAAAAAACTAGAATTTTTAAGTTATTTAAATATTATTTGTCAGAGAAAAAAATTTGTGTCAGAGAAGTCATTATTATATTTTTTGTTTTTTCAACAATAGAAGAATTCAAATATTTTCTATATTTGCCTTGAAGTGACTTTTGAACCGAGATCAATAATTCAGATTCAAAATATTTTTATTTTTTCCAATAACACATAAATAAATATTTTAATTTTTCTTTTTTCTTCAGTTTGGGCATTTTTCAAATTCTTCGGCGTCAGGGTGTGGATTGTAAAATTGTTTAATTATTTTGGATATTAATAAAAATTTCGGCAAACATAGTGTCATCACGGAATTCGCAGCCCCATGCTTCTAAAATATCAATATTTGTTATTACTTATTATATTTCCCAAAATATAATTCTGACACTTAATTTTTAACATAATAAAAATGTCGGCACTTGGACCTACAATTTTCCTTTCTATCATTTTTTTTCAATTAAACAATTTAGTTTAAAGACTATTCAATTAGAACCAGCACGTTACATCAACATGTTGTAAATCATTAAATGAAGATGTAATACCTTTGTACGAGATCCTCTAAGAAGCTCTCCGCAGTTTCTTCCAATGTTCTATTATCTTCTTGTGGTATGAAGCCCTCTGCAATCCACATTCGAAGTAAGGGTATGGCGTAAATATCATAGTCTTCGGGAAATGCGGCAAAGTACATAAAGCACGACTTGAGAGCAAATGGTAGGTCTTCATAGCTGGTGCCTATGATCTTGCTGCAATTTTCTCCTTCGACATGCCAACTCATTGTCCGGAACACGCTACTCCAAACAGCATGGTTGCGTGGCTTCTTTGATAAGAAACCACCTAAAACCACCAATGCGAGAGGCAGCCCACCACACTTGTGGACAAATTGATCTACCATATCAGAAAGATCATCAAATGAACTTTTATTTGAATCATGATTAGGAAAAACTGTTTTTAACAAAAGTTGTCGGCTTAACTCCTCAGTTAAGCACTGGAGCATGTATGGTTCACTTATGGGATCCATGCCCTTAGGAACATCAGCGAACCTAGTGGTTACAAGCACTCTACTCCCATTTTTTTCATCTGGGAATGCTACACCAATTTGAGTCCATAGATCGATTTTCCAGACATCGTCTAGGACTATGAGGTACTTTTTGTCTCTAAGAGATTTGTGAATCTCTCCGAGAATCACTTCTGTTTCATTTGGTTGTTGATCAAGGTTAAGTTGTCGCGCTATCTTCTTCGAAACATCAATTACTTCGAATGTTTCAGAAATAGCTACCCATATGGAAATTCCAAATTGTCTTTTGACATCATTACTGCGAAAATAAAACATTATATTAGACATTAATATAACCAAAATGCGAAGACGGACTTCATAAAAACTTATGAGTGAATATGGAAAAGTGGGTACATTGAAAATTATGATCTAGTTAGGGTTGGGCCATTAGTCTGGGACATATCTATATATATATATATAGTTGCGTGTGCAACAGGGGTCAAAAGGGTTTTCTAGTTTTCTCTTCTATTTTCTTTTGTTCTTATCACGACGTTGCAAAAATCTATTGACGGGACTACTGAAATACTTGACCTTCCCAAATCTAGGTGTTGATCTTGTTGAGCCTTGCGCAATTAATGTCAATAAAACCCACGTAAAAGTGCGAATTCAGATCATATGCATGTATAATCATGTACGCAATTAAAATCAATTTAACAAACTCAATATATTAATGTTAGACTCTTTTTACGCAAACCTCAAAATTATATTAACTTAAAATACACTTAAGAAATAATAATACAATGAACAACACTTGCATTTCCAATTAAACCAAGGCAGGGGCCTAGCCGACTAAAGAATATTATATATATTATCGGGATGAACAAATAATTTTTGCATGATCAATGCCTAACTAATGTACTTCTACCAACTATGAACATTAATTCCTTACGTATAATGGTAACACTACAAATGAAGTTGAGAAAAGAAATTACAAGCTTGAGCACAATTTCAATTTTCAAGTATGAAATGACCCTTGGCCGATAATACTCTTGGTTGTTTATATATTATAATATTTTAATATTTATTATTTATGGATTTTTACTTTGCAGAATGATGTATAACTTGTTTCATAATACGTGAGATTTTGACTATTTCAATTTTGATTTTTGATTTTTTGTATGTTTTATTTTATTTTTACGGTAAAATATTGTTTCGTAAATTATAAAATTGATATAAAATTTGTTGTACATGAAAAGTAGCAAACATTAAAAAGTAAGAAATTATTATTATTTTAGTATTAATTATTCAAAATAGTGTACTACATCTGACAAAATGTCTTTCAAAAAGGATAAATTTATCAATGATATTATGGTCATATTATTATTTAAAATCAAGCATATATTAAGTACAAAATTGAAAATTAAGGAGCCAAGTTGTTACAAGTCAAACGTTTATGAGCCTCGTATCGCTACAATATATAACTTAAATTAGTTTATGAGCCTCGTATGGCTAAAATTTTATGAGCCTCGCATTATCTCATTCTAGAATTATAAAATTAGTTAATGTCTAAGACATATTCCTCACCTAAATATATAACTTAAATTTAATAGAGCCCTTTATCTAAATTCATCATACATTAAGGACTCGAGAAATATTATGACCAAATCTGACCTTTTTCTCATAAAATACAAGTTTTACATTAAGAAAAATATATTAACCATGGTTTCCAATTTAATTATCTTAACTAAAATGTGTAATTTTTATAAACGAAATAAGTGAAAAAAATTTAAAACTGAGAGAAAAGTGAATTTGAATTAAATTGATAGTAATGCCACAATTAAGAAACTAAAAAAGCGCATACCAATTGTACACTTTTTGTGCAAGTGTAGTCTTTCCGAGTCCACCGGTACCGCAAATTGAGACCACTGAACGTCTCTTAGTGGTCTCATCAAGCAACTCCTTGACAACGCGGTCCTGGTCTGCCTTGAAGCCAATAATATCGGGATCAATATCAGGTAGTACCGTTGGCCTGACGGGCAGTTTGATATCTCCAGTACTGCCCTCACCCAAATTATTTATGCCATATCGGACTCTACTCTCTTCGATCTCTTTCATCTTTTCTAGGATCTGGTTTATCTCATTTACAAGGTTGTGTACAGCTGGGAGTTTTGTGGTTTTTCTGAACTTGTTTTTTATGGCCTCCCTCTTGCCCGACTTTTGTGGATTTTGTGGGATCTCCATGAGAAAGGTGTCAATGGCATCTTCTATAGAATGGGCAATATCTCTAATCTCCTTGACCCAATTTTTCTGCCTTTCGTCTTTTATCGGCTTCCTGTCAGCATCTTTGAGAAACGCCTGAATCCGTTTGAGTTCACGGCTGACTTTCTCAACTTGCTCATTCACACTGTATAAGTGCAAAACCTCATTGGATAGAACTTCAGCCAGCTTGCCGACCACCAAATTTACAATAGTCTCAGCCATCTCTGTTGTATATGTGAGCTGAAACGAGGGAGTGATATATTAAAGAAATTTGAGAGTGGATATATATTTTGGGTGGTCGAATTAGAAGACGAGCGCCGAGAGAGTAATCAATTTTGAGGAATTAGAAGAAAACGGTGTCAATTTTGAGGAGACGAGTTTGGGCAGCAAAATAAATAGACATAAGAGGGACTATGGGACCCATCGAACAATTAGAGACGGGAGTCATTAAAACAGATGTTCCTATCTGAACTGGAGAGGAACCTCTCTCTCTCTCTCTAAATCGAGAGTGAGGTGTTACGGAAAGAATTTTTTTTATACAATTCGTAATCTTCAAGAAAATATGGAAAGCTATGTGAGGAGGCAATATTAAGTGCAAGAATATGGAAAAGTATATATGTGATCGAGAGAGGCAATATTAAGCGTCAGAATATGGAAAAGTATATATGTTTGATAGGACAATAATAAGTGCAAGAATATGGAAAAGGAGCATATGTAACTATCACTTTACACTTTACAGCACATGAAGCGGATATATAACTATTACTTAAAAAGATGGGCCTTTTAATATTCTATGTACCAAATGTGTTTATGAGAATCTAAATTATTACTTACTTTGCTTTACTAAAAGTGATTTTAAATTACTTTATAGTACCGTTTTTATTGTGGCTGTTGTTTTCAGTAAAATATACGGCAATAACAAAGTAAGTTCCCTTATTCCTGATAATTGCATAGTTAAACGTGACAACTACTTGAACAAATTAATCTTTTTCAATTTACCAAATGATTTTAAAAGGATCAAACAGAAACTTTTTTGTGAAATGCCTTTTCTCCATTTTTTACAAAGTGAGTTAAATCTTTCTACTTTAGTTAAAAGCATGTTAATTATTAATTTGTCTAATAAAATTCTCTTATCTTATTTTTTGGAAAAGAAGTTGCCTAATGAAATTGTATTAACACTGGAAATATGCGAGCCATAATCCAATTAAATAAGATTTTTAAAAATAATAATAGTCAGCCCAAAAAACCCAAAATATCCGACCCAATATAATATTTTCCTCAGCAGATAGCATGTTCATTATTTATCTTTTATGTCCCTTTATCTAATCATTTTATATAGGAAACAATAGAACAAAAAAATCTACGTGGGTTTCGGTGGGGGCAGATTAAGCCTCATTAGAGTTCCATAAGCCTTATTATATATATTTGCAATATTTCTTTTACAATTTCTTGCAATTGGAGCAAATTAATTTAAGACAGGTTTGGAATTTTTTTTTTCTGATGGAATGAATAAAAATTTCGGCGGAATTTTCATTAGGTGTCTGCGGTGTGGGGCCCACATTGTAAATGTCATACAGTAATCTATTATAAAGTTACACATAATAAAAAAAGTACTCAAATTCTTCTCTTACCCATGGCCAGTGATCCCTCCACTATATCTGTGAGAGGTGCCATTAACAAACAGCAAAAATGTCGGGAAACCCTTGATGCATACAGAGATTGAAGCAACCTTGGGGTACCTCTTAGCATCCACCTTGGCCATTACAACAAGACTGCCCATCTCTCTCAGCTCTGTCGAATGATATCAAATTAATTGAAAAAAAAAAAATAGATGGAGTACCTTAGAATTTGAATGTACTAGAAGGACCACGATAATTTCTTTATTTACCCCTAGGTGACTTTTCAACCGGGATTAATAACTCAGATCCAAAACTTTTTTTTCAGTAACACACAAAAAAATATTTTAATTTTTCTTACAGCCACATAAAATCCGGCAAAAAATCCCACCTAAAAGATGTTGATCCAGGTTATTTGTTGCCGTATTTCTAGTAAATTAAATTAAATAATATTTCATCTATTTTCAAAGAAATATAAAAATATTTCTAATATTTTAATAGAAAAAATAAAAAAATCATAGCATCTTCTATTTAATTAAAATAGAAATTCTATTTCCAGTGAATAATTCAACGGAAATCAGGTGAATAATCTACCGAAAATTCAGTGAATTCCGGTAAATAATCTACTCGATTAAGTAGATTTGAAAATTTGTCCAAATCGGATGTAGATTTTGATATTTTGTATTTTTTTTTGGATATTAATAAAAATTTCGGGCAGCTGAAATATCTTTTTTTATTGGTATCTCACAAGACAAAATCACGTAGAGAACCTTTGTTAATTATAATTGCATTTCTATATCTGCTTTGCCTCAAATTTTCCACATAGAGTTAGTTAAGGGGTTCATGAAAGACAAAAATACCCTTTATGCATGTCCTACTTCAAAATATCAACATCCTTTCCCTTCCTTCTTACCTTGCGAAATTGTGTATACACATCTGGCAAATCCCTTGTGCTAATTAAAAGGGGGATCCATATCCTCGACGGTACTGTAAAAGATTCCCTATTACAATTAGCTATTTACGGTTTGAGATTAACTCTCAGCCGGTTTGGGATTCAGGCTGACTGAGGGGGCAGTATTGTTGGGCTTTGAGATTCGTGCCAAGTTAAAAAGAACGGTCCAGATCAAGTAATTGTAAAAGATTCCCTATTATGGTACTGCACTGGATGTGAATTCGCTAAAAGGGAGGTCATCGATATGGTATATTGGGTTTCGGGTTTTTTGCTGAGGCAAGCCCGTTTGAAGCAGTTCACTTCTTTCGAGTTTGGGGTTTAGGGTTTTTGCTGTTCTACTAGAATCTCCTCAGAGCATGTCTCTTTGTGTGCATATACCTAATTAAGGAAGACTGGATATTTTTAATTTATAAATTGCATGAATATACTTTTAGTTGTCCATTTGTAAAGTTCAAACAGTCGATCTAAACCGTTTAACATGAGCTTCATATGAAAATGTACTTGCAGACCAAATTTTGTTTTTTAGACACTTTTTACTATTTTTTTAAATAGATAGAAAATCACTTGATTTGAAAATTAAGATCATCCAAAACACTGACTTTCTACTTATTTAAAAAAATAGTAAAACAATTTAAAAAATATAAAATTCGGTCTACAAGTACATTTTGATATGAAGATTATATTTAACGGTTCGGATTGACTGTTTGAAATTTAAAAATAAAGATATGAATCCAGAGCACAGGTCGATCTGTAATATGCATATTACCATAGCCTCACTCTTTTGCAAATTAGCATGCAACTATAAGACATGAATGAAGGACCACTTGCTGTGAAAATTGAGGGACACTATATATATAAACAGTAGCGTCAGGAAAAAAAAATTGAGGGACACTATTTATATTTAAGAAAAAGAAAAAAAAAAAGTGGACACTATATATATTAACAGTAGCGTCAGGAAAAAAAATCTGAATGCTATGAACAATTAATAATGAATGAGGCTATGCAATTAATGCGCGGATCGTTTCTTGCATTGAATTCATATTTCCGTCTTCAAAATCCAAATAATCAATTTGAACCGCTCAACATTATTATCATATGAAAATATACTTGGAGACTAAATTTTATATATTTTTTATTTCTTTTACTATTTTTTTTTGTTAGGTAGAAAATCACTACTTTCGGATGTGTGTAATTACAGAAAATACAGAAAACAAGCAGGCAGAGACAATAATTATTGTGATGCCTTGATCATCAAATTGACTTCTTTAATTAAATGATTTTTTGTCCGTTTTTCAAGTAATATATCTCGCAAATTATTGTTAAATGCATGCATCACAAGTCAAAGATGCATAGATAGATAGAATATAATAGAATAGAATAGTATATATGCATGGTTGAAAGATCTCGCAAAAAGTAGCATGGATGTTATTCCTTTCTCTTTTTAAAATAAATGGAAGTGAAAAGTCAAGTCACATATTCTTAGGTGATTTTATATAATCTGAGCAATCTAATCTACGAGATAAAATATAATTTATTTTATTAGAGAGGAGAAAATATTATGAGATACTTGCAACCAAACAATATTTGCTCACCCAAAAAATAAAAAAGCTCCTATCAAATGTCATCTTTAACCAAATAATTTTTGTCATAGCACAAGCATTGTTAAAATATTTAAAATAGTATATAGTGGCATTGCACTAAAGCATCAATCCTCTTCATTATTATATCAACACAACACAAGTACTTGTATTTTTTCAGTGTAGATATATTTTTTTCTAAATAAGTATTTTTAGAGGGGCAATATTGAGCAATTGAAAATTTAAAATATTTTCGTGAAATTTGTTGGAGTTATTAATTGGTTTGAAGACAATTGTATTTATATAATTTCTGAAGAGGTTTGGATTAATATATATATATATATAGGAAATTGCTAATATGCTACGCGTAGCATAGAGGGCCTCCGTGCTACGGCTCAATATTTGAGTTTTCAAAATCCTAACGGTCGATCCGAATCGTTCAACATGATCTCCATATGATTATGTACTTGCAAACCAAATTTTACATTTTTTAGGATTTTCTTACTATTTATTTTAGATAGGTAGAAAATCACTTGATCTGAAAATTCTGTACCATTCAGATCAAGTGTTTTTTATATATATATATATGTAGAGGAGGGTTCAAATGCACCATAATTTTTGTGCTCCAATATGCTCCATATCCTTTATCTCTATTTTCAAAGTCCGAACAGTCAATCCGAACCGTTCAACATAATCTTCCTAATAAAATATGTTTGGAGATCAAATTTTATATTTTTTAGAATTTTTTTACTATTTTTTTAGATAGGTACAATATCACTTTATCGGATGGTCCAGAATCTCCTTAAAAAAAAGTGATTTTGTATCTATCTAAAAAATAGTAAAAAAATTCTAAAAAATATTAAATTTGGTATTCAAGCATATCTTATTATGAAGATCATGTTGAGCGGTTCATATCGACTGTTCGGACTTTGAAAATGAAGATAAATAATGTGGAGCATATTGGAGCACAAAAATAATGGTGCATTTGAACCCTCCTCATATATGTATGAGCTGTGCTATAGTGAGTTGTGAAGTAAGAAGTCATTTTTACGTCACGCTCATATTTTCAATGTGAAAATCCAAATAACCGATCCGAATCGCTCAACATGTTCTCTATACTGAAATGTGTTTGGAGACTAAATTTTATATTTTTTGAAATTTTTTTACTATTTATTAAGCCACTTTAAAAATCGTTGATCCGGTGGTCCAGAAATTTTTACTGTTTTTTATTGTTCACAGTGGATCAGCAATTTCAATGTGGCTTAATAAATAGTAAAAAAATTTCAAAAAATGTAAAATTTAGTCTCCAAGCACATTTCAATATAGAGAACATGTTGAGCGGTTTGGATCGGTTGTTTGGATTTTCAAAATGAAAATATGGCGTGAAGTAAAACGACGTTTTACTTCACAACTCACCATAGTCTATCTCTCTCTCTCTATATATATATATATATAGAGAGAGAGAGAGAGAGAGAGTGGCTAATATCAAAACGTTTGTTGCTAGCCCCCGGTGCTACCAAGCGGTTTTCCAGTTTCCAAAATTCAAACAGTCGATCCAAACTGTTAGATGTTCAATCTATATTAAAATGTGCTTGGAGACCAAATTTTACATTTTTTTGAAATTTTTTTACAATTTATTAAGATGGTTTGAAAATTGCTGTTTTGAAGTTTTTTTCAGCATCATTGAATATAGGAATTTTCAAAGTGGCTTAATAAATAGTAAAAAAATTCCAAAAAATATAAAATTTGGTCTCCAAGCACATTTTAATATAGATTGAATATCTAACAGTTTGGATCGACTGTTTGAACTTTGAAAATCGGAAAACCACTTGGTAGCACCGGAGGGCTAGAAACAAACGTTTTGATATTAGCCACTATATATATATAGGTTGGCTAAGATCAAGTGGTATGACCAAGGCTTTGGTGCTACCAATTCGTTTTTGTGATTTTCAAAGTTCAAATAATCGATCTGAAGTGCTTGACGTGTTCTTCATATGAAAATGTACTTGGAAACCAAATTTTACATTTTTAGTAATTTTTGTACTATTTTTTATGAATTTTTGAAAATCATTGTTTTTCATATTTTATTTATTTAAGTATAGTAAACACTGTTCATTTTTTTCATTTTTTCCCTCCAAAAGTACATATTTTGCCCCTGAACTAAAAGGCACCAGCAAGACAAAATTATAGCAATGTCAACACAAATATCTTTCTTCTAACATTAAGCATATATATGTCCTTATCCGTCAACTTTTGTGATTTATTTGCTTGATTTTAAACGGTTAATATCAAAAAATTCTACAATTGTGATTTTATGTGGCAATGATGTATTGACATTTATTGTGTTCAAATCTATATTTAGTTCTCTAAACACTCGCTACAATTTCTTCATATGAATATTGTCATAAAAGCAATTAACTGAGAACATTTATTATGTTATTGATTACAACAAAATAAAAAAGTAATTAACATGTTTGCTCACAAAATATTGATTACCTTCCTATTTAACGGAGAAGTAATGACAAAATAGTTCATTTCATTGTTGAATAAAGATAAATTATAAAAATACAAATATTGTTAAAGATGAAAATATTTGATCTGATTTGCTTCTAATTTTGAACCCGCAGCAAAGCACAGGCAATATACTAGTTGGATCTTTATACATGTGAACACAAACTATGCTTTGCAACAATACCTACAAATTACTATGTTAAAAGGGAAAAATCTCTTGATTAAGTATTTTATCCTTTATAATCTAATTATTTTAACAAATAAGAATAGAGTATAAATAAAATCCATTAATGTTAACGGTTATGATAAGGATAATATATAGTTAAGGATATATATATATATATATATATATATATATATATATATATATATATCGACCTAACTCTTCATGACTTGCATGTCGGCATCACATTCTCCACTATTGATGACTAATTATATTCTTTTTTATATTTTGACCTAAACTATTTGATTCTATTCTTGCAACAAGTTGTTGTCCAAATTTCAGTGGTGTTAACCAAAAAACTAAATATAAAGCTTGACCAATGCGTTTTTCAGACAACCGGATCTTCCATAAATAGAAATTTATTGCAAATGGTGCCTGGCTGGTGGCCTTATCATCATATCATCAACAAAATATGTACCATCAAATTATAATAATAATACAAGAAGGAAAAAGGAACACCTGAGGTAACCTTATATATAGAGAGAGAGGGGTATAGAGGTTGTATGAACTCGTGCATTTGTGTGTGTTTTTAAGAAAGAGAGAAAGGAGGAGAAAGAGCTAGAGAATCACGGTGTCTTGCTTGAAGCGAGGAGAGGAGAACACAGCCAAGAATGACTTGCCGACATGCTACCGAAAGATAGCTATATAGGTATCTTTTTTGTGGTTTAGTTGGCGGGTTGTTCTTGGCTATGTTTCGCTCTCCTCCTCTCATGCAAGACATGGTTTGATTTTGATGTATATGTTAACATTTGTATATATAAGTCACATCTTATATGTTGTCTCCAGCTCGAGATAGCAAATTTTGGTTCCATGCATGAAGGATGATTTACGATTTTAATGTGTAAATATGTTTTTTTTTTATTAAAGGATTTTGTATGCTCTTAGTTTCTTTTTTTCCCCTATAATGTGAAGTATATATATGCTCTTTAAATGTTGCTTAACTAACTCTTCTTTTTCTAGGCACAAGAAAAAATGAAGCGAGAGAAAGAAAAGCAACACTATCTGAAACCTGATTTATATATTCTATAATTGATGCCTTCATGAGATACTAGATATTTAATTTTCCTAACATTATATTATCATTAAAGAAATGGACCTCAAATACAATTTTCTATAAATTTAACGTCCGTAATTAATTGTATATCTATTCATTGATTTTAGGGTCTAATTTAATCAAAAGAATTGTTCTGTATTTGTAAAATATTTTACAATTGAAGTTTGTTAATTAATTAATTTATAAAATTGTTATATATCTCACTCATATAAAGATACTTGGGAGAGAAAAATGGAAAAATAAAGAAATTTTTATTTAGGGCGGACTCAGGAATTGGGTTAGTAGAAAGCAAATAGGTAAAAAAGAAAATGAATTGATTAGTCCAAAAATATATTAGCTAAAATTATTTTTCAAAATATAGTAGGCATGCAACAGCCTGTCTCTCTGAGCCTTACTGGTCCGCTCCTGTTTTTAGTGCAATAAAATATAAGAAATATATTATTTTAAATCAAATACATTATTTTTTGAATAAAAAATGATAAAGTGTGCCGGAGCCTTTTTAATAAAAAAAAAAATTAATTGTATATGTATTTAAAATATTGCTGTTGAAGTTTAATGATATGCCAGTGATAAAATTCTTATTAACATTTGTTAAATAGATGTTGGTTCGTAAAATGTCAAATTAAAATACTTAATTATCTAGTTAAGTTCTAAAGTATATATATGAACTCTCATATACACAAAATACCACAAAAATTTGTGTTAACTTACATTTATATTTCATAAATTCTTTAATGTTTCATTTCTTATATACATATTATCAGCAGTGTTTTAAAATTCGGTTTATATTCGGTATTCGGAAGGCCACCGAATACTGAATATACGGTATGCGGTCGAATATACGGATTTTTATTCGGATGTATATATGCGGATTTTAAAATAAAAATTCATATTAATAAACAGCAGCATAGTAGAAAACAAGCAGCATAGCCATATAAATTCAGAACCGTATATATTCAGAACCGTATATATTCAGAACCGAATATTAGACCGAATACAAATTTTAGACCGAATATTCAGGACCGAATACAAATTTTAGACCGAATATTCAAAACCGAATATTAAAACCGAATATTAATTTTCTATTCGGATTACAACCGAATACGAATATACGGCCGAATATTCGGCCGAATAGACCGAATTTTAATACACTGATTATCAGACAATAAAATTTATATGCACATATTTTGTTTACATTATGTATTCTTATATGTTTAAAGAAAAAAATATATATATATAATTTTAAATCAAATACATTATTTTTTTGAATAAAAAAATAAAATACGAAATAAAGATATATAAACAGGAGCGGAAGGTAAGCTTCTCTAGGGGTGGCTAAGCCACCCCCAACATTTTTAATTTTTTTATATATATTAGCCACCCTATGATAATAAACAAACATTAAAGGGTTTGAATGTAAATTACATGTTTTTTTTTTTCATTTGCTAATTTGTCCAGTAGTAAAACAGAAAAAAAAATTATTGGAGAGAAAAAAGAAAGTGATTGAAAGGTTTTTAGAAGAGAGAAAAAAAATAAAAAAAGGTGAAATTTAAATTGATGTGAAGGAGGTGATATTTTTCTTTTGAAATGAGATTTGTTTTTTATTTCTCGACTATTTATAAATTATTAAATTGTCGTTCATTGTAACTTTTAGATAAAGTTAATTTTAATATTTTATTTTCATACTAGATTGTTTTTTAGATTTTTAATTTTCTTTTTTGTAAAAAAATAAATAAATTATGATAAAAATGATTTGTTTATGAAATTATATAAAAGATTATTTAAATTTTTGTATATAATTTGAATTCAGGTAAAATTATATCTAAAAGATTGAATTAAGGTAGAATTATATAATTTGCAAGGTGAATGAAAGCAAATAGTGAAGACTGAAGAATCATACAATCTTGTGTTATATAGCTTTTGGTTTTTATAAAAATATTTTTTAAATATGATATTTATCTGATTAGATACTAACATAAATATCTTAAAATAATAGTTATCAAAGATGATCATAGAAATATATAACCTATTTTTTATTTAGGAAAAATTGACACATTTTAAATTTTACATGTAAGAGAGAGAGCAAAATATCCATACCCTGTTTCAATAAAAATCAGACTTTTTGTCACGTGGCAGTCTGTCATTAGTTTGCTCCACCTCGTGTCTGTTTTGGATTATGCATCTGATGCTTGGTCGGGCTCGTAAGGGCATTTGTTACTAGACCCGGTCTACCACGACGAAGTGTACCAATTGGCTTATATTTGTTGGTATAATGACCAAGTTATCACATTTTGTTTTAAATTGCACAGTCAAATAAGCTCAATGATAACATAAAAAAAGATAATAAATTGTTGTTTTATGTTCATGAATCTCGATCTATTTGATACATTTTGAAAATATTAAAAAAAATTAGAATAAAATTATTACTAACCATTCTTGGCATTTTTTTTGTCAAGATACATATGAATCCTATATAAAATTTTAATGGGCCATAAACAATGAACCATGACAAATTTGAATTTGTAATAAAAATTCATCATTTTAATGCGCCATAAACTAAAGAAGGCTATCTCATAAATACTTTATTGGGCCTTTTGTGGCCCAACTTAATTATCTTATAAACACCTTAGTGGCCCTCCAAATTAGGGCTGCTAATTGGACAGATGCGTCCATGAACAAACTGGGCTGAACATTTAAAAAATAGAAGTTGAACTATGTGTGATCCGAACTGAGCCCAATGTTCAGTTCAGTTCAATTTTTTTTTTTTTATGAACAGAATTCGAACAGGACCCGAACAAAGTTCGGTTATGTTCATTCATGAGCCCGTTTGAGAAGCCCGTTTGAATATGTTTTGAGCAGCCCGTATGAAAGGGTTTTGAGCAGCAGCGATCTCTCTCTCTCTCTCTCTTAGTCCGATCTCTCTCTCTTTCCCCCTTCGCCTAGGGCACCCGGCAAAAGTGATCTCTCTCTTGCCGACGCCACCTCTCCTTCGTCGCGCCACCTCTCATCCGTCGCGCCACCTCTGCTGCGTCTCTTAGCCGCTGCGCAATTTTCACATTTTCAGGTACCGTTTCGCCTTTTCACACTTCATACTTAGCAATCAATTTGGAGTTTAGGGTTTTTAAAGTTGTGTGATTTGGTTTAGTATCAATTTGGAAGTTTAGGTAGAGAAATAACTGCTGTTAGTTTTTGTATACAACTCTATTTCATCATGTAATGTGCTTCTGTGTAATTGTGTTACATCTAATTTTGTAAGGATAAGTTAACTAGAGATCGATGATGTTCTGAAATTATTCCATAATTGAGATTTTAAAGAATTGAAAAATCAGTGGAGCGCTTTTAGAAAGAAGGTCAAGATATTAATTGGGGATTTTTCTTAGCTGTAATAATTGTCCGGTTCATTCCAAATTCATACAGCAAAACAACGGTTTTGTTGGTTCCGAACTGGTACAGCAATGTTATAATCTGCTGGTAATGGGATTTGCTATAAGAGGCGAAATGAATTCAGATTTTTTCTATTGAAATAGTGTGCAACAAGTTATATGATTCGGCAGACATTCATTTCATAGGTTAAACCCTCCAAAGATCTGAATTTATGCTCAAGTATATTATCTACCTTTTTGCTGTTTGCCCTCTAAATTTCCTACTTGTCCTGGAACGGTACCTGAAGTTTAGGCTAACTGAAGTTTAGGGTTTTTTACGCATAAATACCCAACTATACGTGTTGCTATATTTAGCTTTGTATTTTGTGAAATATTTTTGTAGAATAAGAAGCTAGCCTAAAAATCAAATTAAGGTTCTGGTTCAATTAGCTTGTGTTTTTTAAGGTTCTGGGTCAATTAGCCTAAAAATTAAGGTTCTGGTACAATTAGCCTAAAAATCAAATTACAGTTCTGGTTCTGGTTTATTTAAAATGAAGACGGGTATAATTTAATTGGAAATGGTTCAATTAGCTTATTTTGGTATTTGAATGCTCTGGTTGTTTAATGAGTAATGCTTGTGTTTTTTTCTTTCCTTGAACATAAATTTTGTTGTTGTGTAAACATTTTCTTTCAAAAATGACTCGAGTACATCTTGATCTCAAAAGGATGTAAAAGATATTAACAGAGCTGATTTGACTTATGCAGCATATCAATCATATACTTATTCATTTTGATTTATTACTCATTTGTAGTATGAAATCAAGCCAGCTTTGTCAATATTTTTACCCCATTAATCATTTCAAATGAATGCTTTGTTAAACATTGTCATATCACTAGCTGTACAGTACTTATAAATACTTGTGCAACGGGTCGACTAGCAGATCACTTGCGCAACTCGATGAACGCTGAAACCATTGAGGCTCTCGTCTGCACAAAAGACTGGATTTTTTTGTATATATTTAGTGCATTTACATCCAATTCTCTACCACTATGTGCCAACTGTCTATACTGAATATTTCTTGGTTTTTACCAGTAAAACCAGTACATACTGATCTTATTAAGATTTTGCTTAATAATTGCAGGAATCTAAGATTTTGCACGATCAAGCTTTATGGAAAGCTACAAGGGTGAACAAGGTCAGTTAATGGTAAACTGTTGTACCAGATTCACAGAAGTGTTAACAATTCAACAGAGGCAATTTCTTTATGTTGTTCTTGCTGTTGATTTTGATGTTACATGTTTCCTCCAAAAGCCTTAGCCAAAAATATCAACTAAACAGTAAATAATCAACTGTGTCTTTTGCTGGACCTTTTTTAGTCCTTTCTTTGGTGGTAGAAAGGATTTAAGGTTTTCACTTCAATTAAGTTTAGACGTTGGTTAAGCAGCATAATTTGGCCCCTAAAGTTCCAAATTGTGGTTAAGCCTTTTTTAGACTAAAATTTTGTCCATGATCCATTATAAAAGGCATCCAACTATGACTTAATCTTCTCCATTCATTCTTACAAATGGATATGACTATTTGACAAAATGACAGCTAATGGCTACCTCAATTATCCCTTCTCTGGTTAAATTCAGTGAACATTTAACCGGCTATGTCTAATATTAAACGGGATTTCTTTTTTTTAATAATTTTCATTGGTAATATACAATGACTCTTCAAGCAAATCTTTTGTATTAATTTTTTTCAGATCACATACATTGAATTCAGATAAGAACATGAGATTAGATGAATGAACCCTATATAAATCCTCCATTGTTACAAGGAAAAGAACACAACCAAGCATATATGCAAATTATAGAGAGATGAGATGGAGAAAAAGTAGAGAATGATTGAAATCTAAGAATTACATGCCATCATCCCTAAAAGGTAAAAAGCCCATTCTCTAATGCTATACTTAATTTATTGCTTCCATATTTACTTTTTAAGGTATGGGCTTTCTCTTTGTCTCTTAATTTCTTTACCTTTTCTTCAACTAATTTCTTTTAAATGGAATTTTGTAACCTCAGTTATGATTAACAAGTTGCTGTTCACGAGTCCGAATCTGCTGCGATTCTGAGAGGGATAGCATTAATAGGAATGGGTTACTTTGAGATTCGTGCTGGACGATTCAGATTTTCTAAAAAATCAACTCTAATTTTGAAATTTTGAGATATGTGAAATCCCTAGCCGACATTCATCTATCCTCTTTTGCACCTCTCTCTCTCTCTCTCTCTCTCACTCATACGCTCAGAGCAGCATTTTCTCCAAAACCCATCTATCCTCACTCAGCTCAGCTCAGCTCTCTCTCTCTCCCGTTCAAAAAGGTAGGTTAATTTTTCTTTTGCACTTCAATAAAAAATTGAAGAATAATGTTTGCAAATGTGCCATCCTCCTTGTATTTGGGTCTTTTTTCCTTTTTATTGGTTCTCTAAAGCTTTCTCTTTTAATATTATATCTATGTATATTAGGACAAAAAAGTTTTTGCTGCTAGACAAAGGTTCTGTTTTTTTTTTTTGATTGGAAGCCCTTAGGCATTGATCATTAAATAAAAACGTACCAGTACAATAAGTTTGCTGAGATAAACCAATTTATCTAACCTAAGAAGATAACAAAAACTACTGCAACAGTAAATTAAGGCCTGAACATGCCTGCTGGTTTGAACCAGTACCCTACAACACACAAATTTGTTGAAACAGTGCCTAATCACATCATTCTACTCTAAAGTGAATTATGCTCAGCTGGTTCTCTAATTGAGGCCTGTTGCCTTGCTCCCCTTCCTGCATGGTCATATCTGCCTGTTGCATTCTTTGTGCCCAATTTGACAGTTGATGAGGCCCTGTCAGTGCTTCTCTAGATACATGTCTGATGGAGAGAAAATCCTTCATGGACTGCGCAATTCTGACACATTCAGCTACTGTTTCAGATGCCTTCCATGAGGGCAAATCTTGGAGATTGTTACCAGTAACCACAGCACAAGAGTCTTGCAGTCTGAGAATAGGTGGGCCTTTTGTTGTTTCCCCATTTACCCTTGCCAACCTATACATCCTGATTGTGTTCAGTAAATCCAAAGCTTCCGCATGGAAGGGATCCTCCGCATGCATATAGCCAAAACCATCCCTTTCAAATTCCCCCCCTGCTGGTAAATACCTGTACCCCATCCTGCCCTTTTAGAACTGTCCATGATGCATCTTTGCTTGAAAAATAACCTCGCTGCATGCTTTCCAGATACACAAAATGAAATTACACAAGAGGTCCTTCACCTCCATGGCCTGTGTGAGATTTATTTAGGTTCTTGTGAAATCAAGTGGCAGTTGATCCACTTAGGAGTGCCATGGATGAGGCATACCAAGTAGCTCGGGATAACGGGCAAAAAAAAAGATTACATGGTTTAGAAATTCATTTTCTTGGCCACACCTAGTACATGTCGGATTAATCGATCGTATCCTCCAATTTAAACCTGCCATCGTGGACACCCCTCCGTGTATGGCCTTCCATAAGAGCATTTGCACTCTTGGTATTAATTAACCCTTTCCAAGACCAGACCCGTTTCCAGGCCTCCAGTTTTAGGGCATCACAGTGTACCTGATGGTGGTTCTGTTGTACCAGTATTAAGTACCCTTCCTTGGTCTGAGCATCAAGATTTTTTACTGGTTCTCTAAATCTTTCTCTTTTAATATTATATATGTGGTTTTGTATGTATATTAGGACCAAAAAAAGTTTTTCGTGCTAGACAAAGATTTTTTCATATATGTGTTACTTTTTGCTTTTTTCTACGCCACTAACAGAGGCTGACTGAAACTTTCATTAGTTATTAACTTATTACAAACAAACAAACAATGGTGTCAGTAACAACATATCTTTTTTTTTTTTTCGTGTATGTTAACACAGGATTTGATGCAAGGTTTCTTTGAACATTGAAACATGAATGACATGGTTGACTGGATTAGTAGACTTCCTGATGATGTTTTGAACTGTATCCTCTCCCGTCTTACTGCAAAAGAGGTTGTGCAAACATGCATCCTTTCCAAAAGATGGAGAAACACTTGGGCTTCTGTGCGGGTCTTGAACTTCCAACTTGATGATTTTGAATATGATAGTGACCGGTTTGGCCGGTTTGTAGATAGTGTGTTTGAAAATAGAGGGCAATCTTGCTTGATCGTGCAGCATTACTAATGCCTCAGGCTATCATTGTCTGCATTATTACTAAAGCCTCAGGCTATGAGTTGATTTTTCCCGATTCGGTGTTCTCATGTAAAAGCCTAGAATACCTTGGGTTGTCTGTGTGCATGGATGGGTTATCTATTATTAGACCCAAATCAATAGCTCTTCCTTCTCTCCAAACTTTGGTGCTACAATACTTAAGTCTTGATGATGATTTTGCACAAAAGCTTTTCTTGGGCTGCCCCTCTCTCGAAAGCCTCAAGTTAGAATCCTGTGATTTGTTTATATCTGACATTTCCTCTAACGTGTTGAAGAAGTTGTTTCTGACCGCTTGCCATCACTATCAGCATATGCGAATTTGTTGCCCTAGTCTTATTTCTTTGTCCATGTATTATTTCTTTGACAGCACCGGAATTATTTCATTGGAGAAAATGACCTCTCTAGTAAATGCTGAAATTAGCTTAGATGGGAATGATGAGGAAGAGGATGTTAATGATCTGCCTGATGCGCAACTTATTAGTGGTCTCTCAAATGCTACAAGTTTGAAGTTTCATTTACGATATCCTAATTCAAAGGTAAAACACATATTTTCTCAGCTCTATGAAACCAACACTCAAATTCATTTCCTTATTGGCATTATTTGGCATGGACGTAATAATGTCTTGCATTTTAATTAAAAGCACATTAATTTCCCAATTGAATGTATTGTTATTTCTTCAATTCCTTTTCTATACTAGCTAGTTACATAAATGCATGTTCCCCTTTATTGAAAACTGTTTGAACAACAATGTAAGATGGATGTTCCCTTTAAAATTTAAAAATGATTCTCTTTTTTAACAAGGAACTTTGGAAGAAGGATATTTCTAAGTGCACAACCTTCAGGAACTTGAAGAGCTTGGAAATTAAAGCTCAGTACATGATTAGTCATTTCGATTGGATAGCTTATTTCCTTGAGCATTCTCCTCTTCTACAAAAGCTTACTTTAAAATGTCTCTCGACAGAGTACTCTCTCTCTCTCTCCCTCTCTCTATTCAATTGGTTGATACTCTATATACAATTTAGTAATTTAAAATCAGAGACTAGAGAGCACCCTATGTCTTTTTCTATGCTGGTAATTAACTTTTTATTTGAAAATTAATGCATGATGGTCATATTCTAATTGTGAACTTTGTTTTTACTACCAAATCAGAGAAAACTTGATAGACGCCAAGCAAGATGTTTCGTTCCTGGTCGAGCATCTTGAGACAGTTGATATTCATTATCCGAAGGATGGTAAGTTGCCAATTAAGCTAATGAGTATGTTGGATAGACGTGTAAAGACTTTCGGGAATATTAATATTTCCTCAGTTGTTTAGTACCTCACCTTATCAGAAGTGTTTTGCACAGATTAGATACTGTATCACTTTATCCTCTTTTGGCCTAATTACATTGAGACCATGCTGTGTTATGTTATGTTTGTTTCTTAATAATGTAAGACCATGCTGTGTTATGTTATGTTTGTTTCTTAATTCTTAATTCTTAATTCTACTTGCTGCATCCTTCTTCTTTGAGTTGAGTTGGTTTGTATGCATTCTGAGATTTTTTTTTTTTTTAGTGTTTTCTTATAGACTAAGTGAAGTGTGCTTCATATATAAACATAGTAGTAATAAACACAAAAACAATGTTGAGGCTAAACAAGACTTAATTAATTGTAAATGGCCTCCAACACCGAGTCGATTTCATATGCTCTACAGTACCTCAAATGTTGAATTTGATCAGAATTGGGATCAATCCTAGTTAGAAATTCATAGAGCCCTTTATGGAAAGATAAACTCATATATCTCCTTTGGATGATAGCTAGCTTCTCTCTTTGGATTGTACAACATTGAAGGGATACAACTACCCACCAATTAATATTTCATTCATCCTTCATTAAAAAAGCAAACTGAGATCTATCTCCATTACATTTTATGATTGATTGTTATATTATATATAATTAGGTCCATTTAAAATCATACTGCTTGTTAATCAAATCCCATGCATTGAATGAAAGTGTTTATATATGTCGACGAGCTATAATTAATACATTAATTAAATAAAATCCTCTCCATATATATATATATATATATATATATATATATATATATATATATATATATATAGTGCTTGGCTATTATGCTTATATAAGCATGTACCCACATATGCTTAAATAAGTATTTTTGCGTTTCCAATGTTCAAATGGTCGATCCGACCGTTCATCTTGTTCTCCATATTAATATGTGCTTGGAGACTAAATTTTACATTTTTCTGAATTTTTTTACTATTTATTAAGCCACTTTGAAAATTGCTGATATGGGTGAACAGTAAAAATAGTGTTTCCAAAATTCTGGATCATATGATCAGCAATTTTCAAAGTGGCTTAATAAATAGTAAAAAAATTCAACAAAATGTAAAATTTAGTCTCCAAGCACATATTAATATGGAGAACAAGATGAACGGCCGGATCGACCATTTGAACATTGGAAACGCAAAAATGAGTTATAAGCATATGTGGGCATATGCTTATATAAGCATAGTAGCCAGCCCCTATATATATATATGTATAAGATAACCCATGCATGCACACCGACCAAGCATGTGGGCATATGCTTACTTCCATTTCAAATTTTCAATGGACAGCTTACAGAAAAGTGTTTATTAATAGAAAAATTGTTAACCTACATATTATGCAATAATTATTATAATTAAATTAAGAATCATTCTTTAATGCATCAAATGACATTATTAATTAAAACGATATATTATTTTCATATGGTAACAACTAACCAAATTTAGTATCTAGCTACAAGTATTAGTAGGCTTTAATTATATAATACGCACCAACACGACATGGCCAGATGAAAGGATAACATTAATTTAAAAACAAGGTTCCATACATGATACATGCATCATACATGTAAGATACATAAAGAAGGATTACATTTACACGTATTCTTATTAAAAATTTTTAATTGAATGTAGGACGGCTAATCAGTGTCATTTCGGCATATATAACACCAACTCCAAATAATATCGAATCGACTTCAAACGGTGAATCCAAACCATTCAAACTGATAAATTTCATTAGTTCTATGTTTACATGCAAAATTTATAATTTTTTAAATTTATCTAGTACCAAGTTAAGTGGTCAAATGTGGGAGTTTTTAAGTTAATTTTAATATATTCATTTTTCAACATTTTTAACTGCTTGACTTGGTACTAAAATAACTCGAAAAAATAAAAAAATTACATGTAAATGCATCACTCATAAAGTAAACCGGTTTGAATGGTTTGGATTAGTCGTTTGAAATATTTCCAATAAATTTTGTTGGTATCATATGAGGCTGATGTCATACTAGCTGGACTCTTTAATCATTGCTTCATGATGCCCAAATATTCAACCATTTATGATTTTTATAAGCACGGAAATCTAGAGACGAAACTAAAAAATTTAGATTGAAAGGTTGAAACATAAATCTACAAAATATTATAGGTGGAATTTAAACATAAGTCTCCACAATCAAAATACAAAATTTTAATCATTAAGCTACAAAAATACATATAACATTTTATAAAGGAGGCTAGGTAAACTATATAAAAACTTAAAAAAAAATCAATCAAATTTCAATATATAAATAATTAAAATTTTAAAATTATAAGGATAGCTAAGCATTCCTATGATTAATTAGCTCAAGATCTGCAAAAAGTGTTTTTTTTTTTTTTGCAAGTTTAATGAATTTTTTAGATTTACATAAACACTCGCTTGGTATTTAAGTGGTGAGATGTTAAAATTAGTTTTAAAATCAAGATTTCCAAATTAAATGGGAAAGATACACAAATTCTGCTTTTATATTTGTGTTCACGAACATTTGAATCCATGACCTCTTAAAAGAAATGCAATTTTAATAATTTACCATGTGAGCTACCAAATTAATCACATTTAATTTTATGGATACAACTAACATTTTGTCAAGTTAACCAACTTATTAAGTATTACCAAAATCACCTCTAACATAATAATTAAGTAAGAAAATATTACATATTCGGATTTAAACACCAACTAAGATTTATGAAAAAAGAGAAACATGAATCCTTCTTTTTACTAAAACAAAAATACATATAGTATTCCTGTTGTTCAATTTATCCAAGTTAGGATATAATTATATGAAAACGAAATTATTGCTATATATATTGACCAAAAAATTAAGAAAAAAAAAATTTTTTTTTTTCTGAAACTAAACTTATGTGGTCAATTGTGTTTCAATGAAAGATTTTTAGTTCACTACATAAGTTAAAGCATTTTAGATCCTTTAAATTTATTTTGAATTATCAAACGCATTAGTTCAAGAACAAGTATTAATAATATTTTGTGTAGGGGAATCAACTTTTGATCTAGCGGCTTAGGCAATACTTGTTGGCCCTCCAATGGCCCATGATCCATTATAAAAGGCATCCAACTATTCCTTAATCTTCTCCATTGATTTACAAATGGATATGACCATTTGACAAAATGACAGCTAATGGCTATCTCAATTATCCCTTCTCTGGTTAAATTCAGTGAACATTTAACCGGCTATGTCTAATATTAAATGGGATTTCTTTTTTTTTTTTAATAATTTTCATTGGTAATATACAATGACTCGTCAAGCAAATCTTTTGTATTAATTTTTTCAGATCACATACATTGAATTCAGATAAGAATATGAGATTAGATGGTGAATGAACCCTATATAAATCCTCCATTGATACAAGGAAAAGAACACAACCAAGCGTATATGCAAAGAGAACGGAGTAGGTCCGATGCCCATGAGACCTACTTTTAGGTTCAACGACCATGATGACTGTCCGATCTAATTTAAGATTTGTGCACACGATTGAAACATACACGCACGAATAAAGCGTTATGCACGAATCTTAAAGCAAATAGACGGTGATTAAACCCATCGAATCAGAGTAGGTCCGATGGGCATCGGACCTACTCTCAAGTGATATGCAAATTATAGAGAGATGAGATGGAGAAAAAGTAGAGAATGCTTGAAATCTAAGAATTACATGCTCTCATCCCTAAAAGGTAAAAAGCCCATTCTCTAATAATGCAATTTATACTTTACCTTTTAAGGTATGGGCTTTCTCTTTGTCTCTTTCTTTACCTTTTCTTAAACTTGTTTTTTCTAATATTGTTATTAATGAATCATCAAACATTTAAAGTTATTGGAATTTTGTAACCTCAGTTGTTGACTTGATTGACTTTGTATACTAAACTATGAGATCGCATGTTGTGAATTTGAAATTAGAGTGTTAATAAAAAATTTCAGGTATACCGCAAATGTTGTTTACGGTACGAAAAATAAATAAATTTCAAACTTGTATGCATTATCTGAATGTTCATGTGATCATAAAAGATTGTACTGGATGGATTATAATTGATAACTGTTTTGGTTAAAAGAAAATAAAATCACTAAAAATCTTGTTTTGTTTGTCTGTGCATTAACAGAATGAAAGAGAGAAGAAGAGGAAAGCCAGATATGAGCAAAGAATGCATAGATGTAAATGCTTGGAACTGGTACATATATATATATATATGTAGTGCTTGGCTATTCTACTTATATAAGCATATGATGGCATATGCTTATAAGTCATTTTTGTGTTTTTAAAGTTCAAATAGTCGATCTGAAGCCCTCAACGTGTTCTTCATATTAAAATATGCTTGGAGACCAAATTTTACATTTTTGAAAATTTTTTACTAATTTTTTAGAATTTTTCAAAATCACTATTTTTGAGGATTTTTTATTATTTTTCTGAATTTTTTTAGTATATTGAAACACTGTTTTAAAAAATTCTAAAAAAATAGTAAAAAATTTTCAAAAAATGTAAAATTTGGTCTCCAAGCATATTTTAATATGGAGAACATGTTGATTGCTTCAGATTGACTATTTAAACTTTAGAAACACAAAAATAACTTATAAGCATATGTCATCATATGCTTATATAAGTAGAATAGCCAACCTCTATATATATATATATAGAGTAAGGCTACGGTGCTTTGCAAAGTAAACCACCCCGTTTACTTCGGGCTACTTTTTGGATTTTGAAAATCCAAACAACCGATCCGAACCATTCAACATGTTCTAAACATTGAAATGTGCTTGGAGACCAAATTTTACATTTTTTGGAATTTTTTTACTATTTATTGAGCCACTTTGAAAGTTTCTGATCCGATGGTCCAGAAAATTTTACTGTTTTTTACTGTTCGCCGTCGGATCAGCGATTTTCAAAGTGGTTTAATAAATAGTAAAAAAATTCCAAAAAATGTAAAATTTGGTCTCCAAGCACATTTCAATGTTTAGAACATTGAGTTTGATCAATCTTATTTTTTTTTTTTATTTTGATTTATGAATGTAGGTGAAGATGCTTCAATGGTATCTTCATAATTCGCTTGCTCTTCAAAATGTGACAAGTTTGGAAAGAAGGCTTTCAACTACCTTTTTAGTTTAGTTTTCCATTTATTTTCTCTCTATTATTATGAGGTTGGCTAATATTCAATTTTCAAAGTCCAAATTGTTGATCCAAACCGTTAGATGTGATATCTATATTAAAATGTGCTTGGAGACCAAATTTTACATTTTTTTAATTTTTTTTACTAATTATTAAGTCAGTTTGAAAATCGCTGATTTTAATAAACAGTGAAAAATATCTGGATCATTGAAAACAACGATTTTAAAACTTAATAAATAGTAAAATAATTCAAAAATATGTAAAATTTGGTCTCCAAGCACATTGGTTTGGATCGATTGTTTGAACTCTGAAAATATAAAAACCGAAGCATTTGTTCCACTGCTCCGGAACAAACCTTTTGATATTAGCCAACCTCCTATTATTATTGTATATATGTATATGTACTGTCTACTGTGGCATTGTATCAACATAATTCTTAATTATTTCCATTTTCTCTTTGTTAATCTGTTATATGATTGTGCTCTTTTATGTTTGGTCTTAATTAACTTATGAGCAACTTGAGCACCATAATTTTCTATGGAAAAGTTATAAGAAAGGCAAAATTGGGTACAGAATGCATGTGGTGTTGTGGGGCTTTTTTGGGTAAATTTTTTAACAGAGTAGTTTTGGCTTCATGCAGCGCACAAACCATATGCATCGGTTTTTTATTCAATCTCAAATTCTCAATCATAACAGTTGCAGCACCAACTTCCATTTTTCACTTTTTCTAAATTAGACTTTTTTAAAATTAATTTCATATTTCTCCAAATTGATACGTCAAATTGATATATATCCAAAATACAAACAACATATGAAATTTAACTTCAATTTTTCACAATTTCAAAATTCGAAACATCCCATTTTCAGATTTCAGACACTTGCAGTCTCTGATTTTAATCTTCATAAATCGAGATGTCAAAATTCTACAATATTAAATTTGAACTTAGACAAAATAATGTTGAAAATTATAAACATCAAAATTATTAAATTCCAAAAAAAAATTCTAATCATGAACTTTATGAAAAATCGTGAAATCTAAAATTCAAAAGTACCATTATTTTCTCCTTGTTTCAAAATTAGTTTGGAGGCCAATTCTCTTGACAGTCCCAATTTAAACTCAAACGGTGAGATAATGCACAAATTGTGCTCAAATTGTTCTTTCTATATCAAATTATATTGCTCAAAAACTAACAGAAGTAATAATAAAAAAAAGTATAGATACTGAAATAATCCCATCAATTCTACAAAAGAATTCATTACTTTGAAGCAGTTTGACAGGCTTAACAAAAATCTACTGTTCATAAATTTGCTTCTAGAAAAAAAAAACTAAAACAAAGAAGAGATCAAAGTAAATTGAGAAAAAAGAAAAAAAATTAATAAGAATAAATTACATCACAAGGGCCATAAACCGCATTGAGATTATCCTATTTCTTGAACCCAATTGGTGTTAATTAAGAAGCTCTTCTTTGTTTGACAATTTACAAAACTTTGGAGCAAGAAAAGGAAAAAAGAAAAAAAAAATCTGAAGTATTGTTTTATCGCCTCGTCTCGCCTCATGCTGTATAATTGGAAAAGAGATTAAGCATATTGTCAAGGGCCTCAGGGTAAAACTTGCGAGCAAACAAGTAGCATGGTCTCTTCGACCCATTCCATAAGCACGGGTCCCGTGTTACCACTTTCTGTCAACAAACAAATCAATCAACTAGTTAATTAACTAAAACAGCGAACTGGTATTAGTGCCTTATCAGTGTAAACTTAATGATAAGAGTGAAAGTTTGTACCCTCGCATCACTTGTGACATGAAAACTCTCATCAATCGACTGCAAAAGAAGAAATCATGTATAAAAACAAGTTAGATTCTAAACTGGTACATGGTTTTCAGAAAAGGCAATAATGTAAAAAGGAACTTACAGTAATATTGTTTACTAGTTCATAAGTAACATCTTGGGCCCTGTAAGCCTTAGGATGCCACTTCCCTTCTGACCAGTCGACATGTGTCACCGACCAATTCGATATCCCTTGTGGATCAATCATCTGTTAACACGCGCAAAAAGTTTTTCAATTTATTAGCAAATAGCACCCAAGTTTCTTGAATTTAAATCTAACATTCCACATTTCTTGACATATTTGAAAAAATTTCAGGGACTAACATAAAAGAAGGTCGGCAGGTAATGCTCGTCAGCAATGCAGTTACGCCCATCCCCTGGCTGGAAACAACAAAGCAAAAGGGCATAATAGTAAATATTAATAAACGCCACACAAAAAGAGTTTAAAATTGTCTTGTACCCATAAAAACATGAGATTTGTACTACCCTATATGTCCAATTTTCACAAAAATTGATGAGATGTACTTCCTTCAAAAGACAAACATGATATTTTGGGATTTTGTAGGGGCAAAAAGGTAAGAAATTTCTGCTTGAAATGCAGTATTACCTTGCAGTAAAGCTTGAATTTGGTGTAATAAAGGCTATCAGTAAGAATCAAAAGAGCATGCCTTCTCTTGATGGCAAACCACTGCAACATATGTAAAAAAGAAATAAATACTTACGGAAAGTCATTACTACTATGTAAATTTACTAGAGAGTAATAATAATTCGACCTGTGCGCCTTTCCTAAAATGGGACTCCTCAACCTCTGGGAGGAATTCATTAGAGTACCTGCCGTTTCCATGTGGGCCCGGATCTAGGAAACTAGAGAGATAATTAACAATTCGGTTAAAACAATGAAAAAATCCCATAGAAATATTTTATCAGAATTTTACCAGTCAAAGAAATGCTTAGTCTTACCAGTCAACATAGCTGAGATTAGCCCCCATCAGATAGTTATATACATAATCAAAATTGTGCAAGGGGACACAGCTACCAAGGAAAATAATTTAAATTTTAGTATACTGATTAATAAAATGATGGGAAAAAAAACCATGAAATTTGACAATTATAGTAAAAACCTGTCAGAAAGCAAGACAAAAAACTGGTTATCAGGGTCTTCAAGTGCATTTGCTAAAAGCCTCTTCTCTGCATCCACCATAGAAATCTTTCCCCATACCACCTAAATTTCATATAACATAATATAACAGAAAAATTAAGTAAAGCTGTCCCCAAAAAGTCGTCAGAAAATTTTTACTTCCATAAGAAATGAAAAGAAAAGGTACCTTGTCACTGCGAATATCTCGGCCAATAAACAAAGGACTAACATGCACAGGTTTCTCTCTTGAAGCATGTACATAGATACTGAATCTCCCCTCATGTCCCTACAAATATTCTTTCTTTATTATATTTAATTCTATATTTAACTGATCATTTAGAACATTTCGTGGATTTTCAGAATCTTTATCGCAATTATAACCACTCCAGATTTACCAAACCAAATTGAAAACAACCAATATGTCCCAGTTCAAGCAAAGGCAATAAGCAATTGAACTGTAGAGCAAGAACATAAAAAAAATTTAACAGTACCAGAACTAAACCCTAAAATTATTATGAGATTATCCAGGGATGGAGCCAGACTTTTTATTCTAAATTTAACCCGATAGTTTACCATTTCGTGGATTTTCATAATCTTTTATCAGAATTATAAAGAACACTAAAAAGAACTGGGTAACCAGAACTGAACCCTAAAATTATTACGAGATTTATCTAGAAAAAAAAGAACTAACCGAGAAAAACCTCTCCCATAACTTCTCAAATGGTAGAGAACCGGGGCTGAGAAACATAAATGCAATCTTGGCAGTTCTTGGTTTGACCATAGGCATCGTCAGAATGTCTCGCGTGATGACACTCGCCACTAACTCCTCGTCAGTTTTTTCTCTGGAGGGCCGTGCCGGTAACCAGTCTTTGAAAGGCGTGCACATGCTAGAGGCAAAGAAGTAACATGCTGAGTAACGCTTTGGAGGGTACACGTAGGCACCGATCAGAGAGAAGCAGACCAGTGCCAGTAAAACCAAAATCCACATTGGCCGTTTGGTCTGGAAGTTGCGGTGGTGCCGGGTACCGTTTGTCAGCATTAATGCTACGTCTTTTGGGGCCCGCTGCCACACCTGAGATACCTTCATGCTGATGTGTCGATTGATTGGTTTAAGTGATTTAGTTTAGTTAAGCTATATATTACTCCCACTTATAATTCCTTATTTCTTTCTTTCTTTGTTTCTTTTTGGTTTTTTTACGGAAGTCGCACTTCCATTGGACGCCAACAAGGATAAGTTAATAATGGAGCTCTGTAAAATTAAATGGCAAATAATTCAATCAGATAAATAGATATGAAATCGTGTTTGCAACTCTTCTCATGATTCAATTTTCCAGAAGTCAACTCTAGAAACAAAGTAAGGAACTTTAACCTAATTTTGGGGATAATAGGAAATGAGCCAAAGACCTTGATATTCAAAACAAATCCAAGATTCAGGATAAGAATCATAAAGCAATAATTTTGTTTTTATGTGAAAATCAAAGTACCAATAACATGTTTTCAATTTACCTAGGTTCTAAGTTGGCCAATTACAGATAAACTTGTATTGAAATCCAAATCTTAGAGAAACGGAAAAAATTGGTTACCTTCAATTGAAGAGCTGGCAATAGTAGCTACCTCTCTCTCTCTCCTCTATTTATATTTATATCTATATTATATTATATAAAGCCCCCTGAGAAAACAAAAAATGACAAATAATCAGCTAAAATCAGAAATAATCGAAATATGATGAATGTCGATGAAAGAAAAGCAAGAATTTTTGTAATTTTTGTAATTCCGTGGCAGATCAAATCAAATCGATACAAAAAAAAAACAAGAGAATGCAAAGTAATTACCTGGTATTGGTCAGCTGGCAAATAGATCAGAGAAGCGCGACAATGTCGAAAGAAGATCTAAAGGATCCTTTGTTAATATGCGAACTAGTCAAGGTTGTACCTCTCTCTTTCTCTGAGAAGAAGAAGAAGAAGAAGGGTAGAGAGAGAGAGAGAGAGAGAGGTGGATTTGAACGGGCTAATGGAAAACTAAGCTGCTCAAATAATATTTTTTTATTTGCAACTTTTCTACAAGTTTTGTGCGTATAAAGCGGGAGGAAAGGAAGAAGGAATTATTTATTTTATAATGGCAATTAATTAATTAATCTCACTCTGGATGGAAGGAAGGAAGGAGAGAGGGAGATGCATTTTGGCTGATTTAGTCAAAAATGAAGGGGTTAAGTGGAAAGGGGGGAATTTATTTCTTCTAGCAACTATTGGCTATCATTTGTTCCGACTTCCGAGAAATGACAAGGTCCGATGCCCATTGGACCTACTTTTGGGTCCAATGGGTTCCAAAACCGTCCGATTTTATTTAAAATCCGTGCGCGCAAATATTGATGCGGGCTTACACGAATATAAAAGCTTTGTGCACGGATCGGACGGTTCTTGATCCACAAAACCTAAAGTAGGTCCAATAGGCATCGGACCTACTCCGTAGTGTTTCCTCCTATGCGCGCCTTGTCTCTGTTTCTCTGGATGGAGATACTCTCAAGTAATTCAAATTGTGCATTTAGATCTGGACCAATCCGACCCGAGATAGAATGAACTGGACCCTTTAATATTCGTGCCCAAACAGATCTGACGGTCTTGATCTAAAATTAAATTTTGAGTTACTTTTGGTGATTAAATGAATTCAGTTGCTGGACGCCTCGTCTCCGGCGCAGAAAAATTAATTGTTTGCACCTGGAGCACACCGTACATGAAATTCTCATCACCCATGTAATTGTAATGGAAGAAAATGATAAAAAGAGAAAGTGACAGAATTGCCCACCAACAAACACAAGTGTTGCCAGATTAGTAACCAAGGTTATTTTTGTCATTTTTCTTCAAATATAACGTAGCCATGAAAACTTGAAATGCAATCAATTGAATTGAATTGTATTTAGTTTGAAAGAAAGAAAGAAAGAAAGTGTTGGTCAACATTAATATGCTTATAATTAAGAGATAATAATACATGACAATTTTATCTCAGATCTTATGTGGCAGCCTACCTCAAACTATAAAGACCTGTTACTTTCATGCGCCGCTAAATATCTTCGGTAGATGTACCCTTAAAAGCATTGAGCATTGTCATTGTTAATATTTCTAAAAAAGGTTGTTTGATGGTCTAATTTAGCACATTGCCAAAACGCAAGTCACTATTAATGATTAGAACAATATGATAATGAAATTGAGGGTCGTTATCAAAATTCAAAAACCTTGTTACCGACATTGACAAAGCATGAAATGAAATATCTCTGTTCATGATAACCTTGCAAGGTTTTATGGTAACTTGGTTCAAATCAAAGAGTTTAAAAGGCATTCAAACGAGTAAACCTATGCTAGTAAAGCATAAAATTCATATATAATTTTCTTATTTCACACTAACTTGTCAAAGGAAATGTAAAAAAGTATGTAGTGTTTACTGTCATAGATAAAGATTTATTTTTAAATTTTTCTTTTTCAAACAGATTAATTTAACTTGTGTTTTAAACTGTCGAATAGTGTAAATCATAAAAATAAGAGGGTTACAATAACTCATGTTTTTCATACCTCATCATACCTCGTGGTTTATATCTTCGTTTTCGAAATTCAAATTGTCGACCCGAACTGCTCAACATGATATCCATACTAAATATCTTGGACACCAAATTTTATAAATTTTATATTTTTGTATTATTTTTAAAGATAGATACAAAATCACCGTTTTTGAAATGATAAAATTTTGTACCTATCTTAAGAAATAGTAAAAAAATTTCAAAAATTATAAATTTCATCTCCGAACATATTTTAATATGAATATCATGTTGAACAGTTCGAATTGACAGTTTGAACTTTAAAAACGAACATATAAAACATGAGACATAATATGATATGGAATGCATGAAATATTGAAACTCTCCTAAAAAATAAAATAAGATGAAATAATTAATTTAATCACCTTCAAATTTAAGTAGCCACCGAATATGACTAGATTTTACAATATTTTAGGCAACTTTAGATTTGCCTATTTGAGGTCTTTTTATGTCAACAAGGAATTAATTTAATGGTGTAGTTTTCTCGTAGATATTTCTTGAATAAGAAAGAAACCGTGTCGTGTTCTCTCTGAATTCAATTTGAACTGACCGGATCAGATTTTGGATTATTTTTGAATCGGTCAAAATATTTTCCCATCCAAAAAAGAACAAAGAATGCATTTACAGATCAACATCAAAATATTTTTCATGAAATTAATTATATAATGAGGAGGGTTCCAATATCTCATGTTTTTCATACCTCATTATACTTTATATTTTATGTCTTCGTTTCCAAAGTCCAAAGTGTCGATTCGAACCATTCAACATGATATCTATACTAAAATATACTTGGAGATGAAATTTTATAATTTTTCAATTTTTTTACTATTTTTAAGATAGGTACAAAATCACTGTTTGTAGACCATTCAATAACAGTGATTTTTTACCCATCTTAAAAAATAGTAAAAAAATTTCAAAAAATATAAATTTTCATACCCCAAGTATGTTTTAATATGGATATCATGTTGAACAGTTCGGATTGACAGTTTGAATTTTGAAAACAAAAATATGAAATATGAAGTATAATGAGACATGAAAGGCATGAGGTATTGTAACCCTCCTTTTGTATAATACATGAAACATATGAATTCAAATCTGCTGAAATCCAAAATCACAAACAGTAACGTTGAAATTCCTGAAATTCTGAATTCAGCCGTTGAACTATTCGAGATACGTGTACAGAAAAACTAACTGTTTCGAGATGCGTGCATAGAAAAAGTTGAACGGCTGAATTCGAAATTTCAGGAATTTCAGAGATATTGTTTATGTATCTCGGATTTCAGCTGATTTGAATCCGAAACATATACATATTTTATATGAGAACATAAAAAATAAAAATAAAAGCCACTATCATTCCATCCAGATAGGTAACATGCATTTATTCGTTGGTGTACCAAACAAATGGAATATATGTGAATATACATGTTTAAAGATAAAATGTGCAATTTTATGGAGCATGCATGTGGTGAACCCTAAACCTTATCATTAGAGATACTAATACATAATTAATTAGTCAAACTTGTTTGAAACAATACATCAATCAATCATCAATTAATTAATATGTATTGCATGCTTTTCATATCCAATTTCTCGACTATTTGCATTGAAGTTGACATTCGTAAAAAGGTTCAGATTTTTATATCCCAAATTGGCATCTGTGAATATTAAAATTAAAACATAGATGTACCTAGTTTAAATTTATTTAAATTTATATATACATGTTTATTTATTTAAATGTAGGGTCGGAGTGAAAATATTTAGTAGGATGGGACAATTTTTACTTTTTTAGGATGAAATATAATTTTTATAATTCAATTGAATAGTTTATTTTTATAATTTTTTTTTTGAAAAATACAGAAATATATTTTTGAAATTTTTGTGAGCCGACGATATAAGGGCCCGATGATTTCATGATTTCGTGCATGTTGAAGAGTGTGTTTAGTTGTCACATGATTGTGTGAGATATAATTTTTCACGTACAAAAACCCGCAAATTAATATACTGAAATCTATGCTCATAGGTATGCCCGAGAATGGTTATGGAAATATGATGAAATAAATGTTCGAATGTACAGTGGAATTTTTTTGTGGGAAATTTAATTTGAGAAAGATATTCATGAAAATTGTATTTTTTTTTTTGAAAGATTTGTTATCAATACTAATTTGTTATAAATAGTTATTAATAATTTTGTGATCAATTTTAATAATCTAGTTTGACAATAATTAACATATAATAAAATTTAGAAAAATAAAAATTGGTGAGAAATTATGTGGAAACGCCCCCACATAATTAACATATGATCAATTTTAATAATCTAATTTTTGATGAATTATGTGGCGTGTTTCCATCAACTATAAAATTGAAAAAAGAAGAATGTAAGGATGTCATTTCATGTCACATCATTGAAACATTAATATATATAATTATAATAATCAAACATGTCAAATTATGATTGTCTATTCTTATCATCTTATGGTAGTTGGTTCATAGATGAGATGGTAGTTGACAAAGTTGACATTTTCATTTAATGTTTATAAAGAAATTAAAGCATCAATATTTCCAATTAACTTCCTTTCACTTTTAAAATTTTATATTCATATTGGTAATTAAAGAAATTATATCACTTGTGAACTATAACTTTAATAATTTGAATTCATTGTTTGAAGTGAATATTATATGGTTTAGAGTTAATTACTAAGAGACTTGATAAGTTTAAAAACACACTAACTTTATTATTTTGTTGTTATAAATTATTATTTTTATTATTATTATTATTATGAGCTTGGCTACTATGCTTATATAAGCAAAAGCCAACATATGCTTATAACTCATTTTTGTGTTTCCAATATTCAAATGGTCGATCCGACCGTTCATCTTGTTCTCCATATTAATATGTGCGTGGAGACTAAATTTTACATTTTTTGGAATTATTTTACTATTTATTAAGCCACTTTGAAAATTGCTGATCTGGGTGAACAGTAAAAACAGTGTTTCCAAAATTCTGGACCACCAGATCAGAAACTTTCAAAGTGGCTTAATAAATAGTAAAAAAATTCAGAAAAATGTAAAATTTAATCTGCAAGCACATATTAATATGGAGAACAAGATGAACGGTCGGATCGACCATTTGAACATTGAAAAAGCAAAAATGCTCATTTAAGCATATGTGGACTTTTGCTTATACAAGCATAGTAGCCAAGCTCTATTATTATTATTATTATTATTATTATTATTATTATTATTAATATAACATAAATCATATTACAATATAAAAAAAATAGAAAAATTATTATTTTCAATGATGCCATGATGGAGATTTGTTTGCCCGAATGGCCAATATTTATTTGCCAAAAGTTGGTGGAAAAAGTAGTGGAGATCATGACAAGGCTTTCTTCTACCAATCACTTCTCAACCAGTCAAAATTAAAGTTCACTTCAGATTTCTCTAGAAATGTTTGGATTTGGTAATTTTAATTACTTTTGATGTTCAGATTTCTCTACCAATTATTCGAGTTCGGTTCGACGGATAAAAAATTTGTAATTCGGAAATAATTCGAGTATAATTCAGAAATAATTCAGAATTATACATTGGTTCGAACCGGAGATCTCAGTTTCACAAAAAAAAACCAAAAAAATAATAAAAAAATAACAAATAATTTGTAAAATTAGCGAATAATTCGGTAAAAATTCAGTCAACCGAATAATTCATCGTTCAGTTTGCCAACACTAGAAAAACGAATTATTCGCGAATAATTCACAAATCTTATCACTATGGTACACATACATTACAATGACACTTAATATTTCCATCTACCAATATGGTAACTTTTAAATTATGCTATTCAACCATACATTATTATTATTATTATTATTATTATTATTATTATTATTATTATTATTATTATTTTGGTAAAAATGAGATTAAGTTTTCAAAAAATTTAAATATTCTTAAGAAATTTTCATACAGATTTTGAGCCAGCAACATCTGTATGAAAAATTGTGTAACACCCTGAAAAATTGAGTTATTATTATTTATACTTACGAAACTTTTTCATAATATAATTAAATAAAAAAAATTGATTATCGACTAATATAACACTTAATTTATAATTTTTGATGTCTCATTAAGTATGATAAATAAAATTATTTTTAATTTGTGTGTCTAATTAGTAATTGAATATGAACAATATGATATGCGGATTATATATATGCTTTAATCTGATAATTGCCACAAATAAATAGCATTTCAATATGAAAAATAGTAACCGCCAGGAATTAATGGCAACCGGATTTATTTCTATTCATATCCATTTTTAATTTTAAAAGAAAAAAAAGGCACCCCCTGATGTAATCCTCGCCCCTTCTATAAATTATAACGAGTGAGGCTACGGTACTATGCATAGCACGGATTGGTCCGTGCTACGGTTTAATATTGAGGTTTTCAAAATTCTAACGGTGATCCAAACCGTTCAACATGATTATAAAATGAATATGTACTTGCAAACCAAATTTTACATTTTTTCGATTTTTTTTACTATTTTTTAGATAGGTAGAAAATCACTGTTTTGGATGGTCCAGAATTTTCAGATCAAGTGATTTTTTACCTATCTAAAGAAATAGTAAAAAAATTCAAAAAAAATGTAAAATTTGATTTGCAAGTACATATTCATTTTATAATCATTTGAACGGTTTGGATCGATCGTTAGGATTTTGAAAATCCAAATATTGAGCCGTAGCACGGACAAAACCGTGCTATGCATAGTACTGTAGCCACACTCAATTATAACCACCTGTGTTTTCTTTTTTTTATTTGAAGCCGTTCCCATTTGTTTATTTCCTGCCGCCTATCTGTTTTGTTTTAAGCACCCTAACTTCAATCCCTCCTCTTTTTCTTGCACACCTATCTATCGAGAAGAAACTCATTTTATGTTCGATTTGAATTACAACTATGATTATGAATTGTCGTGGCAATCTAATCTGAAATTTCAAATCGCTATCAGATAACCGGACTTCTCTATAATATGTGTTTTTGTTTTGTATGGTTGATTTGGATATTGGTATTGCATATTGGATTATGATGGCATATTTAATGGGAAAGCGGGTCTGAGGTTGGAATTGGATATGTGATTAGTAGCCTCCCACTGTTGGTTAGACTTCCCAGTGGGTTGGCGGCCTTCCAATTTTGGATGGATTTCCTATTAGATTGGCGGTTTAAGAAATTATGTGCTATGGAAGTTGGGAATCGCATGTGTGATGGAATTCCAACTATGTGAATATGATGTGACTTGTTTTATGGATAACCTAGATCGGCGTGCTATTGCTAGTAAAATATGCATACATAATTTTATGTGTATTTGTATGGATTAATCCTGCATGTTTGAATGGTTGTTAAATTAAGTCAAATATAGAGAAGTGCATTGTTAAATAACCGGTTACTGAGCTTTGTAGCTGACTCCGTTTTGTTATTTTGTTTTCCTTTCTATTGCGACGTAAGTTGACAGGCCAAGGAAAAATGAGATGATGATGTTATAATCACGCTTCGGATGGTTAAAATCTGAAGTGTGACAAATTACCTAAGCCGCTAGATCAAAAGTTGATTCCCCTACGCTAAATATTATTAGAACTTGTTCTTGAACTAATGCGTTTGATAATTCAAAATAAATTTAAAGGATCTAAAATGCATTAACATATGTAGTGAACTAAAAATCTTTCATTGAAACACAATTGACCACAATAATTAAGTTTAGTTTAAAAAAAAAAGAATTTCTTTTTTCTTAATTTTTTGGTCAATATATATAGCAATAATTTCGTTTTCATATAATTACAGCCTAACTTGGATAAATTGAACAACATGAATACTATATGTATTTTCTTTTTAGTAAAAAGAAGGATTCATGTTTCTCTTAATTTTTTCATAAATCTTAGTTGGTGTTTAAATCCGAATATGTAATATTTTCTTACTTAATTATTATGTTAGAGGTGATTTTGGTAATACTTAATGCATTGGTTAACTTGACAAAATGTTAGTTGTATCCATAAAATTAAATGTGATTAATTTGGTAGCTCACATGGTAAATTATTAAAATTGCATTTTTTTTTAAGAGGTCATGGATTCAAATGTTCGTGAACACAAATATAAATGCAGAATTTGTGAATCTTTCCCATTTAATTTGTAAATCTTGATTTTAAAACTAATTTTAACATCTCACCACTTAAATACCAAGCGAGTGTTTATGTAAATCTAAAAAAATCATTAAACTTTCAAAAAAAAAAATACACTTTTTACTGATCTTGAGCTAATTAATGATAGGAATGCTTAGCTATCCTTATAATTTTAAAATTTTAATTATTTATATATTGAAATTTAATTGATTTTTTTTTTAAGTTTTTATATAATTTAGCTAGCCTCCTATATAAAATGTTATATGTATTTTTTAGCTTAATGATTTAAATTTTATATTTTGATTGTGGAGACTTATGTTTAAATTCCGGAAGCTGATATGAGTACCCGCAGTTGAGTACCCGCACCTAAACTGTCATAACTGTTTTTGGGGACCGCAACCGTTCCAAAACTGTAATTTTGTTTTACAAGTATTAATAGTAACATTGTGAAGTATTTATACCTATACAAGACAAGTATTTATATCTATACAATGAACTACATATATGATATATGAATTTTCCTTAAATAACCGTACCCGCACCTTTGTTGAAAAATTCTCGCGTCGTACCCGCATTAGGGGGACCACACAACCGTTCCAAAACTATAATTTTGTTTTACAAGTATTAATAATAACATTGTGAAGTATTTATATCTATACAAGACAAGTATTTATATCTATACAATGAACTACATATATGAAAAATCCACAACCAAGAATTATAAAAATACTATATGTATTTTCTTTTTAGTAAAAAGAAGGATTCATGTTTCTCTTTTTTTCATAAATCTTAGTTGGTGTTTAAATTCGAATATGTAATATTTTCTTACTTAATTATTATGTTAGAGGTGATTTTGGTAAAACTTAATGCATTGGTTAACTTGACAAAATGTTAGTTGTATCCATAAAATTAAATGTGATTAATTTGGTAGCTCACATGGTAAATTATTAAAATTGCATTTTTTTTTTTTAAGAGGTCATGGATTCAAATGTTCGTGAACACAAATATAAATGCAGAATTTGTGTATCTTTCCCATTTAATTTGGAAATTTTGATTTTAAAACTAATTTTAACATCTCACCACTTAAATACCAAGCGAGTGTTTATGTAAATCTAAAAAATTCATTAAACTTGCAAAAAAAAAAAAAATACACTTTTTGCAGATCTTGAGCTAATTAATCATAGGAATGCTTAGCTATCCTTATAATTTTAAAATTTTAATTACTCATATTGAAATTTAATTGATTTTTTTTTTAAGTTTTTATATAGGTTAGCTAGCCTCCTTTATAAAATGTTATATGTATTTTTGTAGCTTAATGATTAAAATTTTGTATTTTGATTGTGGAGACATAATTAAATTCCACCTATAATATTTTGTAGATTTATATTTCAACCTTTCAATCTAAATTTATATTTCAAACGACTAATCCAAACTGTTCAAACCGATTTATTTTATAAGTGATACATTTATATGTAATTTTTTTATTTTTTCAAGTTATTTTAGTACAAGTCAAGTAGTTGAAAATGTTGAAAAATGAATGTATTAAAATTAACTTAAAAAACTCCCACATTTGACCACTTAACTTGGTACTAGATAAATTCGAAAAAATTATAAATTTTGCATGTAAACATAGAACTAATGAAATTTATCAGTTTGAACGATTTGGATTCACCGTTTGAAGTCGATTCGATATTTTTTGGAGTTGGTGTTATATATGCTGAAATGACATTAATTAGCTGTCCTGCATTGAATTAAAAAAAATTAATAAGAATACAACGTGTAAATGTAATCCTTCTCTATGTATCTTACATGTATGATGCATGTATTATGTATGTAACCTTGTTTTTAAATTAATGTTATCCTTTCATCTGGCCATGTCGTGTTGGTGCGTATAATTAAAGCCTACTAATTAATACTTGTAGCTAGATACTAAATTTTGTTACAATATGAAAATAATATATCGTTTTAATTAATAATGTCATTTGATGCATTAAAGACTGATTCTTAATTTAATTATAAATAATTATTGCATAATATGTAGGTTAACCATTTTTCCATTAATAAACATTTTTCTGTAAGCTGTCCATTGAAGATTTGAAATGGAAGTAATGCTCTAGTAATGCTTGGTCTGTGTGCATGCATGGGTTATCTTATATATATATATATATATATATGGAGAGGATTTGAGCAACAAGCAGTATGATTTTAAATGGACCTAATTATATATAATATAACAATCAATCATAAAATGAAATGGAGATAGATCTCAGTTTGCTTTTTTAATGGAGGTGGTCGCCTTTGCCAGAAACCATGTAACAAAAAGTTAGATGAATGAAATATTAATTGGTGGGTAGTTGTATCCCTTCAATGTTGTACAATCCAAAGAGAGAAGCCAGCTATCATCCAAAGGAGATATATAGAATTTATCTTTCCATAAAGGCCTCTATGAATTTCTAACTAGGATTGATCCCAATTCTGATCAAATTCAACATTTGAGGTACTGTAGAGCACACGAAATCGACTCAGTGTTGGAGGCCATTTACAATTAATTAAGTCTTGTTTAGCCTCAACATTGTTTTTGTGTATACTACTACTATGTTTATATATGAAGCACACTTCACTAAGTTTATAAGAAAACACTCTAAAAAAAAAAATCTCAGAATGCATACAAACCTACTCAACTCAAAGAAGAAGGATGCAGCAAGTAGAATTAAGAAACAAACATAACATAACACAGCATGGTCTCAATGTAATTAGGCCAAAAGAGGATAAAGTGGTACAGTATCTAATCTGTGCAAAACACTTCTGATAAGGTGAGGTACTAAACTGAGGAAATATTAATATTCCCAAAAGTCTTTACACGTCTATCCAACATACTCATCAGCTTAATTGGCAACTTACCATTCTTCGGATAATGAATATCAACTGTCTCGAGATGCTCGACCAGGAACGAAGCATCTTGCTCGGTGTCTATCATGTTTTCTCTGATTTGGTAGTAAAAACAAAGTTCACAATTAGAATATGACCATCATGCATTAATTTTCAAATAAAAAGTTAATTACCAGCATAGAAAAAGACATAGGGTGCTCTCTAGTCTATATAGATTGATTTTAAATTACTAAATTGTATGTAGAGTATAAACCAATTGAATAGAGAAAGGGAGAGAGAGAGAGAGTACTCTGTCAGAGAGACATTTTAAAGTAAGCTTTTGTAGAAGAGGAGAATGCTCAAGGAAATAAGCTATCCAATCGAAATTACTAATCATGCCCCCCCAAGCTTCAATTTCCAAGCTCTTCAAGTTCCTGAAGGTTCTGCACTTAGAAATATCCTTCTTCCAAAATTCCTTGTTAAAAAAGAGAATCATTTTTAAATTTTAAAAGGAACATCCATCTTACATTGTAGTTCAAAGAGTTTTCAATAAAAGGGAACATGCATTTATGTAACTAGCTAGTATAGAAAAGGAATTGAAGAAATAACAATACATTCAATTGGGAAATTCATGTGCTTTTAATTAAAATGCAAGCAATGTTTTTGAGTAACACGAACATCATTACGTCCATGCCAAATAATGCCAATAAGGAAATGAATTTGAATGTTGGTTTCATAGAGCTGAGAAAATATGTGTTTTACCTTTGAATGAGGATCTCGTAAATAAAACTTCAAACTTGTAGCATTTGAGAGACCACTAATAAGTTGCGCATCAGGCGGATCATTAACATCCTCTTCATCCCCTTCCTGATCACACCAATCTAAGCCAATTTGAGCATTTACTAGAGAGGTCATTTTCTCCAACGAAATAATTCCGGTGCTGTTAAACAAATAATGGATGGACAAAGAAATAAGACTAGGGCAACAAATTCGCATATGCTGATAGTGATTGCAACTGGTCAGAAACAACTTCTTCAACACGTTAGAGGAAATGTCAGATATAAACAAATCACAGTATTCTAACTTGAGGCTTTCGAGAGAGGGGCAGCCCAAGAAAAGCTTTTGTGCAAAATCATCATCAAGACTTAAGCTTTCTAGCACCAAAGTATGGAGAGAAGGAAGAGCTATTGATTTGGGTCTATTAATAGATAACCCATGCACAGACAACACAAGGTATTCTAGGCTTTTACATGAGAACACCGAATCGGGAAAAATCAACTGACCATCTCCACAAGTATTAATGCAGACAATGATAGCCTGAGGCATTAGTAATGCTGCACAATCAAGCCATTGCATTGAAGGCCCATGAGAGGTATCCAAAAATTCCCCTTCATATATAACTTTGCCCAAGCAAGATTGCCCTCTATTTTCAAACACACTATCTACAAACCGGCCAAACCGGTCACTATCATTGTCAAAATCACCAAGTTGGAAGTTCAAGACCCGCACAGAAGCCCAAGTGTTTCTCCATCTTTTGGAAAGGATGCATGTTTGCACAACCTCTTTTGCAGTAAGACAGGAGAGGATACAGTTCAAAACATCATCAGGCAGTCTACTAATCCAGTCAACCATGTCATTCATGGTTCAATGTTCAAAAGAAACCTTGCATCAAATCCTGTGTTAACATACACAAAAAAAGAAAAGATATGTCGTTACTGACACCATTGTTTGTTTGTTTGTAATAAGTTAATAACTAATGAAAGTTTCAGTCAGCCTCTGTTAGTGGCGTAGAAAAAAGCAAAAAGTAACACATATGAAAATAACTTTGTCTAGCACCAAAAACTTTTTTTGTCCTAATATACATACAAAACCACATATATAATATTAAAAGAGAAAGCTTTAGAGAACCAGTAAAAAATCTTGATGCTCAGACCAAGGAAGGGTACTGAATACTGGTACAACAGAACCACCATCAGGTACACTGTGATGCCCTAAAACTGGAGGCCTGGAAACAGGTCTGGTCTTGGAAAGGGTTAATTAATACCAAGAGTGCAAATGCTCTTATGGAAGGCCATACACGGAGGGGTGTCCACGATGGCAGGTTTAAATTGGAGGATACGATCGATTAATCCGACATGTACTAGGTGTGGCCAAGAAAACGAATTTCTAAAGCATGTAATCTTTTTTGTCCGTTATCCCGAGCTACTTGGTATGCCTCATCCATGGCACTCCAAGTGGATCAACTGCCACTTGATTTCACAAGAACCTTAATAAATCTCACACAGGCCATGGAGGTGAAGGACATAGTGGTCTTGTGTAATTTCATTTTGTGTATCTGGAAAGCATGCAGCGAGGTTATTTTTCAAGCAAAGATGCATCATGGGACAGTTCTAAAAGAGCAGGATGGGGTACAGGTGTTTACCTGCAGGGGGGGAATTTGAAAGGGATGGCTTTTGGCTATATGCATGCGGAGGATCCCTTCTATGCGGAAGCTTTGGATTTACTGAACACAATCAGCATGTATAGGTTGGCAAGGGCAAATGGGGAAACAATAAAGGCCCACCTATTCTCAGACTGCAAGACTCTTGTGCATGCGGTTACTGGTAACAATCTCCAAGATTTGCCCTCATGGAAGGCATCTGAAGGATTTCTCTCCATCAGACATGTATCTGGAGAAGCACTGACAGGACCTCATCAATTGTCAAATTGGGCACAAAGAATGCAACAGGCAGATATGACCATGCAAGAAGGGGGGCAAGGCAACAGGCCTCAATTAGAGTAGAATGATGTGATTAGGCACTGTTTCAACAAATCTGTGTGTTGTAGGGTACTGGTTCAAACCAGCAGGCATGTTCAGGCCTTAATTTACTGTTTATCTTCTTAGGTTAGATAAATTGGTTTATCTCAGCAAACTTATTGTACTGGTACGTTTTTATTTAATGATTAATGCCAAAGGGCTTCCACTCAAAAAAAAAAAAAAAAAAAACATTCTACCAAATCAACTGTCGAATTGGGCGCGAAGACCATTCTACCAAATTAACAATTTAAAAAGGAGGATGGCACATTTGCAAACATTATTCTTCAATTTTTTATTGAAGTGCAAAAGAAAAATTAACCCACCTTTTTGAACGGGAGAGAGAGAGAGAGCTGAGCTGAGCTGAGTGAGGATAGATGGGTTTTGGAGAAAATGCTGCTCTGAGCCTATGAGCGTGAGAGAGAGAGAGAGAGAGAGAGAGAGAGGTGCAAGAGGAGCGACTGTAAATTCAAAAAGAGGATAGATGAAATGAAATGTCGGCTAGGGATTTCACTTATCTCAAAATTTCAAAATTAGAGTTGATTTTTTAGAAAATCCGAACCGTTCAGCACGAATCTCAAAGTAACCCATTCCTATTAATGCTATCCGTATTTATTGTTTAAAGGCTCTTCGAATTTTGATTCTATTTTTTCTGTTCTGAAGTTTATTCTAATAAATAAAAAGAATCTTCTAGATCGATTGCAATTAACTTTAGAAGAAAAATACTATTTAGTATTAGATTTCAACAAGTTTCATATGGAAAAAAAAATTAAAATTTGATAGAAAATTAACTATTTACATTTGAATGACGATGTATATATACTTGTAATATTTAATATTAATATTTTCAAACGTTATTCAGTGTCATTTGAAAAAAAAATTAAAGTTTCATAAAATCTACAAACACTTAACATATGAACTATTTACTTACATAACGAAATATAAATACTTACAATATTTGATGTTAATATCTATTACTATTTGGAAAAATAATAATTAAAATTTTATAAAATCTGTTAGGTACAAACACTTGCCACATATGTTGAAAATAGAAAAATGGAATGTTTCGAATTTTGAAATATTGAAAATTTGAAGTTAAAATTTTTTAACTTGTGAATGTCACATATGTTGTTTTGAATTTTGGATATATATATCAATTTGACGTTTCAATTTGGAGAAATATGAAATTAATTAAAAAAAATTCTAATTTAGAATAAGTGAAAAATGGAAGTTGGTGCTGCAACTGTTATGATTAAGATTGAAATTACTAAACTCCGGAAATATGAGGAGAAAAATTGGGTAAAGATTTTAACAGAGCAGTTTTTGATCATGCAGCACACGTACTATAGAATACAAAAACAATGCATATGGTTTGTGCGCTGCATGAAGCCAAAACTATTCTGTTACAAAATTTACCCACAAAAACCTCACAACACCACATGCATTCTGTACCCAATTTTTTTTAGGGGCCTTTCTTGTAACTTTTCCATAGAAAATTATTGTGCTTAAGTTGCTCATAAAGTCCACATATAAAATAGCACAATCTGCTAAATAGAAAACTTAATTTTTCTAGTTTAGATTCAAAATATATATCATATAACAAACAAGGATAAAATGGAAAAAATTAAGATTTATGTTGATACAGTTTCATAGTAGACAGTACATATACATATATACTACAATAATAGAGAAAATTAATAGAGAGAAAAATATTTGAAAGCCTTCTTTCCAAACTTGTCACATTTTGAAAAGCAAGCGAATTATGAAGATAGCATTGAAGCATCTTCACCTACATTCATAAATCAAAATTAACAAAAAAAAAAAAAGATTGATCAAACTCAATGTTCATAAGCTTTATATATAGTTGATATCATATATATATATGTATGTATGTACCTGTTCCAAGCATTTACATCTATGCATTCTTTGCTCATATCTTGCTTTCCTCTTCTTCTCTCCTTCTATGACCTTGTTTGGTTTCTCTTTCATTAATTCTGTTAATGCACAGACAACAAAACAAGGTTTTTAGTGATTTTATTCTCTTTTAACTCACTCTTTTTCGTTCCGTAAACAATATTTGCGGTATACCTGAGAAAATTTGTTCATAGTTTAATTTGAAATTCACAACATGCAATCTCATGGTTTAGTATATGCTAAGTCAAACCAAGTGAACAGCTACTTCTTAATCATAACTGAGGTTACAAAATTCCATTTAAAAGAAATTAGTTTAAGAAAAGGTAAAGAAATTAAGAGACAAAGAGAAAGCCCATACCTTAAAAAGGTAAAGTATAGCATTATTAGCCGATATTTTTATTAAAACCCCCAAAAAAAAACAAATTATCAAATCTGCTCCCACTTTGAAATTATAATTATTTCTACCCTAACCGCCCGTGGCCTGGGCGGTCCACTTTTCCCACCAGACCGCCCAGCCACTGGGCGGTCCACTTTTGAAAGCTGACCGCCTATCATTCGGGCGGTCCACTCTAAAAGCTGACCGCCCAGAGCCTGGGCGGTCCACTATGAATTTTTTTTTTTTAAAAGCGGTCCGCCCCCTCCAGCGGCTCTCTCTCTCTCTTCTCTCTGCCTCCAGCCCATCTCCCGCCGCCCGCGTCGCTGCCCGAAACCACACCCCACCCCAGCCCAGCAGTGCTTTTCTCTCTCTCTTCCTCTCTCTAGAGCTCTCTCTCTCTCTCCCTCTCTTCCTCTCTCTCTAGGGTTTCCTCTCTCTCTCTCTATTATGCCATTCTCTCTCTCTATTCTGCCATTCTCTCCCTCTTCCTCTCTCTCTCTCTCTCTCTCTCTCTTTCTCTCTCACCCGAACCCTAATTTCAGCCATCTCGGCAACAGTCTGATTATTTTCGGGTAAGTTTCTAAATAATTTTTTTAATTTATATTTTGTATCTTGTATTGGCATTGGAACGATTGGTAGAATTGAATTGTTAATTATCGTGTCCGGGTTGTTGATTTTTCCGAAACGATTGAATTGTTCAAAATTAGGGTTTCCGGTATTAGAGTTTGTAGTTTAGGGATTTAGGGTTGACAAAACTGAAGTTTATAAATTAGGGTTGAATTGTTAATTATCGTGTGCGGGTTGTTGATTTTTCTGTCGCGATTTAATTGTTAAATTAGGGTTGAATTGTTAAATTAGGGTTTATGATTGAATTGTTTAAATTAGGGTTGAATTGTTAAATTAGGATTTAGGGTTGAATTGTTTAAATTATGTTGAATTGTTAATTTAGGGTTGAATTGTTAAATTAGGGTTTAGTGTTGAATTGTTAATTTAGGGTTTAGGGGTTAAATTAGAATTTAGCGGTTAAATTAGGGTTTAGGGATCAAATTAGGGTTTATGGTTGAATTGTTAAATTAGGATGTAGGGTTGAATTGTTAAATTAGGGTTGAATTGTTAATTTAGGGTTTAGGGGTTAAATTAGGATTTATGGGTTAAATTAGGGTTTATGGATCAGGATTTGTAAGATAAAATCTTCTGTTTATTGAAATGTAGTATGGTCAGAACTAGACGGGGACGTGCATGGGATGCCTCTCTGGAGACGGGGGAGAGTTCACATGATCACGATGCTGAGGCATCCGGTGCAGCGGCATCCAATGCAGAGGCATCCGGTGCAGAGGCATCCGGTGCAGAGGCATCCGGTGCAGAGGTATCCGGTGCAGAGTCGTCCGGTGTAGATGCTCCCTTTGGAGATTATCCCCCTCACCATCCTGACACGTTTAGTCCTCTTCTGTGGATCCCACATGTCAGGCACCGTGTCTCACTTGCATCTATGGAGGTACGTTGGTTTTGTATTCCTAATTTAAATAGCATTATTTAATTAGACGTTTATATTGAAATAATTGTAAAATGCAGGACACGACGATGATGACAGTGAGGCATCGCACCCCCGAGATACCATACGTCCGTCACCCATTGATGGAGCAGTGCATCCTTCGTCTGGGGTTGTATCAGTTGGCCATCATGCCTCACTGTGATATTGATCAGGCCCTCGTTTGCGGTCTAGTGGAGAGATGGCGACCGGAGACGCATACATTTCACCTTCCGGTTGGGGAGATGACAGTCACACTAGGTGATGTCAGCGCCTTGTGGGGTTTACGGATAGACGGCGACCCCATCGGTGGTGTCTCAGACCATCCAGACCTGATGCACATGATACCGGAGCTGCTGGGGGCCGCTCCGTCGGACTTGCAAAAGAAGAAGAAGAAGAAGAAAGGAGAGGAGGAGGAGGAGTACCGGTATTCACAGTACTGCATCAGTCTTGCGGCGCTCCGCAGATACTTCCACCGGCGTAGGATCACCCCCCAGACACGTGACGAGCAGGCTGTTCTGAGGTAATCACAAACAGTTGCAAATTAAAATATGTTATGGATTGAACAAAAAATGTAGTTATTTATGTTTCTAATTTATATTGCAGGTACGTGAGGGCGTTTGTCTTGGATTTATGTGGCAGCGTCATGTTTGTCGATTCCAGCGGTGACGCAGTCCCGATTATGTTCCTCTCTCTGCTGAGGGACATTCAGCGGCCGTCGAGGTGGAATTGGGGTGGAGCCGTGCTCGCTCACTTATACCGGGGCTTGTGTCATGCTTGTCTGGTAAGTTTGTACAAATATTTTAATTTTTTTATTACATATATTATGGTTCCATATTTACCAGAAATGCATCGCATGTCCAAAATTTAGGCGACGAACAGGCAGATTACCAGACCACTTCTTCTACTCCAGCAGTGGTCCTGGTCACATCTACCGGTGTGTCGGCCTGTTCCTCCAGCTCAGGAGGGGCTATGGATGGGAGATGACCCCGAGAGACGTCCGGGGTACGGTGCCATATGGAGTACTCCCCTCACGTACGAGGACACGGGCAGAGGGAGGACCGTGGGAATTTCGTATGTCCGGGGCCAGCTCCAGATGCTTCACGAGGCGAGCGTCACCTGGTACCCCTATCGTGTGTTCTACGATCGGGGCCTTCTGTGCCCGCTGACATTAGAGCAGAGACCTCTCTCGTTTTATCGGGGGCCGTGCGTATGCTTCTGGATAGTTGAGTATCACTATCCTGATCGAGTGCCCCGTCAGTTTGGCTTGGATGCCTATGTCCCTGATTTTCCAGAGTTGGGCGAGCAGCGGACCACCCAGCTGCACAGGTAACTACCCACTGCCTTATTGTTTCCCTATTTTATTACTTGCTCAGCCATACACGTTACTAATTAATTTATATTGCAGCACTAAACACAACAAGCCCAAAGTCGACTGGAGCACGCGTTTCTGGGAGCATTACCAGCGTGCTGCATCACCCCAGTTTCACTTATGGACCCCGCCTCCAGCTCCAGATGCCCCTATGCCGGTCGGGCCTTGGAGATTGCGGTATTTAGTCTGGTACCAGAGATGGGGCATGCCGATGGTTTATCTACAGGGGGACTATGGTGATGCTCTTCGACGGAGACTCACGGGTGAGGGTGACGGATCTAGGACTTACTTGCCTTTCGGTCCGATCCATGCTCGTTCGGTATGTTTAAATGAAACTGACATGCTTAAAAAATTGTAGTTATTTATTCATCTTCTAATAATAATAATGAAAATACATTGTGTGCAGATTTTGACCGCTATTAGAGGAGTGGCACACAGCTTGGTGTGCATGGCGAGAAGAAGTTGGAGAGCGATAGGATGTCAAATGCTCCAACACAGTGCACCGATCGTTGAGGACTCTGGCTGGGACGGGCGCCTCGTTGGTATGTTGCACGATGCCGGGGAGGACATTAATTGGCGCGAGATAAAGGCCCCACCACCAGATCCGGAGCAGCCTAGAGCCCCTATCTACGCTGATGAGATGCCGCCACCTCCTACAGGTAATAATATGTCATACAAATGATCATTATTAAGCGTCTCTTTAAAAGATCATTATTATTAATTTATCTTCATTTCTGCAGATGATGACTCGGGTTGGGCGATCCACCAATGGGTGTTGAACAACAATGCGTGGAACGCGTACTACAACGAGCATGGAGTTCCCGTGCAGCATACCGAGGTAGCAAAAGTTCATTATTTAATTAATTTACTCGTTACTTCTATGTCTTTAATTTAACATTGTTTACATGCAGGATGAAGCTGCCGCCGCCGCCGAGAGAGCTGCCTCCGCCGCCGCCGCCGTTTTCTCTTTGGATGACCTAGCTCCAGATGAGGGCGGATGGGAGCCAGCTAGCTCCCATCGACCGCAGTATATGGAGCCCAGACAGTGGGAGTGGGGCACAGACTGCAGATGGCTTTGCCGCTGCTATATTTGGCACACCGCCTCCGGCCACGTATCCTCCTACTTGGGAGGCCGATCCGTGGGTGTTGCGTACACATGCGGGGATCCATGGGGAGCATGCATTACACCTGGGGGCGGACCCATTGGCGCGTGAGGCCGTACACGATGACATGCAGGTGGATGAGGTTCACCAGAGGCGTCCGCCGTCGCAGAGAGAGCGCCATGCACCTACTAGGTTGGACCTCTCCGGACCTCGCCCTCGTCGTCGCCGTTAGGGTTTTTATATTTTTTTTAGTTTGATTGGTTTCTAGTATTTCAGTTTGATAGGTTTCTAGTATTTTAGTTTGGATTATTATATTTCATGTTTGGACTGTTATGTTTCATGTTTAGACTTACCATTTAGATTACCTACTTTTATTGTTTAGACTTACTATTTAGATTACCATTTAGAACTTTAAACATTAACAAACTTAATATAAAACTAATCAATTATAATATATATCATACAATTTAATATAAAACATTCAAACAAATCATTACAACAATTTAATATAAAACATTCAAAAATCATTACAACAATTTAATATAAAACATTCAAACAAATCATTACAACAATTTAATATAAAACATTCAAAAATCATTACAACAATTTAATATAAAAACATTCAAACAAATCATTACAACAATTTAATATAAAACATTCAAACAAATTAAAACATAAAACCTTATAAAAAAAAAAATTTCATAGTGGACCGCCCATCACCTGGGCGGTCAGATTTGAAAAGTGGACCGCCCGGCTGCTGGGCGGTCTGGTGGGAAAAGTGGACCGCCCAGTCCACGGGCGGTTAGGGTAGAAATAATTATAATTTTGAAGTGGGAGCAGATTTGATAATTTGTTTTTTTTTGGAGGTTTTAATAAAAATATCGGCATTATTAGAGAATGGGCTTTTTACCTTTTAGGGATGATAGCATGTAGTTCTTACATTTCAATCATTCTCTACTTTTTTTTTTTTCTGAATCTCATCTCTCTATAATTTGCATGCTTGGTTGTGTTCTTTTCCTTGTAACAATGGAGGGTTTATATAGGGTTCATTCATCTAATCTCATGTTCTTATCTGAATTCAATGTATGTGATCTGAAAAAATTAATACAAAAGATTTGCTTGAAGAGTTATTGTATATTACCAATGAAAATTATTAAAAAAATATAAATCCCATTTAATATAAGACATAGCAGGTTAAAATGTTCACTGAATTTAGCCAGAGAAGGGATAATTGAGGTAGCCATTAGCTGTCATTTTGTCAAATGGTCATATCCATTTATTAGAATCAATGGAGAAGATTGAGGAATAGTTGGATGCCTTTTATAATGGATCATGGGCCATTGGAGGGCCAATAAGGTGTGTATAAGATGATTAAGTTGGGCCACAAGTATTTATGAGATAGCCTTCTTTAGTTTTTTTCACAATCATTCACCTGTTCCATTACATATTTGAGCACAAATATTTTTTTTTTTTTTAGTTTTCTTCTC